>JAJSOF020000041.1:13822794-13885294 GCA_025594305.2 Periplaneta americana | reverse complement strand
AACAAGAAAATAAAATATCAGAAAAATTAACTAAAAAAAAAAAATACATAAAAATCAGGTTTAAATGTAAACAAAATGTGTGTTATATTTCCATCTCTTGGCGTTTAACAACTTTAAAAAAAACTGTAAACTTTACCTTTTTTTTTTTTTATTTTACAATCTAAATTTAAAAATTTAATTATATAATGTAATTACTGCTTTATTAAGCAGTATGGTATGAAAAAATTAAAATGTTTGGGGTAAATACTTTTTAATCATTAAAAAAAAAAAAAACACTTTCCTGAAAATTTTAGTTTTAAGTGTTTGTCGACTTTTGAAAATACGCTCCTCATTTTCCCATAATATGTTGAAAGAAAACCCCGGGAAAACCTCAAACAGGAGTTGAACCCAAATCCGCTTGTTCCACAGTCAGGCAGGCTAACCATTATTCCAGCTTTCCATATTACACCACTAAACACTAAATTTCGCAATAATTGATCTTCGTATTGGCCTAAAAGAAAAACAAATTACTAACCACCAAGCTTTAAATTTAAATGTGGTTATTATTCATTATTGTCAGTCGGTATTTTCTTAACTTTTAAAAGTATTGTGGTGAGTGTTGCATTTATAAACATAAAATGCCCTGGCTCTGAGTTTTCGGTACTATCAACTCTGGGCCATAAGCTTGAAACGGTGGAACCGAAAAGATTTACGAATATAGCCGTCATATTACCCACAGTTCATCTCTTTTTTTTTCCCCCATTGTGTTTATCAGCTGTTTTTTTTTTTTTTTTTTTTTTTCATATTTTACGATTACAAACTTTATTCTTTCGTGTTGTGAATATATCAAGTTCAGCAGGTGATATTTTTTTTTTTTTATAAATAAGCTAATATTCTCTTCGGGTCAACCTTGGAATATGTACGTTGATATGACCCCCTATGCTTTAACATATGAAGGAATGCCAACATCTTTCTTGATAAGAGAAAGAATGTGGAAATGAAGTGTTCAGTCCATGTCACAACCACAACACTTTTAATAAACATACAGTGAAATGCACACTAATATAATAATCTGCTAATACTCCTGTTACCTCTAAACCGTTTACATATGACCGAAACCGATAGTAGCAATTAAATATTTTGCGATTGACAGTATTTTAAGGAGGATAATTGGGCGTAGAAGGTGACGTTTGACGTCATACCCGTCTCACCGATTTCAAGCATATTTGCTTGGATTGCTCCTTTCTCTCTTTGTATCTTCTTAGGATAGTACCAGTAGTAGTTGTCTTCATTGTCGCCACTGTCATCTTCATCACCATTTCTGGAGAAATACTTAGGCCCGTAACACACTTGAAGAGTTTTCGCTAGCGAGAAATGTGTTGCGAGAAAATTCAAAGATTGATAACATGGATTCAAATGGACGTCCACACACTGGAAGAGATTCTCGTTCGAGGCAAAACCTCGCGCGAGTTTCTCGCTGGAATAGGTAGCTTTGCGAATTTTCTTGACACATTTATCAAAGATGTTCGACATTTATACTCTTTATAACGATTGAATGTAGAAAAATATATCACAGGTGGCGATGAATTGTATTGTTTTATTTGAAAATGAGGAAAGTTGGCTGATAATTGCAGTCAGAAACTTATCGAACTTGTACGATGTCACCCGTAGGCCTATTTATATGATACACGGATGAAAACTATAAAAACACGAAACTTAAAGAAGAAATCTGGAGACAAATATCAGATTATCTGAAAATAAATAGGGCTATATTTTATTTTGATGAGATTTAATAGTATTAGTTAAAATTAGAAATAATAATATATCTATATCTCTTAACAGTTTACATAATTTTAATCAGAACATAGCAAAGAATCCTCTATCATATCATCGATAGTAAAAAACTAAGGTCCATCGAAACCAGTGTCCAACACTCGCCCTTATTTTCGTAAGATACAATGTGATTTTCATATACTTCTGGCTTTAATTCTAGGCCTACTTCTTCTTTTCATTAACAAAATATGTTCATGTAACTCCATTTCCTCATCATCTGAATACTCAGATTCAACATAGCGTTCGTACGTAATTTGTAAAGTACGACAATATACTTACAGGTTATATATTTAAGTACGACAATGTACGTAAATACATAACCTATAATATTTCCCCCAACTATAATCAGAAAAATGCTTTCTGCATGAAGGCAGTGCATAGATGATCATAGCGAGGTGTGATCTGTGATAGCGAGAACTCACCGAGTGTGTGGAGGAAGGCTCTTCGCCTCTTTTTCGCAACATATTTCTCGCTAGTGAAAACTCTTCAAGTGTGTTACGGGCCCTACGAAATGTCAAAAGTACAAGGGTCCAATGTAGCTTTAGAGATTGTCAGGTCTGTGGACTAGACGTCATTATGAAACTGATTAAATATTAATAAGGTTAAGTCATTGCTTTTTATAAATTCAAAATTTGACGATAGAACGAAAATTATAAATTGTGGTCGACTTCGAAAAATAGCAAATAGCTGCCAAACCTAAATAGACGCGTAATTATAAGCCATGGGCATATTTCAGTTGGTCAAGGCGCTTGTTTTCCGATCCGTCATCCAGAGTTGCGCTCGGATATGTGTTCGATTCCCGCTTGAATTGATTACATGGTTGTTTTTTCCGTGGTTTTCCCCAGATTTAAGGTTAATGTCAGGTAATCTATGGCGAATCCTCGGCCTCATCTCGCTATATGTCTGTCAGTAATACTAAGTTTTTGAAAGTGAATGCAGTATTTAATGCTTTCAGGAAAAAACATTTGACGCGGTTAGAGTAAAAGAAGAGATTAAGTGCGAATTAACTAAGGAGGAATATGAAGTTTTGGAAACTGAGAGGTAAGTGTGATGTATATGTGATCAGTTTGTACTCCTGTATGATTTGTCATTTAAATGTATTAAGTTCAGTGTTACGTAAAGAGTAAATCTAAATTATTGATTAAAGTTCACGTTAACACTTTATTTGTTAAAAACATAAAATTACTTAGTCACACGTTAAAAAGTGTTAAAAATTTAAAAAAGGTATATACCTTGGAGAGACGGCCCGTTTCGACGCGATGTTACGTCTTCATCAGTGTCTCTTGAACTACTGGTGATCTTGAATTCTGCGATGTGCATTTGTCGGTTGTAGGAGTGGGGTGTGTTGCTCTTATGGTGGGGGCCAGCGAATAGAGATTATAAAGAATGGACACTGAGCGAATTTTCCTGTGTTTTGTTTCTCCATGCGCCAGCGGCTAGTTCCACTTTCAAGAGCTAGAGGTAGTGTAATCGAGCATACGCTAAGATAATAGAGTTGGGACACAGGATCCAAACATCGCCTACCTCATTGCATAATCCAGTAACGCTTTGCTTCAAATAAATTCAAGTTAACAGCTTTTCCTTATTTCTCAGTGACAAACTAGTTGTAATAATAATATTTTATATTTCAGATATCATAAATTATATTGTAAAATAATATAATACATTATAAAATTAAGTATTAAATTCGTTTAATATTTGTATATAATATAATATAGGTATATGTTTTTACTTCTCGTAAGAGTTTTGTTTTTCCATTTTCAGCGCTATCAAATCATTACATATTTTAATTGTTGTTGGGGTCAACGTCTCAACTCTCATTATAAAGGAACTCTAGAGTCTAGATATTATAGTTAATGAAGGATTTTTTATATTATGGATCCAATTTATTTTATTTGAGTACATAATGTACCTAGATGTATTAATTATATGTGTTATATTTCCGCTGTGTCGACTGCTAGCTGATTTGATGTCAGTGCCAACTCTAGGAGAAAGCTGAATCTGACGCTCTAGCTGGCTTGAAGGTCATTGAAATCGGTCCGGCTACATCAAAGGTACCGACGCGAAGTGTCCATTCTTTATAATCCCTATTCGCTGGTGGGGGCTGGTTGTTTGTGTGTTATGACGTATCATGACGTCGAATAATGTGTGCGTATCGAACTGAAGTTGTGTGTTAAGTATATATTGTGGGTGTTCTATTGTATTCTTATATATTTCGTATTGTTCTAGGATGTTTAACTGTGAACTTTTTGGTGTGATGTGTAAAATTTCCATATCTGTTTCTATATTATTGCAGTCATGATTATTGTCGATAATGTGTTCTGCGTAATTTGATGTGATGTAGGGTTTGGGTATAGCTTTAATATGTTCATTATATCTTGTGTGAAAGGATCTTCCTGTCTGTCCTATGTAAAAATGTGGGCAACTACTGCATTTTAGTTTGTAAACTCCAGTTGAATTATATTTATTTGAATGTTTAATGTGATTATGTAGATATTTCTGTGTTCTGTTATTTGATTTGTATGCTATCTTGTATTTTAGTTTTCTGAATGAAGTTGCAATTTTGTGAGTATTGGTATTGTGATATGTTAATGTTATGTATTTATTCTCACGTGCTGTTTGTGTTGGTTCGTTCTGTTTTTGTTTTGCCTTTTTTATTAGTGTGTCTATTATGTTAGGGTTATATCCATTGTCTTGTGCTATATATTTTATTGTGTTTAATTCTTCAGTGTAGTTGTCATTCTTCATTGGTATATTAATGACACACAATGACACATATTAATAAACATCACGTCGAAACGGGCCGTCTATCGAAGGTAAATAGCTTTTTTTAAATATTAACACTTTTTAACGTGTGACTAAATAATTTTATGTTGCAAATCTGGTACGTTCAACCAGAGGTCCCGGGATCGATACCCGGCCCCGGAACAATTTTTCCCTTGAAATTATTCTAATTTTATGTTTTTAAATCTAAATCTGTTGGTTGTTTGCTACCACTACTATTGATGTTTTCACAATATCTACAGCAACACAAAGGATATCGATGCATCTGTTTGACGTGAAATATATAAATTTCTGGAAGGCAAATTATCCGTAAAAACCGCTCTTCAATTTTATTTTAGAAGGTAACTATGCTGAGCATCCAGAATTGTATTCCTTATGATTGCCATCAGCAATGGCATAAAGCAGAGCCTTCTTCAGTTACAAGCCGGAGCCAAACGTCGGCAACACTGTAATTAACTGTCAAACAGAGGCCGACCATACAGGACACGTGTTTGTGCTAATGCCGATTTTCAACGTAAATTAATGTTACAATATAAGTGTGTGTCCATGGAATTATGTTCGCGGTCGTACCGAACGTTGATTGTTGATGTTTTGCGTTTTGGCGATAAAAACAAGACAATAAATGAAAATATGGCTGCAGTCTTTAGCAATTTTACTTTTATTATTAATGACGAAATGATTGAACAATTCTTCTAAATATTAAATATTGTATAACTACATTTTTATAGTCTTACTTGTGGTTTGTGGTGTATCAGAATTCTAGCCAAATTGTTGGGTCTCGCCTGCTATATCAATAAAGTTACGCCGTTGATTTTCAAGTTCATTGTAAACAGCTGTTTTGTGATCCCATAAATGTTGCAGTTTTGTTGAAGATTCGGAATGCCTGCTATACGTCAGAACTACCTATAATTTGTACATGCATATAATCACTTTGTTGGTTTTCAAGGTTTGTTTATTAATATTATTTCTCTTGTAATAAATTACAATAGTTATAAACATGTTTCTTTTCACTTCGTATTTACAGGATTTAAAGTTCACTGAGTTTACGCTAATTGGCACATACAGTACTTAATAGATAATGATTTGTTTTGTTACGTATTATGTTGAAGGTATGTTTCTTAATTTTTCATAGATATTTATACTTGGCCTATTTAAAATTATATTTTAGAAAATTTGTAACAAATAATTTAGGATAACAGTATTGTTATGGTGACTGGCGAGGTTCAAACTAAAACTGGCTTCCTGGGCATCTGAAATACTTATAAAAAAAGAACGACAGATAATCACGTGAAATTAAAATGTATATGATATCCTAGACCTTTCACGTCAGAGGTGAAACAACATAAAACGGCAAAACATTGTCAATTTACTACCCAAATAATAGTTAACTGATTGGAATAGGGTATTGCGAAAGTACGTCGTTATTTTATTTATTTTTGGTACAAGTAACATTTCTTTAAGTATTTATTTATTTTCCCTTGTTACCATCAACAAAAACACGTATGCTCTTAATTTGTTAAAGTTATAAGTGGCTGTATGCAAGTACTTACGGGGTATTCTGAAACTCAAATAAAATACCATTTCCGATTCCGTAATAAATTACGTACATCAGTACACTGAGTCTTGATCATATGCACTTAGTTTTGTATCAATTAATGTCGAAAATGTACATGTGACAACGAAATCAAAGCACTAAAACGTCAAACGTCATGCCTTTATTTCGCCTCTGCCCGCCTTCACTCTGCGTTGCCAAACCTACCCATGCTCCGGCTTGTAACTGAAGATGGATCTGCAAAAACCCATAATTACGCAGTACCTGCATGTTACCCACATTTGCCAGTTGCACTGTGTGTTCCTAAATGATTATCGTGGTTTCAAAGTTGTTTAATTCCTCTGACTTGCAATGTATAACAAGAAACATTACCTGGGAATTAAGAGCAACTCGCGCGTTTTCAAACAATTTCAATTAACTCACTTAATATCCCCTGATGACTATTGATTTTAAGTATTGAAATTACATTTCATTTTTAGGAATATTTCGGCATAAAATATGTTCAATCGCACTTACATTACAAAGGTAATTATTTATTATTGACGTCGAATCCTTGGGTCTCAAATTTATGAGCCACATATTTCTTACTTTCGTCCAAGGCTTCTATACTCTCAATACATTATCGTTTTCGTTATCCAATCAAATTGCTAGTTGGCTGATGACGCGCGAAGAGTCCATGCTGATTGGTCCTTTATATTCAAATTGATAAGCGTGCATTATAAACATTATCGCCTCAAATAAAAAACAATTACAAGGAATATAAACCAAGTATGTACGTATCATGGAATAAAATAAATACGTTGAAAATGTTTATACCTTGTATATAAAATCTGTACTTGTCACTGCATTATTTTTCTGTATTTCTTAACAATTCGTCTCACTCTCAGTGTCTGACGTCCGTTTTCGTCTGCTAGTTTCAGTCTTGTCTTCGCATACTAGAGTCGTATAAAGAACCTAGTTTTGACCGTACAATCAACAATAAAATTTCACGCGGAACGTTATGTACGAATATTGGCACATATTCTTTGGTTCTTTTTATAATATTCCGCCCATTTTTAATCGTGTTCTTGCCATGAAACTCATTGTAGAATATTTCAGTATTATAGACACTACTTAGACATGGTTGTGATGACATGATTAAACCTTCAAAAGAAAGAATAATATACTAAAATTTAAAGAGGGCCAAGATGGTGGTGTTTTTGTTTTAAATGTATGTTTATAAACATCTAACACTGATTGATTTTAATATCTCATTCTAAAGTTTGGAAAAAGATTATGTACCGGTAATGAAATGTCAACAACACGATCATTTACAATAATCATTATAAATCAACAATGATTTGTCACTGGAGGCTATTATGATTAACCCACTGATTATGCCATAATGACAAAATGTCACAAATCGTTAATATAAAATCAATATAATGAGAATTATAGTAAAAAATGATTACTGGTATCAGTTTAACCCTCCACCCTTTTGGTATGCAACTGTTAGTGTAATAGCATGATTACAAAAGAAAGAAAATAATTTGTAGGTTAACATAGATGAACCTAATCTAATTATTCAAAATGGTATTAACATAGGCTACTTATGTAGGCCTATGTAATTTATTTAAACTTACCACAAGGCTTTAACATTCTCGGTCGTTTCGGCTTTATTTTCATTAAAGCTGCTCGAAAATCAGGAACAAAATCGTCATCTTTAAAATGATCAGAGCATACTCTGCTTGTATCAAGATGGAATTTATCCTGTCTTTTGCACGCAATGGTCAATTTTTTCCTAATTCCTAAGTCTTTAGGATTGGTAAAGAAAGACAACTCTTTATTTTTATCGTTAGAATTGTTGCATACCGCAACAGCACATCTTTGACCTGGCATAATGCATTCAAAACAACATAAACAAGAAAAAACACGAGATACTGCTTTGAAGCATTTGAGCTTTCGCGCGTTCAGCTATCTTGTGACGTCAAAATCGCTCTCCTCGTCGATCCCTCGCCATTAAGTTCGATTATAATTCAACCTATGAGAAGTTTAGAAACCTTGCAATTCGTCAACTCTGTGGCTACAATTATTGGTACAATTTGGAGCCGCACAACCAATCATTGCGTAAAATTAATCATATAGTTTAATGCATTAAAACTAAAATGCATACACATGTGAGATGTGTAACTTTCCGCATTGTTGTTTCCGCCACGTTTCTTGCTTGGGAATCAATATAGCGGATTGATCTGCTCGGGCAATATAGTGCTTTATTCATTGATGTTGCGTCATCACTTCACAGTTGTACCAACCTTTGCGTTATTTATGAATTTTCCCTGATAACATAATTGAATTTCAGCTTCTTAATGAAAGATCTATTTTTTTTTTAATAATTTATTGATCGATCAGCGCATTTAGCGCTATACAGATCATTTCTAAATAAAATATAAATACAATACATGACACTGAATTGAGGGCAGCCTAGATTGGGCTCCACAATGAACAAAAATAATTGTTAATAAATAATTATTTACGTAGGTTGGTGTGATGATAAATTTTGATTATAATATGAGGTCCATTGGAAGTCGGCTCTTGATTCTGGTGAGAAATGTGGACTTCCTTCCGAGAGAGTAGTGGATGGCGCCTGGAACATTTTCTATGTTGTTATAGAACTTCTTAGCTTGTGAATGAATAAACTGTTTGATTGTGTCAATACCAGTTTCTCTGTGTAGTTGGCTGTTACGGACAAACCAATTGCTGATTAATATTTATTACATATTATAATGAAACTAATATCTGTCCATTCCTATTATTATCATTAATTTCTCTAAATAGATTTACAAAACTCTAATGGCAATTACATTAATATTCTCATTATAGAAATATATTTTAGATTTATATATATATATTTTTTTCTCTCCCTGTAACATAGTTCTAGTAAGCTTATATTAAATTAATTTTCATCATTTTATTAGCCATCTCAAACCTCAAATTAATTATAATTGAATTAAATTAGCTCATAAGTTAAGTTACTACTTTACCTTATAGGTTTATCTAAATCTAAATAAATATGTAGTCTACTAGTCGTTAACTTAACTGAAGAATATTGTTGGAGAACCTTCTAAGTGTAGTGTAAATATTCGTAATTTAAATATGTATTGTATTGATTAAGGCTGGTTGAGTGGAAGAGAAGGCCTTATGGCCTTAACTCTGCCAGCGAAAATAAAACATTATTATTATTATTATTATTATTATTATTATTATTATTATTATTATTATTATTATTATTATTATTATTAAACCAAAGAGAATTGAGTGAAATTCGTAGGACTTTATTTTGAAATACCTGGATGTGTTCAATTTCACTTACTGCAGCTCCTCCCCAGACAGGACAGGCGTAAAACAGTAGAGGTCGTAATAGAGATGTGTAAAGTAGCATGCAATTTTGTAACTTTAGAGATGATTTCTTGTTGAGGAGCGGATATAATTTAGCGAGTCTTGAGTAGGCCAATTTAAGTTTGTTGTTGATGTGATGTTTCCATGACAGACGGCGATCTAAGTGCACTCCAAGATATTTTACAGCTTCATCCTTTGGTTTCCACGGTATCACGTTGGTTGAAAGATTTATGCATGGAGGATTAGCAGGACGACACAAAGTAAACATCATTGCTTCGCATTTATATTGGAAGATCTAAATTCATCTCATTATCGTGTGTTGTACTACAAATTAATACTGATTTTATTTGCTGTTTTCCAGTAATAGCATCTTTTGATTGCAGTATTTTGAATTCCCACCTCATTGAAGAGTCGCAGGAGGTCACTAGTCCTTTTGGAAGTAAACTTGATTCACACATTTACGACGAATTGCCAAGAACAAATGAAAGCTTGCAGTCTGATTCCAGCCATAAAACAGATGAAGTTGTATTTAAGTGTGATATTTGTGGCAAGATCTTACAGACTTCCCACAGCCTTAAAATGCATCTTCGTCGCACACACGGACGTCGGATATTCAAATGCCATGTTACTGGAAAATATTTCTCAACATCACAAACTCGAAAAGATCATGTACGATGTGATGCAGGCGAGAAGCCTTTCAAATGCAAGACCTGCGGTAATAGTTTCTCAAAACAGGGAAAATTGCGAGTCCATCAACGTTTCCACTCGAACAAGAATCGATTTAAGTGTGATACATGTGGCCAACTTTTCCCTTTTCCGGCAAATCTCAGAGCTCATATACGTACCCACACGGGCGAAAAACCATTTACGTGTGATGTCTGTGGGAAATGTTATTCACACCCTGGATCGCTTACTGTGCATTTACGAACACACACTGGCGAGAAGCCATTCAAATGCGATCAATGTGGTAAATGTTTTGCTTACTCGGGAGGTGTCAAAGAACATTTACGCTCCCACACTGGTGACAAACCTTTCAAATGTGATACCTGTGGGAAATGTTTTTCATCATATTCATCATTCCGTTACCATAAAGTCACACATTTAGGCCAAAAGATTCCAATGGAATAAATTCGTTAGACAAAAAACATACGGTAGAACCTTTGTGAGAGAAAGAGTTGAATTTTAGTGGTTCAGGGAAATCGCTGTAAAGGTGCAGCTTTATCCTTTGAAGGAATGCATGCAAGTTTGATATCTAGTATTAATTAATTAATACATTGACTTCATTTTACTTTTACTAACATTTTTAATATTGACTTGCCTATACCTCTGGATCAACGACCTTTGCTACCACCTTCCACGACTGGAGTTCGATGATACTGGCGTAATGTACAAACAAATCACTTTACTAGGTATAGGAGAGAAGAAAATTAGTTCATCCATTTACGTAAGCTAGGAAATATTGTGCTTTTGAGTTTGATAATTTTCATTAGGTTTTTGTTTAATCAAAATACAGTACAGTATTAACAGTGAGTGTTTTTACTCACGAACTGAGCTGTCCATGTCGACGTATGCATTATGCAGTGTATATTATACTGTCTACAGCATATTAGCGTACAATATAGAGAATGAAGTTAAATTGAAAAATAATCATAATGTGGATATTTAAACGCATTTTTTAAAATGGTGGCATTTCATTTGGTTACAGGCTTCAGTTCTAATGTGCATATTATCGCATTATAGACTATTGTACCTAATCCCAATTACCAGTTTCGTTCTTCGTACTAGTAACTCGTGTTGAAATAATTCTGTACCTGATCTATAAAAGAGTACCTTACGTACTGTAAATTCAATCTTCACTTCTGCCCGATCCAAAAGGATAAAATTAAAATTATCTACTGTCATCCAAGTGGTTATGTCTTAGGATCGTACAAAGGTAGGAAATCACGTGACAGTTAATTACTTAACGAGGCCCTTTTATTTAAGTTATTTTAAACAGTTGTATCATATTACCTAGACGTCCAATTCCTAACAGAAAATCATGTTCTCAGAAAAGAGCTAAGTCAGTCCAGCCACTAGCTGGCGAATAAATTCTGGTGGGGGAAACCGGGATACGACGTAGGCAAATGGACGACAGTACCTGTGCGAAAATGATTCGATATTGAAAGTCTTTCGTCACTGGAAAACGCGAACATATTTTTGGAACGTACTATTTACTAAGACCGGAAGACTACTCTGACTGTATATGCGGTATTGATTCTGTGTGGTGGACGGTTCAACTTAATTAGTTGGAGGGGTGGGAGTAAAGTACATTAAAATTTAATGTGTTGGTTCCATTTTAAATGATTATCGAAAATTATGCGTAAATACTTAACTTCAGAGGACTCTTTAATAATCGGACATTTACACTGTATACGACAATCAGAATTATGTAATTTACTACTTAATGTCAATGGAAATGGAATATTAATAAAATATGATGAATTACATGATGTGAAATTGAAGGAGATTAATTAAAACAGTATTGTATGAATAACTGCAGAATCGCAAAGTAATTTCGTAATAATCACTTGAAGGCGGAGTGGTTGTAGTGATTAAACTTCATATAGAGTCTAAAATACAGAATCCATACATTAAATAGAAGGCTAAAAGAACATGTGTGCAGCGTAGAAGTATGAAGATAACATAGTTAAAATAGGTTAAATGTCGCAGCAGTCATCACGACGAAAAAAAAAGAGTAGCGTGTTATAAATCTGTAAGAATCAAGTAAAAACCGTTTAAGTAAGAAAGTTAAAATACGGAATAAAAAATAAAGTTATCTAATGAATGGAAAACCTTACAAATTTGAAACTGTAGGAAGAACCGATGTTTCATGGACAGTTGCGTGATGTTGACTGCTGCATAGACATATGACAGAACCACATCATGATGTAAGTGGAGGGGGTACGTGTTGCAGTAAGAAGAGCTCCTATTGGCCAACTTGAATAAACAGTTATTAGGATTAGGTAGTTGTTCCTTAAGTAAAGAAGTATTATTACCGAGAAATTTAGATATATAAGATTCTTCTGCTACTAAATAATACGTTTTAAAATTTACAAAGCATCTGACATTTTTTGGTATTATGGTTGTTCCCTATTAGGCCCGTAACACACTTTCAGAGTTTTCGCTAGCGAGAAATGTGTTGCGAGAAAGAGGTGAAGAGCCTTCCTCCACACACTTGGCGAGTTCTCGCTATCACAGATCACACCTCGCTATGATCATCTATGCACTGCCTTCATGCAGAAAGCATTTATCTGATTATAGCAATCACTCGTTGGGGGAAATATAGGTTATGTATTTACGTATATTGTCGTACTTAAATATATAACCTGTAAGTATATTGTCGTACTTTACAATTTACTTACGAACGCCATGTTGAATCTGAGTATTCAGATGATGAGGAAATGGAGTTACATGAACATATTTTGTTCATGAAAAGAAGAAGTAGGCCTAAAATTAAAGCCAGAAATATCTTAAAATCACATTGTATCTTACAGAAATAAGGGCGAGTTTTGGACACTAGTTTCGATTTGAATGATGATACGTTTAGGCGTTATTTCAGGTTGAATGGACCACAGTTTTTTGCCATTCATGATATGATAGAGAATTCTTTGCAATATTCTGATTGAAATAATGTAAACTGTTAATATATTGTTTCAAATGTTCAATCAATACTATTAAATCTCATCAAAATAAAATATAGCCCTATTTATTTTCAGATAATCTGATGTTTGTCTCCAGATTTCTTCTCTAAGTTTCGTGTTTTTTTAGTTTTCATCCCGTGTAGGTATCATATAAATAGGCCTACGGGTGACATGGTACAAGTTCGATAAGTTTCTGACTGCAATTATCAGCCATCTTTCCTCATTTTCAAATAAAATAATACAATTCATCGCCACCTGTGATATCTTTTTCTACATTCAATCGTCATAAAGAGTATAAATGTCAAACATCCTTGATAAATGCGTCAAGAAAATTCGCTGAGCTACCGATTCCAGCTAGAAACTCGCGCGAGGTTTTTGCCTCGAGCGAGAATCTCTTCCAGTGTGTGGACGTCCATTTGAATCCATGTTATCAATTTTTTTATTTTCTCGCAACACATTTCTCGCTGGCTAAAACTCTGAAAGTGTGTGTTGAATATATTTGCTATCTCGACATTAATGGCGTGTTTCGATTGCAGCATTTTGAATACCGACCTGATTGGAACTCTGAAGAAAGGCACAAGTCCTGAAAACTTTCCCTCCTCAGAAAATGATGCTTTTGGAATCACATCGATTCTCTGACTGACGCCCATTTGCAGTCTGACTACAGCTGTCAAGCACATGAAGCTTTATTTAAGTGTGTTATTTGTGGCAAGATGTTACAGACCTTCCACAGCCTTAAAATGCATCGCCTCCGTACACATCGATTTAAACATTCAGATGCAATGTTTGTGGGGAATGTTTCTCAACATCGCTATTTCTGCAGGTCCATATGCAATCTCATCCAGGCGAAGAGCCATTCAAATGTAAGACTTGTGGTATTGGTTTTTCACCATTCGGAAATTTCCAAAATCATCATTGCATGGAGTCGCACAAGAGGCCATTCCAGTGTGATACGTGTGGCAGACATTTCCCTTCTTCAAACAAACTTGAAATTCATTTACTTACGCACGGGCACGAGAGGCCATTTAAGTGCGAAGTGTGCGGGAAATGTTATTCAGTTTTAGGATCTCTTACGGTGCATTTACGCACACATACCGGCGAGATGCCTTACAAATGCCAGTATTGTTGTAAGCGCTTTCGATATTCTTCTTCTTGTCTTAGTATACATTTACGAAAGCACAGCGGTGAGAAACCTTACAAATGCGATATTTGTGGGAAATGTTACTCATTTTCTCCCTCCCTACTTTACCATTACTCTACGCATTTTAACATGAAAGTTCAAACGCAATTAGAGGGGAAAATGTATCTCCGAAATTTATCGAGCTATGGCGAGGAGTAGTTTAAATGTAATGTTTGTGGGATTCTTTGTTACGATGTCACCATCTAAGTTTTTAGTCACGGCGACACGTCATTCCAATGCTGAGGCAAAGTTTCATTTACGATGGTTTCAAAAGTTCATAAATTTATACAATTTAAACAATGATTATTCCGAAACAATCATTATTTCACAACTTAATCCTCGTTGAGATTCATACGCATCGTCTAGCATGTGACGAAAATTTCTTCTAGTTTTGAGCTTTGGGAAAATGAAATCTGAGGGTGCAAGATCTGAAGACTGGGGTTGGGATATCGCGCCAAAATTTCCAACCGTAGTTCCAGTAGTTTATTTGAATATGCAATTTCTTGAACCCTATTTTATCCGAAAGTACATTAGGTTTATAGTTATAGCCTGAGTTTATATTATTATAATGAAAATTTATTTGACGTGGGTAACCCAGTCTTGCTAGTGAAAATTAACACTTTTATCTACTACAATAATTTGAATTATTTACAAGTTCTTAAATATATTACATATAAAATTACATTGACGTGGGTAACCCAGTCTTGCTACTGAAAATTAACACTTATATCTACTACAATAATTTGAATTATTAAAAATTTCTTAAATTTATTACATATAAATTACATTGACGTGAGTAACCCAATCTTTCTACTTAAAACTAACATATATCTACTACAATAATTTGAATTATTTACAGTTCTTAAATATATTACATATAAAATTACATTGACGTGGTAACCCAAGTCTTGCTAATTAAAATAACTCATATCTACTACAATAATTTGAATTATTTACAAGTTCTTAAATTAATTACATTTAAAATTACATTGACGTTGGTAACCCAGTCTTGCTACTTAAAATTAACACTTATATCTACTACAATAATTTGAATTATTTACAAGTTTTAAATATATTACATATAGAATTACATTGACGTGGGTAACCCAGTCTTGCTACTTAAAATTAACACATATCTACTACAATAATTTGAGTTATTTACAAGTTCTTAAATTAATTACATATAAAATTACATTGACGTGGGTAACCCAGTCTTGCTACTTAAAATTAACACTACTACTATAATTTGAATTATTTACAAGTTCTTAAATTAGTTACATATAAAATTACATTGACGTGGATAACCCAGTCTTGCTACTTAAAAGTAACACTTATACTACTACAATAATTTGAATTATTTACAAGTTCTTAAATATATTACATATAAATTTACATTGACGTGGGTAACCCAGTCTTGCTACTTAAAAGTAACACTTATACTACTAGAATAATTTGAATAATTTACAAGTTCTTAAATACATTACATATAAAATTACATTGACATGGGTAACCCACTTGCTACTTAAAATTAACACTTATATCTACTACAATAATTTGAATTATTTGCAAATTCTTAAATTAATTACATATAAGTTTACATTGACGTGGGTAACCCAGTCTTGCTATTTATAATTAACACTTATACCTAGTACAATAATTTGAATTATTTACAAGTTCTTAAATAATTACATATAAAATTACATTGACGTGGGTAACCCAGCCTTTCTACTTAAAATTTTACACTTATATCGACTACAATAATTTGAATTATTTACAAGTTCTTAAACATATTATATATAAAATTACTAAACTCTTTATAACAGCACGTTTTTGTGAACAAATTGAATAGTGGTTTTCTATGTTAATATTACAAAAATGTAAATGTCCGACCAAAATAAATCTTTTGTTTTCGAACACTGGACAGTGAAACAAAAGGTGATCCACAGTTTGCTCTTCCTCACAGATACATAAATAGACATTGTCCTTATGCAATTTAAATGGAGTAGTTTAGCAACCGCGATTACTGATATGTGGGCAGGTGCATTATTGTGATGAAACAACTTTCTTTTTGGCCATACACGGCCCCTTCTCTCGAAAGTCTTTGATTGCTGCTCGAGATGTGAATATTGTTTTAAATGCATTTACGAGATAGTCAATCATAATTATGATTACATCCACTAATGATCTCAGAACACGGACGTCATGACTTTGCCAACAGTTTGAACAGCTTCTGCTTTCTCTGGAGGTGGAGAACCATTGTGCTTCCATTCTTTCGACTGCTGTTATGTCTCTTGTATGCAGTAGTGGATCCAACATTCATAAGTGGTCACAAACCGTGTCAAAAAATCTAGGTTATTTTTCCTGAATCTAACAAGGTACTCTGTCGAAATTTGACATTGGACGTGCATTTGTTCCGTTGTTAAGCGCTTACCGCACCTTGCGGTAACATTAGACATGCCCGAGACATTGACTAAGATGTGGCGTACCCATTCAGTTGAGCTACGCATAACCTCGCTAATTTCCAATACTTTCTTTCGATGGTCATTCAACATTATATCGTACATGTTTTTCTACGATTTCTTATCTTTTTGCTGTTATTAGAACTCAATTACGGCATTCATCTTCAACTCTATCGTCCATGTTTAAATAGTGCCGTACATTTTATTCACAGCCGAAAAGCTAGAGTGGATTCCACAGTATAGCATTCATGTGTGCTTGAGTTTCTGTTAGAATCATTCCCTTTTTACGAAATATTTAATAACAGTACAAAGCTCCATATTCTCCAGTTTTGCCAGTCTGTTGGGCACACTTACTTCAAAAATTAAACTACACAAAAAGTAGTTAACAGAAAATAATGATTTTTCATACTTCGACTACTGTAAAATGGCCGCTAACAATGACGGCATATTTAACACGTTTCCAGTGCCATCTATGTATTAGAGCCCGAACTTATCAAACGCATCTAGTTTCTCAGAAATTTGGAAATCCATAACCTCCTTCATGGGACAAGGTAATGAATTACGAAGGTGTGTGTATGGGGCGTGTTTCTCAGAGTGGTGACTTTTAAAAGATATTACTTCAAAAGATGTGGTCAGAAAACTGAAAACATTTGAATGCGACTTACGTAGAAAATGCATCTCAAGACGAGGACACTTAAATTCCATGGACGTGAGTACACTAACGAAAGGCAAATTGAGTGCAGCAGTTGTAGGGTAGGTGCCTGAGATTATAAATATCTATACACGACAGACAAGTGTGAAGTTTCAGAGAAATATATCTCAGAATTGTAACTGTCTTTAAGTCTGTTGATAACATTGCACAGTGAAAATTAATTAAAATGCATGTAATATGTCTGTAAGAATTGTTTCTCGCAGTTGACAACTCTGTACGCCCAATCTCACGGGCGAAATGTTACTGAAATACGATTTATACAGGAAGTGTTAATTTATTTTTTTCAAAATAAAAGTTTGTCATGAATAGAATATTCATAATTATTTCATACCAGGATTTAATGCAAAAGCTATTCAAATGCAGTAAGGTAATTTATTTAATACTAGGCTATATCTGATATGCAGATGGCGGATTTTGGCTTTTATTTTACGTTTTATTCCTTGAAGGTTAAAGATATGCATGTATCAGAAGAATATGTTTCATGCTAGGTGGAATAGACTTACATTTAAATATTAACTGTTCATAGTTTGATACCCTCTACTGCAACGCAACGATTGTCGTTCATCATCGTTGAAATTTTAAAATTGTTCCATAACTGTGGGAATAACAATTTAATGAAACTCAAAACACAAGTTTAAGTTTGAGGAAATTTCAATATTTTTACACCCAAACCCGCATTTGTTTCTGTATCTGTAGTGACAATGTCCAGTGTGGGGCTGATAGCAACATTTATGAACAGTGGCGCTAGTCATAAAATATATGTGTTCACAATTTTGTATTCCAAAATCGAAAAATTTGAAAATCGTTTAGCCTAATATCAAATGTCACGATTGCAATGTTTCACTTTCGAAAAAAAAACCATATATAAATTCTAAAATAATAATAATAATAATAATAATAATAATAATTTTAATAATAATTAATAATAATTATTATTATTATTATTATTATAATTATGATTATTAATTACTATTACTATTACTATTACTATCTTAATTTTTTTTTCTTTACTTATATTTAATGGGTTGTACAACAGCCAGTGGCCAATTACAGTTCCATATCAACAACAATAATAATAATAACATGATCAGGAACAATGGGCAACAGTCTATATTAATATAGAGGACTGAGTTGAGTCAAAGATATAGGGACACGCTCTTGAATACCATGGGAACAATGTCTATATGACTACAATCATAATGGCGTTCATATTTTTCTTCTCTCTCCTATCCATCTATTGCTGTAGCCTTTACAAATCTAATTTGATCCACCCTTACCTAATTTCCCAAGTATTCATTAATATTCGTTTTATTCATGTTTATTTTCATTGACCACGGCCTTCTTGATAATACTTTAGTTCCATTCGTTTCCATAGCCTCCTTGAATTTCGCATTATCTGGATCTAGAATATAATGAAATTAATTTTATTCTTTATTGTATTATTAATATTGTAGCTCTGCATGAAAAGAATATCCGACAAAACGCAAATTCCATCAACATGTACTGATGATTTTATTTTTCGTTGCGTTGTGATGAGAAAGCTTTGTAATGGAAGGTACTTGTTTTAATTTAGGCTATATGGCATTTTGTTGTGTAACATGTGTCCACAACGTTAAAACGACTTGGAAATAAACAAATTAGATGGAAATGAGAGTTGAGGTAGTTTTGGTGATTTTGGAAGTGAAAGGGTTTGAGTTTGTGAAGGATTTCTTGCGGAGATGAATTTCGAAGGCCTTTTACATAATATAAGGATTTTATAGGAAATGCTCAAGAAAAAATTTTCTTTTGTAGTATAATTTAATTTGTGAAAAGAGGTGCATTAATAAGTGTTAAACATGGTTTTGCGAAAATGAAAGTCTGGTATAAAAACGCATTTTAAATTGAATAACCACTGGAATAGAATGAAGCACAACAAATAATAGTGAAGTAGACACGAAGTTTCTGTGTTGTAATTTCGTCTCAAAGTCCTCCATTACGCTAGCCCCAAAAGACAACATCATTATTTAAAAATCACCAGACTTTGGAAATTCTGCAGTGGTTCGTATGTCCAACGCAAAACAAAAGAAGCCTAAACTAACATAATCTAATCTGTCACAGATATGTATATGCAAGGCATAGTGTGAGTGTACACTAGCTTGAAACTTTAGCAATGACATCAAAGTTATATTAGTATGAGAGGTAAGATACTTGAAGATGGATAAGCGAAATGGGAAGGGAACTACGTCATCGTTCGTTTAACGGATATAGTAATTAAAGCCAACTAAATGATTGAAAATATATATTAATTAAATAAATAGAAGGGTTTTCTGTAGCAGACGACAGTTGGGGTTTTTTTTTTTACGAAAAAATTGGGGAACACTGTCAAATTTTAAGAGGTATGATAATTTGGAATGTGAAGAATTCATATAGGAAGTCAGTTGGTTTAAGAACATGATAAAATAGCTAAAAATAGGAAGTAATTCAACGGTGTGTGTAGCCTAAATGTGATTGTTTAACACGTGGATTAAAGCGGTGGAACACTTCACAATCAACACGGAACTCACATTTTACTAGCTATATGCAAGGCATACCAAAAGCCTAAACTAATATTAGCTAACCTGTTACACATTCATACACGTGTACATACCAAAAGCCTAACCTAACTTATCATTGATTCAAATATGTAAGGCAAACGAAAATCCTAAACTAATCTAACCTGTTACAGATTCCCGCACAATAAAACTTAAAAAGTTCAAGTTGGAAATTTTAGTGTCGCGTGCTATAGATAAGCCAAATATGTATATTGTTGTTTAGTTATCTGTCCGAATTCAGGTCTGAACCTCACAAGTGGTACCAACATGGCACCACTTAGAAGGCAACTAGGCTAAGAAATAATGTGGTAGAGGGGCCAGTTCCTTTCACCCGACATTGCATATATCGCCGATTAGCTACATATCACACTAATCAGAATTCAGATACATACAATAGTTCTTCCTCTGATACATATCGTCAAATGAGATGTACTGCCTGATAATCGATATAGTCTACATATCAGCCAGAACGTCGATCAGAGGCAAATATGTATATACAGTATTAACTTCTTATATGTTGCTAGTATTCAGTATGTTGCAACAATTTGCAGATATTTTTTGTTCCTTCTTTCAGTTGTGATGGATGTGATCAAGACCGAACCTGAAGTTGACCCATTGGCTATAGACCCAAGCGAAAATCCAGATGCAGAAAAGCCAAATCCTTCTCTTATCGTAAGTCTAATGCTATTTGTAATAACCGCAATTCTAATTGGTTTTTGTCGTATTTTACATTCGTTTTGGATTCATTTAACTAATTTGAAATTTATTAGTGATTATGATAATGTGATTAAGGCAGTCATGAATCATTGTATGTAACTTTCCATTCCGACATTTGCCAATGTGACCAAAGAAAACCATGAAAAACCCTAGTCACATTGCCTCACAACGGGGATTGAACTCGGACCTCCTGAATGCGACTCTAGTGCGTTACCACTGAGTCACTTCGTTGTATTTGATTGTTTTCTGCCTAGGGATATGCGAGAAATGTTACCAAATGATAGAGATATGTCTTGTGTTATGGTTGTGACATTGTCAATGAGGGACGACACTTTAAGCCCGCAACACACTTGAAGAATTTTCGCAAGCGAGAAATGTGTTGCCAGAAAATTCAAAGTTTGATAACATGGATTCAAATGGACGTCCACACACTGGAAGAGATTCTCACTCTAGGCAAAAATCTCGCGTGAGTTTGTCGCTGGAATCGGTAGCTCAGCGAATTTTTTTGACACATTTATCAAAGATATTTGACATTTATGCTCTTTATGACGATTGAATGCAGAAAAATATATCACAGGTGGTCATCAATTGTATTGTTTTTATTGAAAATGAGGAAAGATGGTTGATAATTGCAGTCGAACTTGTGCGATGGCACCCGTAGGCCTATTTATATTATACACGGGATGAAAACTGTAAAAGCACGAAACTTAAAGAGGAAATCTGGAGACAAATATCAGATTATCTGCAAATAAGTAGGGCTATATATTATTTTGATGAGATTTAATACTATTAATTAAAGATTTGAAATAATGTATCTATATGTCTTAACAGTTTGCGTAATTTTAATCAGAATATAGCAAAGAATTCTCTATCATATCATGAATATAAAAAAAAAAACTGTGGTCCATTGAACCTGAAATAACGCCTAAACATATCATCATTCAAATCGAAACCAGTGTCCAAAACTCGTCCTTATTTTCGTAAGATACAATGTGATTTTCAGATATTTCTTTCTCTAATTTTAGGCCTACTTCTTTTCATGAACAAAATATGTTCATGTAACTCCATTTCCTCATCATCTGCAGATTCAACATAGCGTTCGTACGTAATTTGTAAAGTACGACAATATACTTACAGGTTATATATTTAAGTACGACAATATACGTAAATACATAATCTATAATATTTCCCCCAACGAGTGATTACTATAATCAGAAAAATGCTTTCTGCATGAAGGCAGTGCATAGATGATCATAGCGAGGTGTGATCTGTGATAGCGAGAACTCGCCAAGTGTGTGGAGGAAGGTTCTTCGCCTCTTTGTCGCAACACATTTCTCGCTAGCGAAAACTCTTCAAGTATGTTACGGGCCAAAGCCATCAGCACATGCCTGAGTAGGTCAGAATTTCCACTTCCTGCTCTTAATCGAGAAACAATCATGACGGGTTCTTGTAATGGTTGATCTTCCTGTTGCCATAAATAAAATTTACACTCGATAATCTAAATTTAAATGTGGTCATTAATTAGTTGTCACACTGTATTAGATTAACTTTCAGAAATTATATATTTTATTTCTGTGATATTGAGCTTTTCGATATGCCTGCATCAGTGTTCTCTGCAATTTTTAATGCTTTCAGGAAGGAACACTCGACTCTATTATGGTAAAAGAAGAGATTAAGTGGGAAGTAACTTCGGAGGAATATGAAATTGCGACAACTGAAAGGTAAGTGTGATACAATTGTGATCCTGTAATATTACCATTTAAGTTTTTAATAGTCAATGATAATTCCAGAGTAACTCGAAATTAGTGAATTGGTTGTGACAACTACTGTAGCTGTTCCCACCACTCTGTAATGTGTTTTGGAATAATATTCTGAGGAATTTCTACAGGTAGTAACAATATATTGTTATTACAAAAAATAGTAATTAGAATAATAGTAGATGCCTAATCTAGAGAATGATGTAAAACCATTTTCAAAAAACTACAAAAAATTCTCACGGCTTGTCAGTATATTTTTTCATAATAAACTTTCTCATATGTAATCGTGAAAATGTTCTAATTAATTCAACGGATCATAACATAAATACTCGTCAAAACAATGACTTTCATAGTCCATTTGTAAGTCTATCCTGGTATCAAAGAATAGTGCGTTATATGGCTGTAAAAATTTTTATTAACCTTCTTATGGATTATAAAGTCGAACTCAGAACATGAGATTATTTAGGACCAAATTAAAAAACTACCAATTTCTCATTCTTTTTTATTTTGTAGATGATTTTCCGACATTGAACAATGCTACATGACTATTTCCTGTGGTGTACATTGTAAAACCCTTCTGTATGTATTTCAACTAGACTGCAACGTAATTAAATCTTCATAGTACTATTATGATTCTTTTGACATGTTCTACATCCTAGCCATGAAGCGATGTACGAATATCATAGAATGCAAGTAAATGTAATGCAATACAATAATATATGTAAAGCATAAGAATAAATCCTATACACCTTTTTAAGCAAAATGCATCTCCTCCAGCACGAAGCATAGGCATCAATTCAGAAGTCGATTGTGAACCAAGATGGCAGAAATTTAAATGCATGTTATTGGTACGTAGACCATGAACTAATATATCTCATGTTACCAAGCCCAATGACGCCATCTCCCCTCCCTATATGCATTAGAGAACAAAATTTGCGTATAAAATCAACCACGCCTAGAAGTCTCTTTCAGAAATATCTCGGCATTGAGAGCACCTACAGACCTGTACGATCTCTCATTTTTAATCGAGGGTTGTGTAATATTAAAGTGACTATAGATATGTCTGATAAACTTCAAGTGAACAATAGTTAATAGTTAATATTTTGTTACATCTGGAACTGATTTCGGAATATCACTTTTATCAAGGTATTTCGTTTCAGGAACAGATTAGTGGAATTTCTTGTAGGGAGATGTTCTCACAACTGGCTCTTGATGTCAGAAAGGACCTATTTAAAATGTATTATTCTATTACAGTCTACATTTAAATACTGTGATTATTATTGTCTTCATTATAATTCAAATTTATACTTAACAGATAAGTCATCTGCTGGGATGGATAGTGAATATTCGGACGAGGGGTTCAAATTCTATCCCACAAGAAATTTTCAAGTGTAATATATAATTTTCTTTATTCATTTATTATTGTTAACAACTTTCATTAATTTAATGGGGTCCTTACATCTCAATACTGGAGTTATTTTCTAATAATATGCTATTTGATGAATATCGTATGTTTATTCTAAATTTAACATTGCGTGTAACTTTAATAAATTACATGGTGTTAATTCATATTAATATATAGCATTTAAAAATAAATGTCGTAATCACTATGTTCATAATTCAACATTTTCAGTGATTTTGTATATTTCATAATATTCTGTTTGCTTAGAACTGTTTATTGTCTGTAATCATCAGTAGCATATTTGGGAAGTTAAAACTGGTACAAAGTTCTATCATGTGTAATGTGACATTCACTAACGTACAATTGTGTACCTCGCAAATTGTGTACAAAACATATTCATGTAATAACGGTAAATCCGGTAGTAAATTTATGAGCGGAATTACGAAGTAACATCTTCGTTGCTCCTGCACAGTTAGCAGATTGTAATACACACTTTTATTCGGTCCAAGTCTTCAATTATTATCACCTAGAAGAATGTAACCTTGGGTACACAAGTTATACCAGGAATTTCAACACTGAAACTAAAGTATGTTATTACGTGATCTTGGTTTTGAAGGTGCCTAAATTCTCACAATTGTAAGCAGTTTTTAGGAAATGCAACAATGAAATAATCACGTTGGTTGACGGGTGTCGTTCACATGAATACCGAGGGTTCAATAGATCATCACCTGAAAATCCCATGTTGTACACCTTCACATCGATGTTGAATATATTTGCTATCTCGACATTAATGGCATGTTTCGATTGCAGCGTTTTGAATACTGACCTGATTGAAACTCTGAAGAAAGTCGAAAGTCCTGAAAGCTGTCCCTCCTCAGAAAATGATGCTTTTGGAAGCAGACTCGATCCTCTGACTGACGCCCATTTGCAGTCTGACTACAGCTGTCAAGCACATGAAGCTTTATTTAAGTGTGTTATTTGTGGCGAGATGTTGCAGGACTTCACCAGTCTTAAAAAGCATCGCCTCCGTTCACACCGAGTTAGGACATCCAGATGCAATGTTTGTGGGGAATGTTTCTCAACAAAGCTGTATCTGCGATACCATAATATACGATCTCATGCAGGCGAAGAGCCATTCACATGTAAGATATGCGGTATTGGTTTCTTAACATCGGGAAATTTTCAAAATCATCAACCCAAGCAGTCGGATAAGATAGTACGAGTATTCCAATGTGAAACGTGTGGCAAACAATTCTCTACTCCAGGAACCTTGTAATTCATAAACGCTCACACACGGGCGAGAAGCCATTTAAGTGCGAAGTGTGCGGAAAACATTATTCAGCTGTAAGATATCTTAAAGGGCATTTACGCACTCATAAGGGCGAGAAGTCATTTAAGTGCGATGTGTGCGGAATAAGTTATTCAGTTGCAAGATCTCTTACGGTGCATTTACGCACACACAAGGGCGAGAAGGCTTTTAAATGCGATGTATGCGGAAAACGTTTTTCAGCTGCAAGGTATCTTAGGGCGCATTTACCCACACACAAAGGCGAGAAGCCATTTAAATGCGCTGTCTGCGGAAAAAGTTATTCAGTTGCAAGTTCTCTTAAGGTGCATCTACGCACACATACTGGCGAGAAGCCATTCAAGTGCAAATATTGTTTAAGGCGTTTTTTATATTCTGGATGTCTCAGAGCTCATTTACGGACGCACACAGGTGAGAAACCTTTGAAATGTAAGACCTGTGGGAAATGTTTCTCACGTTATTCATCCTTACGCTACCATTACGCTACCCATTTGAACATTAAAATTCAAATGCAATGAAAGCGGAAAATGTATCTCAGAGAGAAATTTATTGAACAATGTCGAGATTAATTTTAAATGCAGTGCTTCAGTGAGATCATTCTTATGATTTCACCATCTATGTGATGGTGCAGTTGTGTTCACAGCGACACGTCATTCCAGTGCTAAGGCGAAAGTTTCATTTACGATGGTTTCAAAAGTTCATAGATTGATACAATTTAAAAACATAGATATTACAAACATAAGAACCAATAAAATAAATCGATTAATATTTACATCCCCATGTATATAATCGTCACTATACAAAATAACTAAAGAAGAATTTTTCCCTCGAAATTATTCAAATCAACTTTACAGGGAGTTATACCTGTAATCTTGATTTGCATAATACACGTCACTGTTCGTTAACAGAAAACCACAATTTAAGTCACACGGAGTTAGTGTGCACTCGAAGTTGGTTGCTTGACGGTTGTCAGCCCACTTTGAGGTCTGTGGATATAGAGGGAAAAATTGGATCGGTGTCGGTTAGAGTTCCCGGGTAGCTCAGTGGTAGAGCGTTGGTACGTTAAACCAAAGGTCCCGGGTTCGATACCCGGCTCCGGAACAATTTTTCCCTCGAAATTATTCAAACAGCCATTATTTCCCAACATAATAGCCCTTGGGATTCACACGCATGGTTCTCCAGTACTGCATTGGTAGACACAGATTCTGTGGGGTCTGCAGAAAAGCCTTCTGCTGTTTGACAGCCTATTTATTTGACGAAAATTTCTTCTAGGTTTGAGCTTCGGGAAAAGGAAGAGATCTGGTGACTGGTGGTGGGGAATTAGTCCAGCATTTCCTACTGTATTTCGCGTAGTTTAGCAACCGCCATTACTGAAATGTGGGCAGATACATTATCGTGATAAAGCAATTTTCTTCTTGGCCATACACGGCCTCTTCTCGATCATTTTTGCTTTCAGTTGCTGCTGGAGATTTCAATAAATTCTCTGGTTATTGTTTTCTTCTTTGCTAGATAGTCAATCATAATTATGATCATTACGTCCACTAACGATCTCAGAACACGGACGCCATGCCCATGTTGCCAATTCAGTGGTTTTCCCTCTAAATCTAGCCTTTTTGGATAACCGTCTCGCGGGTAAAATTATATTATCCCTCTTAGCGGGAAAACTAACGGTTTTTAATCTTTAAAGTTTCAGAAATCAAATTCATATTAGTATTATTGAATGCTTTCATAATTATATTTAATTCGTTCAGTGTGTGTTTTGTGATATAATGGATGTGTTAATATAGTGATAATTCCATATATATGTTACCGTTAAAACCCGAAATCCGTCAAAACCAGTTTCAACTAGTAAAAACTAGTTTAAGCAAATATAGATAGATAGGTTTTTGTTTGGTAAAAGTCTAAAGAAAGAATTAAAAAACCAAACCTAACCTGTTATTGATTCTAGATCTTACGAAAATTCACTTAGTTGAAACTGGTTTTGTCGGATTTCGGGTTTTAACGGTAACATATAGGTTATAATGCAATAAGAACAATAATATGTTGTGTCTGGATAAAAGTGTTCAAAATTGCTTTATAGCCCCACATTGGAAATGATAAAAGTGTGCAATATTCGTTACATTGGCGGACGGATGCTCTATATTGACCATTATTATTATTATTATTATTATTATTATTATTATTATTATTATTATTATTATTATTATTATTATTATTATTGAATAATAGTAAGTGAACATTAAAATCTAGAGATATTTATTAGAAAATCGCGGGCTTTCGAAAGCCATCTAGCGGGATTATATGAACAACTGTTGGCAACACTGGCCATGCCTTTCACAGCTTTTGCTTTGTCTAGAGCCGAAGAATCACTGTGCTTCCGTATCTTCGGCTGCTGTTATGTCTCTTATATGTAGTAATCGATCAAACTTTCATCAGTGGTCACAAACCGTCTCGAAAAATTTAGCGCATTTTTCTCCTCGAATCGAACCAGACACTCCCTCGAAACTTGGCATCGGACGTTAACAAACGCGGAACGCAACTTCGACATGCCCGAGACATCGACTAGGAAGTGACACACCCATTCAGTTGAAATATGTATAACGTCGCTAATTTCCCGTTCTTTCAGTCGACAGACATTCGATATATCATAAATTTTTTTAATTACTGTTTCTTTACTTTTTGCTGTTATTGGACTCCACTGGGGCGGCCATCTTCAACTCTTTCGTTTATGTTTAAATAGTGTCGTACATTTTTTCACAGTCAAAAAAGCTGGAGCGGATTGCACAGTATAGCATTCATGTGTGCTCGAGTTTCTGTTAGAATCATTCCCCTTTTTTACGAAATATTTAATGACAGTAGGAAGCTCGATATTCTCCAATTTTGCGAATCTATTGGGTACACTTACTTAAAAAATTAAACTACATAAAAAGTAGTTATCAGAAAATTATGATTTTTCATACTTCGAATACTGTAAAATGGCCGCTAACAATGACGGCATAGTTAACACGTTTCCAATACCATCTATGTGTTAGAGCCCGAACTTTTAAAACGCACCTAGTTTCTCCGAAATTTGAAATTCCATAACCTCCCTCTCGAGAAAAAGCAGTTAATTACGACTGTGTGTATGGGGCGTGTTTCTCAGAGTGATTACTTTTTAAAAAAGATATTACTTCAAAAGATGTGATCAGAAGACTGAAAACATTTGAATGCCACTTACATAGAAAATGCATCTCAAGACGAGGACACTTAAATTCCATGGACGTGAGTACACTAACCAAAGGCAAATTCAGTGCAGCTGTTATAGGGTAGGTGCCTGAGATTATAAAAGTCTATACACCACAGACAAGTGTGAAGTTTCAGAGAAATATATCTGAGAAAGGTAACTGTCTTTAAGTCTGTTTGTAACATTGCACAGTGAAAAATAATTAATATGCATGTAACATGTCTGTAAGGATTGTTCCTCGCAGATGGTGTGTCTGCAACTCTGTACGCCCAATCTCACGGGCGAAATGTTACTGAAAAACGATTTATACAGGAAGTGTTAATTTATTTTGCAAAATAAAAGTTTCTCAAGAATGGAATATTCATCATTATTTCGTACCAGGATTTAATGCAAAAGCTATTCAAATGCAATAAGGTAATTTATTTAATACTAGGTTATATCTGATGGCGGATTTTGGCTTCTTTTTTTTTTTAATGTTTTATTCCGTGAAGGTTAAAGATATGCATGTATCAGAAGAATATGTTTCATGCTAGCGGGGACTAGAAGGAGGAAGTTTTTTACTTCTAATAGGGTAAATGCATATTTATAGGGTTAGTGCCTATTTCTCAAATATTTGCATGTGGATTCATATAAATTACCCAAAGATCATTACCAATGAAAGACTTCTCAAGCTACATTTAAATATTAACTCTTCATTGTTTGAACCCTCTTCTGCAACCCAACGATTATCGTTCGTGATCGTTGAAATTTTAAAATTGCTCCATAACTGTGAGAATAACAACTTTAATGAAACTCAAAACACAAGTTTAAGTTTGGGGACATTTCAATATTTTTACACCCAAACCGGCAATTATTTCTGTATCAAACAGTGCCGTAGTGATAATGTCCAGTGTCTGTCAGAGAGCAGCAATTATAAACAGTGGCGGCTCGTGATAAAATGTATGTGTTCACAATTTTGTGTTCCAAATTCGAAGAGAATTTCAAATCGTACGTTTAGCCTAATATGAAATGTCATGATTCCAATGTTTCATTATCGAAAAAACAGTATATAAATTTTAAACATAATAATAATCAGGGAAAGGATTTATATGTAAATACATATTTACTTATAAAGCTAATATAATTTATATTTTGCATTATCTTTATGTTTCACAATGTGTAGGGTTGAAAAATCCTACTTTTATTTTCCATATTTTTCCATATTTTAGAGTTTAGTACATATTTTCGTTAATTTCCATATATTTTCCATATTTCATATAAAACAGTCCATATTATATTAGGTTTAACAATAAAACAAAACAAAATTCCATTAACTTTTAAAAATACATTTCAACAATAGAGATTTAAACACATGTTCAGTAATCCCTTTAACATCAGAGTTATTTGAAAATTAGCAGTCCTATCAACAATGGGAAAGTAAGTTACAAAACTGTATTAATTTAATTTAAAATTTTTAACAGACTTCAGTTGTGCAGCTCAACAGTTAAATGCCAGTCAGAGTACACATAGGTTCAGTTTTGTAAATCATACTATAAAGACGGTAAATATGCCAAAAGTACGTCATTCAGTCAATTTAAAATCAAAACTAACAAGTTACATTTCAGAATTTAAAGAAGATGGTTTATCAACTGACAATAAAATATTATTTTGTAATTTGTGTCAGTGTGCAGTATCATCTACACAAAAGTTCCTGGTGCAACAACACATTACAACTAGTAAACATCAGGCCAACAAACAACTAAATTCCAAGCAGAGACAATTGTTTTTAACACAACCAACAACATCGAATGTAAGATCTGAGTTTAACATCGACCTGTGCCGTTCTCTCATCTCTGCTGATATTCCTCTCTACAAACTAAAGAATAAGGTCTTCAGGGAATTCCTTGAAAAATATACTCAACATACAATCCCGGATGAGTCAACACTTAGGAAGACGTATGCTCCATCCATCTACGATGAGACAATACAGAAGATAAGAGATGAAATTAAAGATAGTTCAATTTGGGTTTCCATTGATGAGACTCCCGACAAAGAAGGTAGACTTGTTGGTAATGTAGTTATCGGTTTGTTAAGTGAACAATATTCTGAACGAATTCTTTTACATTGTGATGTTCTAGAAAAGTGCAATAACAAAACTATAGTTAAACTGTTCAACGAAGCTATGGGTATCCTGTGGCCAAAGGGTATTATGTACGATAATGTGTTATTCTTTATTAGCGATGCTGCCCCTTATATGGTCAAAGCTGGACAAGCATTATCTGTTGTATATCCTAAATTGACTCATTTTACTTGTGTGGCGCATGCATTTCATCGTGTGGCAGAAGTGGTCAGACACAATTTCCCTAAAGTAGATTTGTTGATTTCATCAGTGAAAAAGTATTTCTCAAAGCTCCCAGTAGAGTTAACGTGTTGAAAGAAATGTACCCTGAAATTCCATTGCCACCAAAGCCAATTTTAACTAGATGGGGTACATGGCTAGAAGCAGTTGAATATTATGCCGAACATATAGACTCTATTAACAATGTTCTCCTTGCATTGGACTCTGAAGATGCAGTCTCAATTGATACTGCGAAAACAGTTACCTGTGACATAAGTGTGAAGAATGACTTAGCTCACATTCAGCATACATTTTCATGCATCATAAAAACGCTCAAAAGTCTCCAAAATAGGCACCTTTCACTATCTGAAAGTTTTGAAATTATAAATAGTACTGTGGAACAACTGAATCGTGGTAGAGGTAAAGTTGCAGATGCAGTAAGAGCTAAGGTGGACACTGTACTTTCAAAAAACCCTGGATATGAAGAACTACAAAAGGTTGTTGCTGTGATGAGTGGTGAATCAACAGTGAAGATTAACTTGGACTTATCCCCAGCAGACATTGTGAAATTGAATTATGTACCAGTTACTTCTTGTGACGTCGAACGCTCTTTTAGTCAGTATAAATCTATCCTCAGAGACAATAGAAGAAGATTCACTTTTCAGCACTTGAAAGAAATGTTTGTAACCTATTGTTATGGTAACAGACAATAAAAATTGTGTTTTGTTGAAACTACATTGGAAGATAAGGTACGTCCATTATATTTTTGTTTAGTTTGATTAAAATGTACCAATATTTAACGTACATAGTCATTTTTATAATTTTAAGTCCATATTTAATTCCATATTTTGGTAAAAATCCATATTTAATTCCATATTTTGGTAAAAATAACTACATATATATTTACATATTTCATATATTTTTAGTCCATATAAATCCGTTCCCTGATAATAATAATAATAATAATAATAATAATAATAATAATAATAATAATAATAATGGCGCGTCCTCAGGTTGCTGATCGAGGAGACGGCCTCCAGATATGGAGGGTAGCTGCGAATATATTGAATAAGCAGTCGTGGTCAGCCGATGAGGGCTGGTCCTCCAGCTTGGGGGTTTGGCGAAGGGCTAACAACCCATCACAGTAAAAAAACAGCTTGTTACGAATCCTTGAAATAAGTCTCTGAATGGGACTGATTCTCTGGCACGACCACAGCAAAGGAATAGGGTTTTGACATTTGGTACTTGGAATGTTATAAGTCTATATAGAACAGGAGGGGTAACATTAGTAGCAAAAGAACTAGCTAGATATAGAATAGAGAAATGTATATAGAGTGTTAGTTGGGAGGCCGGAGGGAAAAAGAGCTTTAGGGAGGCCGACACGTAGATAGGAAGATAATATTAAAATGGATTTGAGGGAGGTGGGATATCATAGAGAATGGATTAATCTTGCTCAGGATAGGGACCAATGGCGGGCTTATGTGAGGGCGGCAATGAACCTCCTGGTTCCTTAAAAGCCAGTAAGTAAATAATAATAATAATTTTTTTATTTACTTATATTTAATGTCCTGTAAAACAGCAGTCGTCGATTACTGTTTAATAATAATAATAATAATAATAATAATAATAATAATAATAACAGCTACAACAGGAACAGAAACAATGGGCAATCAATCTAGTGGACAAAGTTGAGGCAGAGATAGTGTAAAACTGTTCAATACCCTGGGAATAATATCTATATGACTACAATAATAATGTCCTCATTTTTCATCTCTCTCCTACCCATCTATTGGTGTAGCCTTTACCAAATCTTATTTGATCCACCCTCACCTAATTGCCCAGCTATTCATTAATCTTCGTTGTATTCATATTTATTTTCATTGACCACGGCGTTCTTGATAATACTTTAGTTCCATTCGTTTCCATAACTTCCTTGAATTTCGCATTATCTGGACATAGATTGAAATGAAATTAATTGTATTCTTTATTGTGTTGTTAATATTATAATATGTAGTTATGCATGGAAAGAATATCCGACAAAACGCAAATTCCATCGACATTTACTGATAATTTTCTTTTTCGTTGCGTTATGATGAGAAAGCTTTATAATGGAAGGTATTTGTTTTAATTTATATAGCACTTTGTTGTGTAACATGTGTCCACAACGTTAAAACAACTTAGAAATAAATTAGGTGGAAATGAGAGTTGAGGTAGTTTCGGTGATTTTGGAAGTGAAAGGGGCTGAGTTTGTAAAGGATTTCTTGCGGCGATGAATTCAGATACATACAATTGTTCTTCCTCTGATACATATCGTCAAATGAGATGTACTGCCTGATAATCGATATAGTCTACATATCAGCCAGAACGTCAATCTGAGGCAAATATGTATATACAGTATTAACTTTTGTTGCTAGTATTGAGTATGTTGCTACAAATTGCAGATGTTTTTTGGCTCCTTCTTTCAGTTGTGATGGATGTGATCAAGACCGAACCTGAAGTTGACCCTTTGGCTATAGACTCAAGCGAAAATCTAGACTCAGAAAAGCCAAATCCTTCTCTTATCGTAAGTCTAATACTATTTGTAATAATTGCAATTGTAATTGGTTTTTGTCGTTTTTTACATACGTTTTGGATTCATTTAACTGATTTGAAATTTATTAGTGACTATGATAATGTGATTAAGGCAGTCATGAATCATGGTATGCAACTTTCCCTTCCCACATTTTGCCATTGTGACTGAAAGGAAACCAGGAAAAACCCTAGTCACATTGCCTGACAACGGGGTTTGAACTCGGACCTCCTGAATGTGAGTCTAGTGCGTTACCACTGAGACACTTCGTTGCATTTGATTGTCCTCTGCCTAAGGAAATGCGAGAGGTGTTCCCAAATGGTACGAGAGATATGTCTTGTGTTATGGTTGTGACGTTGTCAATGAGGGACGACATTTTAGGCCCGTAACACACTTGAAGAGTTTTCGCAAGCGAGAAATGTGTTGCCAGAAAATTCAAAGATTGATAACATGGATTCAAATGGACGTCCACACACTGGAAGAGATTCTCGTTCGAGGCAAAAACCTCGCGCAAGTTTCTCGCGGGAATCGGTAGCTCAGCGAATTTTCTTGACACATTTATCAAAGATATTTGACATTTATACTATTTATGATGATTGAATGTAGGGAGAGATATTACAGGTGGTGATGAATTCTAATGTTTTTATTTGAAAATAGGAAAGATGGCTGATAATTGCAGTCAGAAACTTATCGAACTTGTACGATGGCTCCCGTAGGCCTATTTATATTAGTATGCACTGGTTGAAAACTATAAAAACAGAAACTTAAAGAAGAAATCTGGAGACAAATATCTGATTATCTGAAAATATATAGGGCTATATTTTATTTTGATGAGATTTAATAGTATTAATTAAACATTTGAAATAATAAATATCTATATGTCTTAACAGTTTACATGATTTTAATCAGATCATAGCAAAGAATCCTCTATCATATCATGAATGGCAAAAAACTGTGGTCCATTGAACCTGAAGTAACGCCTAAACGTATCATCATTCAAATCGAAACCAGTGTCCAAAACTCGCCCTTATTTTCGTAAGATACAATGTGATTTTCAGATATTTCTGGCTTTAATTTTAGGCCTACTTTTTCTTATCATTAACAAAATATGTTCATGTAACTACATTTCCTCATCATCTCAATACTCAGATTCAACATAGCGTTCGTACGTAATTTGTAAAGTACGACAATATAGATACAGGTTATATATTTAAGTACGACAATATACATAAATACATAACCTATAATATTTCGCCCAACGAGTGATTACTATAATCAGAAAAATGCTGTCTGCATGAAGGCAGTGCATAGATGATCATAGCGAAGTGTGATCTGTGATAGCGAGAACTCGCCAAGTGTGTGGAGGAAGGCTCTTCGCCTCTTTCTCGCAACACATTTCACACTCTTCATGTGTGTTACGGGCCTTACTATTTGTTTACTTAATTTATGTGTGTTATGGACCTTATACTGGCGCGGTCTCTACCACTGATACTGCATTATCGGTTGCCATCAGGCGTCACACAACATCACTGTGTATCTAGACTAGGCCTACAGTCTCCTACATTTAGTGCGATTGTAGATCGCGAAAGAAATGCAACCTGCAGACTGATATTTATTGTTTTCCATTGCTTTTTCCATGTTCCCAATTGCAAGTATCGTACGCTGTGTGTTAATTAATTACGTAATGTGCAAACATTCTCGAATGAAATTGATCCACAATCAGTTCAGGAGTCTAATGAACGATCACGTGATTTACTCCCTGGTTACTGCTCCTGTTTCAATTGGTTTGAGCCGGGAAGTAATTCAAAACACATTACGAACTAGTACCGAACATCTTTCGATGCATGCGCCAGTTGATTACGTTCTCAGAACTAATTCGGAACTTTACGTTGTTGGAACGCTTGAACTGTTCTTTCACGGCCTTCGGAGTTTCTTCTCATACTACAATTATTATAAACTTCTTCCGAACTCAATTGGTCATAAACTATTCACTATCACTTACCAAATAACACATGATCGACTAGTCTCGAATCATTTTAAAGCCAAAATGAGATTAAGCCATCAGCGAGAGCACAGCCTTCTTCAGTTACGAACTGTAGCATGGGTACGTTTGGCAACGCTGAGTTGAAGTGGGTGATTTTAAAGTGATATTGTGTTTGCTCATTGCTTTCGTCATACGTTACTTGTATTTTTTCAATATTACTTCATGCACAAAGGTAAGATCAAGATTCAGATTATTGATGTAAATTATTACGGGTTCGAAAATAGTGTTTTATTGCAATCAATTAGCTATACTTCAGAATACGGCGTGAGTAGGCTACTTACATACAAAGGCTGCCACTTAAAATAATTACAAAAACATGTTTTTATTGATAGTACGAAGGTAAATAAATAAATAAAAAAAGATATTCCTTGCACCCAAAATAATAAAATCAATAATGCAATAAAGACGTAAGTTCCTACGCAGTATTCTTAAGTTCCATTCAGTTCACAAATTTGTGTCTAGTAAATGGACAATATTTTGCCGCTTAATGTTGTTTTACCTCTGACGTGAAAGATGTAGGATATCATGCATTTTAATTTCATGTGATTATGTCGTGCTTTTCTGTAAATATTTCAGATGCTCAGGAAGCAAGTTTTAGTTTGAACCTGGCCAGTCAACAATATTGTAATCGTAAATTATTTGTTATAAATTTTTAAAAATATAATTTCAAATAAATATAACTACAGAAAACAAGCTAAGAATATAAATTATGCAAATAAAATAAAAATGTAAACAGAGGAAACTATTGGCATATTATAATCAAATATGAGGATGTAAGTATGGTCAGGCGAAATATAAAGATCTATGAAAAAATGAAGAAACATAATTTCTTCGACACACACACATTAGTCATTAATTAATTGTCACACTGTATTAGATTAAATTTTAAGAATTATATTTTATATTTCAGTGATAGTGAGCTTTTCCATATGCCTGCATCACTGTTCTCTGCATTATTTAATGTTTTCAGGAAGGAACATTTGATTTTGTTACGGTAAAAGAAGAGATTAAGTGGGAAGTAACTTCCGAGGAATGTGAAATTGAGACAACTGAGAGGTGAGTGTGAAGTAAATGTGTTCAATTTCTACTCCTGTAGGATTACTACTTAAGTTTTTAATGGTCAGTGATATTTCCAAAGTAACTCGAAATTAGTGGATTGCTTGTGACCTCTACTGTAGATGTTCCCACCACTCTGTAATGAGTTTTGGAATAATATTCTGAGGAAATTCTACAGATACTAACAGTATATTCCTATTACAAAAAAAGAGTAATTAGAATAATAGTAGGTGCCTAATCTAGAGAATGATGTAGAACCATTTTCATAAAACTACAAGTAATACCCACGGCTTGACAGTGTATTTTTTCATTAATGAAATTTCTCGTATATAATCGTGAAAATGTAATTAATACTCATCAAAACAATGACTTTCGCAGACCATTGGCAAGTCTATCTTGGTATCGAAAAGGAGTGAGTTATATGGCAGTAAAAATGTTTAATAACCTTCTTATGGATTTAAGAAATCAAAATCAGAACATAGGATTATTTAGGGCCAAATTAAAGAAGTACCAATTTCTCATGCTTTCTATTCTGTACATGAATTTATGACATTCAACAATGATACATGAATATTTCGTGTGTTGTATTAATACATTGTAAAACATATATTTCAACTAGATTGCACTGTAATTAAAACTTTGTAGTACTATTAAGATTCTTTTGACATGTACCATATCCTAGCCGTGAAGTGATGTACGTATACCATAGAATGTAAGTAAATATAATACAATACTATAGTGCATGTAGGGCATAAGAATAAATTCTCATAAGTCTTTTTGAGGTGGAATGCATCTTCACCTCCACGAACTATAGGCTTCGATTCTGGAGTCGATTGTGAACAAAGATGGCAGAATTTTAAATGCATGTTATTGCTAGTTAGACCACAGTTTTGTATATACAGTTGCGAAGCTCAATACTTACTAAATATGCAAACATAGACAGTTGAAATATGCATCCATAGATAGTTGCTAGCCATCAGGATTACTATCGCCTCATCACAGACTCTTTCCCTAGCAGACGATAAAATGTATTGTACTTTTGATATCGTGTTCTTTTGAAAAATTAACACCTTCCTTCCAGTATTGAAATACGAAATATATAAGGTTTATATATTATTTTCATAAAGTATATATTATATTTTATAAACTCACCTTCCTGGATCTTTCGGAAGGATAACTCTGTCCTCTTTTTCTTAGAATTTATAGTGCAACAAACGTCTCCTTGTCCCATATTATTACTCAAATTATTGTATTTTAGCCATTTACAGTTATTACAGTAAACATAACCTATAATTTCAACATATCTAAATATTCGTGCGGTGCAACTGAAAATTATTGAATCGTGCATAAATGGATGTACAATAATTTCGCAATATTTAATCGAAATAAAGGCAGGTAGGTCTATTACACATACGAACAACGTAATTTTCACACCAAAAATAATATTACACCTTAACTCGCAAGGAATTATATCAGAAGTGTCTCCTAATCATTGTTTTAAAATTTATTAATGGAATTACACTACATTTTAGAGAAATATATGTTACTTTTATGCATTACGATTAATTTATATGGTTAAAACGCCGCCCTTCGTGATCGGGTTAAGCGAGTCACATGGTCTATCTTACGGCTGTATTAGATCACGATGGCAGTGACACAGTCTATTGCTCCTAGTACACACAGCGCTCCAAGCGGCTAGCAACTACCGCGAGAAATGCAAAAACCACCCCACACTTCGCCACTGTATATACTAGACTGTGGTTAGACCTTGTACTAATATATCCCATGTTACCAAGCCCAATGACGCCATCTCCCTATGGGCATTATAGCGCGAAATTTGCGTATAAAATGAACTACGACTAGTGGTCTCTTTCAGCAATATCTCGGCATTGAGAGCCCCTACAGACCTGTACGACCTCTCGTTATTAATTGCTGGTTGTGTAATATTAAAGTGGCAATAGATACGTCTGACAAATTTCAAGTGAACCACAGTCAATATTTTTTTTTACATCTGAACTGTTTTCGGAATATCAGTTTATATGAAAAGTAAATATATTGCTTCCCATTCATTAATTATTTCTCTCTACATTTCTAAACTGGAACAAAAATAATACGTTGAAACTGACACAACTGCAGTTTCATTACCGAAACGTCCAACGCTGTGGAATAACATCATATCTGTCTATGAAATGAGCTGACCCACGCAATCCCGCCTTGAACCCCACTGGCTATGCTCCAGGAATGTCAGCTGTTAACCCTTCAATACTTGCGGTTTTTTTCGTAATATATAGAGTCGCATGGGGATCAGCTGTCATCCAAGTTACATTCTTATAGAATGAATTTGAATTCTTCTTTTCGATGTTCATGTTTGCATAAATGTGTTATTACTGAGTGTACACATTTTATTTATAAAGAAATATAAAAATAGGTTTGGAACAGAATTAAATTATTGATAACACTGGCCAACAAAAAATTTTTTTGAATGTTTCCTGCACTTCATGAGTCAATTCTTACTAATTTTGGGTTGAGAAAAACGAATATGACAATGAAAAATTTTTCCTTAGCTCTAGTTTCTGTGATACACAATAGGTGGAGGTATTTCAGTTTAACGGATTAAGAGAAAACGATACATTTTAATTACATATGCCAACAACTTGAAAGTGCATTAAAATTTTTTTAAATAGCAGTTACATTCTATGAGTTCTAAATTTATTGAAGAATACCTGGCAGATGGTTGGGTCTGAAGAGAATCATGTGTGGCTTCATGAGATCGTCGTCTTTTAGCTTGCCTCTTGTGAGCTCCGCAGCATCCCTACGCAAAGACATCAGTAATCCGCAAGCATTGTTTCATTCCAATGGCCCTGATATCTTTGTTCCATAACAGAAATATCGTGAGGGAAACTTCCTCCGTGTTCATCACTGAAAGCTCCACAACTATGAAGGGAAAAAGTCTAGGTGGGAGTGGAGAAAATGAATTTTAAGGGACACGTTGATCTCAGTTGATGGTATTTTTGCAGGAGCACTGTCACCAACTGAGTGTAGTTATCATCACTTTTGTTGCCTAAAAATCCATGAAGGCTTCCCAAACTTCCTTTCCCCTCCAAAACTTGGTCAAATGCAGGATCCTTTACATGTTCTCGAATTTGTGGCCCGACAAAAATACCTTCCTTGAATGACTTGAGGCTTTCCCGGCGTTTGATGTAGAAGATGGCAGAGCTAGCCGTCGAAAGCTTGGAAGCTAATCTCCAACTCACCTGGCTGAGAACCCGAAAAGAGTTATTCTATACCTTCCTTGACTTTGGCATCACTTAATTTCGGAAATTTCTCTCTTACGTAGTCAAATGCCTGTCCTTCTTGGTTCATATCTGTGACAAAATTTTTTTATCAAACCCAGCTTAATATGCAGGGGTGGAAGAAGAACATCTTTTGAGTCCACAAGAGGCTCGGCAACAACATTTCTCGCTAGGGTTATGATTTCTTACATGGCAGTCTACTTGAATATAATATTATATCCTATCCCTGCTGTCCCACATACATACAAAGCAGCAATATTTTGTGTACCCCAGTTGCATTCCTAAGAGTACAGCAATGACTTTTAGATCACCACAGATTTTCCACTCGTATTCATGATATTTGATTGAGTCGAATAGGGCTGTCATATTTGCATAAGTCTCCTTCATGACCAACAGGAATAGAAGGAAGACGGTTGCCATTGTGAAGTAATACAGCTATCAAACTAAGCTTGGAGGAGTCTATGAATAGCCTCCATTCAGTTGGATCCTGGTTCAAATTCAGACATTTTATCAAGCCATTAATGTCGCAGCAAACAAGATTGTTTTTGTTCTAAAAAAAAGGGAAGCAGATCCCTGTGACGTTGTCTATACTGTGAGACCCTGACATCACGTTCAAGAAGATTCCATTGCTGTAGTCTAGACCCTAGAATTTCTGCCTTCTCCTTTGACAGGTCAAGGTCTCTAATGAGATCATTCAATTCCGCTTGACTCAGTCTGTCCGGTTTATCATCTTTTTTCTCAAAATCAGGGTCCTGGGATGTGGAAGGCTTTTTGGGTTCTTCTTCTTGTTCCACACAGTCTTCATTTTCTACTTCAAACACACAATTTTCGTGGCATTTTTACAAATTTTACACTTTAAAAACACTTCCAGACCAGAAATTCTGCATTAATTACAGCAGGAACAATATGAAATTCACAGTTATAACAACAATACCTATGTTTGTAACAGCTGAAGAACATTTGTGTTTTGTTATTTGACAGGTGTGCCAACTCCCAAAACAAAATTTCCCCCAAATTTCCCCCGAACTGAAAATGTTGACTCTTAAAAAATGAAATGTCACTTTATCTCCAAAGCAAGAGCTAATCTGTCATTTTTATGGTGATTTTTGAATTCAGCTAAGAAGAATTTTTGAGCCCGAAACATTTTCATTGTGTGTAATTAATTAATTAATTGATAATTGACAATTGACAATCTATGTTGCCCATCCGATAATAAATTTTGATCAGAATTACGATGTAACATTTTCGTTCCTCCTGCATTGTTAGAAGATTGTAACATAGCCCGTTATTCGGCCTAACGATTCAATTATTGTCACCCACAAGAAAATAACCTTGGCTACACAAGTTATGCGAGAAATTTCAGGACTGAAGCTAAAGAATGTTATTATGTGAGTTTGGTTTTGAAGGTACCTAAATCTCCACCATTGCAAACACTTTTTAGGAAATACAACAATGAAAAGAATCACGCTGGTTAAAGATGTCCCCACACGAGTACTGCAGGCTTAATGGATCTTCACCTGAAAATCGCATGTTGTATACCTTCACATCGATCTTGAATATATTTGCTATCTCGACATTAATGGCATGTTTCGATTGCAGCGTTTTGAATACTGACCTGATTGAAACTCTGGAGAAAGTCGCAAGTCCTGAAAACTGTCCCTCCTCAAAAAATGATGCTTTTGGAATCACACTCGATCCTCGGACTGACGCCCAATTGCAGTCTGACTACAGCTGTCAAGCACATGAAGATTTATTTACGTGTGTTATTTGTGGCGAGGTGTTGCAGACCTTCCACAGTCTTAAAATGCATCGGCGCCGTACACATCGATTTAAAACATTCAGATGCAGTGTTTGTGGGGAATGTTTCTCAACATCACTATTTCTAGAAGACCATATACAATCTCATCCAGGGGAAGAGCCTTTCAAATGTAAGATATGCGGTATTGGTTTCTCACCATTGGGAAATTTCCGAAATCATCAATCCAAATTAGAAAATTTCCAAAATAATCAACCCAAGCAGTCGCAGAAGAATGTACGATCCTACGAGTGTGATACTTGTGGCAAACATTTCTCTGCTTCTGTAAAACTTGAAATTCATACACGTACACACACTGGCGAGAAGCCATTTAAGTGCGCTTTCTGCGGAAAACGTTATTCGGCTGCAAGTTCTCTTACGGTGCATTTACGCACTCATACCGGCGAGATGCCATTCAAATGCGATTACTGTGTAAGGCGTTTTAGATATTCTGGATGTCTGAGAGATCACTTACGCACGCACACTGGTGAGAAACCTTTTAAATGCGATATCTGCGGGAAATGTTTTTCATTTTATCCGTCCTTACGTTACCATTGCTTCACACATTTGAACATGAAGATTAAAACGCAGTGAAAGCGGAAAAAGTATCTCAGAGGGAAATTTGTCGAACAATCTTGTAATAAAAAGAATAAAATTGTAAATTCGCAAGAGATTGATCAGGAGTTTCAAATGAATACATATTTTTTTTGTAGTTTCTGGAAAAATTGCATAGTTAGAGAAATAAATGTTTGGTGGTCCAAACTGTCTAATAAGTTTTTCCTTGGTACTATTGATAAAATTTACTTTCTTGGTTCTCCTTTAAACGTTCGGTAAGGTCGTCTTCAAGAGAGAAGGAGACCGAAAACTTGTAATAATACTGCACAGTTTAAATAAAATTTCTGGTCAGGAAACTATGAAAATTGTCAGGGGGAATAAAATAGAAAATTCTGAAGGAATCCTGTATACAGGGTTAGTTAAAAGGCACCATCTAAATAACTTTTGAAGTATACTGTTCAGTGACATGAAACTTGTATGCGGGGATAACCATATACTAACAACTCAATAATGGTATTACCGAGTTTTTTTCTACTTGCGGTTTAACCGGAAGTAACTCCAACTCTCTTATTTTAAATGGAATACCCAATATATTTTTCTATTTTTGAATAGTGCTCATTAGGAGCTTTTAAAAAATTACCCACACTTGATACTTCTGTACAAATTCAGTGTTGCTAAGGCAAGAAAACAGAAAAGTGTATCGAATATTAAAATAATAAAATACTCCTTCCTTAACAAAACAAAGCTAGCTCACCTTCTAAATTATGTGTTCAAATTGGTAGCCCTCAACTGCTTGACAAAGTGTCACTCGATCATAGAAACCATTTTAGGAATGAATTAACCAGTTTTAGGAATATCTTGCACCACTTCCATTATTCGATGCTCTAGATTCCTTATACTTCTAATGGCCCCACAAAAAGAAGTCCAAAGGCGACAAATCTGGGGATCTAGCGGCTACTCTATGTGACATCATCTATCAATCCATCGTTGTGGAAAATCTGGTCTAAATGCTCACGAACATTCTGTCCATAGTGAGCTGGAGCTCCGTCTTGTTGGAAATAGATATCATCTCTGGGTACACAATGGTTGGCTGGATGTGGAAATAAGTTTGCGATGGCCGGTACTATTTGATTTTCGAGCAAATCCAAGTATCTATGACATCTGAATCTGTACAGAAGTATCAGGTGTGGGAAATTTTTAAAAGCTCTTAATGAGCACTATTCAAATATAAAAAAAAAAAATATTGGGTGTTCCATTTAAAATAAGAGAGTTGGAGTTACTAAGTTGAAACAACTCTGTAATACCATTATTGAGTTCTTAGTATATGGTTATCCCCACATACCAAGTTTCGTGTCACTGAATCACATGCTTCAAAAGTTACTTAAGTGGTGGGACTTTTAACTAAGCCTGTAGGCCTATATATCTATCAAAGGTTACTACATGTCATAAGCAGGCAAAATGAATCTGACCAGCAAGGTTTGGATCCTTAGGACATCAACTATTTTTTTCCTTGTCACATATGTACAATATTTTAACATAATTATTTGTTTCATGCATCTCGCAGTAAATTATATGAATCCTGTAAAACCAGTTGAAGGTTTCAGAACCATATAGTAAAAACGTAGGAAACAAGGGTTAAAATTAAGTGAGAACCATAATTTAATGAAACATATAGCAATTAATATAAGGTATGCACATTAAAACTAAATGATATGTCAATCTACATTAAACTATGGTATTCACTTAACTTTAACCCTTGGTTTTTTCCGTTGGCCCAGTATGGCTCTCAACCCTTCAATTACACTCACCGTGAAAAGTATAAAAACTGATACCGATTTCAGTATTGTTGGCAAATGGAATTTTGGACTTGGAGGAGCATGAAAAGGAAAAGTTTCGACACTAGTGTAGTGAACAGGCGCGGCTCCTTAAGGTTGTAGCAAGTTTGCGCTACACCTAAAAAAATGTACGGATATTTTGGTTTAAAATACAAGTTAAGTTATTGTGGTCTAACAAGTAAGTACACGATTGGTATGATCAGCTGTAGTAAGTTTCTCATCCAAATATAATCGTTTGTAGGAGCCTCATCGTTGACTTGCCAAAGTAAACGACCATACTTCTTATGGAGACTGACTTGATCTTGGGTATCTCTTCGGGGCGAGGGGATGAGAGGGGTGTTGTCCAGTGTGGATTTTAAGTTGTTGATAAACGAACAGGAGCTTTGAAAATGGAAACAGATGGCAGTACCTCACAGGGCTACTGATAAGTGTCAATGAATGAGTCCGCCCTGCGACTGCAGTCAAGCGCGAAAACAAGTTTTTTTTTATTTAGAGTAGAGGGTGAGTTTGTATTTTATTGGTATTTTTGCTTTCCGTTTCACCACAGTTACTTGAGTCGAGTTGGTTGAGAGCACGTGGTGACGCGTAAGAGGCTGTTTTAATAATTTGTGTTGTTTGTGTTATCCTACTATATTAAATAGACCCTAGTTAAGATGAATACATTTCAGTCTTTAATAGAACATCCATTTTCATCGCGCAGCTTAGAAGAGAAGTGTGAGAGTAAGCGTCTTGGTAGATCGACTCCGAACCTTGAAACTTCGCAGTTCGTGAAAACCAAAACCAAGTCGTTTAACAGAAAATTCAATTCTGACGCGTACGAGAAGTTTAAGTGGTTATGTGGCTTTGAAATAAGAAAATCTTTCTTCTGTTTTCCTTGTGTTTTGTTCGGAGGAGAGTGGGAAAACATCTTTCAGTTTCTGAAGTCGTCATAGGGATTGTTAGTAAAATTTCTAGTAATTTTGTACACTCGCCGAAAGTTGAAAATAAATTGTCTCTGAAAAATTCCGTTAGAGACACACAACCTGAAATGTTTCTGAACTCGTCAGTGCCATAAATAACTGAAAGTTCAGTGCGAATATTCCTTTCATTTATGAACGGATACGCTCTAATGACACTACGAAAAGACTCTTTTCGAAAACATTGTGGAAATACATAAATAGGTGAGTTTTTGCAAATTTTTACGGCTGTAGCATGATAGGCTAATATTTTGTAGTAAGAAAGTAAACGAACAAAATTTTGAAGCACCAGCCGCCACTGGTAGTGAAGACTTGTAATTTTGCAAAGAATTTCTTTGGTTGGGTACAGAAACATAGAGGGTGGATGGTAAACTAGTATATTAATTGTAGGATGTGATTCCTTAAAATATAACGAACAAGAAAGTCTAATACCATTTCGCTCGTTAGCGAGGTTTTTGAAGAAATAATACTGTCATGCCGACATTTCGATCGCGAATTTTATGAATACGGTTTCAAATAGAGTTTAATTTCTTGTATAACAACGAAGATAATATTATTTGTTATGTTCACATTACAACAGTATTTTAATTAGAAAATTCACAGATTTAGAATTAATCGATTGAAGAAACATTGGAAACTTACAGAAGATCTAAAAATCTGGCATCACTGTCGGGACAGCAGACAGTTTGAGTACTATCGCAACTGATCAGCTGTTGTGATGTTTACATTGCATTAGTGTGCAATCGGTCGTACAGCGATACAGTTTAGTTTATTTCAAAACTACGAGATGCCAGAGTTCACAAATCGTGAGTACTTAGACATGATCCAGGCCGCGGAAGAAATTCGAAACAGTGAAGAACTACTGGCCAGAGTTCGTCATAATTTGACTAGAAGATGTGAAAGCTGCACGGACGCTGATGGTGGACATTTTGAACAGTACCTGTAAGATGTGAGTGAAGCGTGCTTTACAAAGTTTATTACTCTTTATTTCATTATTAACGCCCAGAATTAGTGATTCGTAAAATAATATTATTTACATCTTGTTCACAAATTTACATCAGTTTTCTTTTTCATTCTAACTCAAAACCACTAAGTGGTTTCACTAATATGGACATAATTTCTGATTTTCACGTTATTTCTCATTATTACCGTACGCATTTCTTGCTTACATTAAAATCATTACGTCATACTTAGTATTGAATTGTTAGTGTATTGCATTGTAAGTTGGTAATTCTGTATTCATTCTTGAAATCCGTCCAAACACGAGCTATTTTGTTCATTCGGGTTATTAATTTACATTTTCTGACATTAAATTACACAAACTACAAAAATAACAGTTACGTCCCTATCCGGAATTTACGTAGGTCATTTTTGTGCGAAGATTTATCCCCAGATTAGCTCGCGAAGTATTGCACCGAAGCTCGGTACATTTGTTTGCTGCCGTCCTCCCCTCACCTGCTTCAAGGTACACGGTGAAAAGTATTTGAACCTAACCCTTCAAGTCGCTGATCGTGGGATGTGGGGTACTACTTACGCGGCGTTGACACATCTTGCAATTGCCGTCAGCGCTTTGAAACACTTGTAATTATCTCACTATCCGTAAGTCCTATAATGTGTTTTATTTGACAAAGCTTACTCAAAATTTCTCAAAACATATCTAATTTCTAAAACAATGCCTTGCATAAATTTTGTCCTATGAAATAATGTGGAAGTGAATTCTGATAATGTTGGTAATACGTCTACACATGTCGTGCTGGGGAGGGAAATATTCGAACTCTGAGTTGCAGATATATACTGAGCTAATCGAACTAAAAACAACCTTTCAGAGCAATAACGGTATATGTAACCCACAGAAATAAAAACATTGAGTCCATTTTGCATCGAAATGTTTGAAACAAGTTGTTTAATTCTCTTGACTATTACAGAACGTTATAGGAGAATTTTGGTGAATGTAGAGTATCCAACGCCCACTGAACGAATATTTCACTTTTATCACTGCCAATGTTGCGCTATAATCGTATATGCAAGGTAGGCTATAACAAAAACCTAAGCTAACCAAACCTAACCTGTCAAAGAAGCAACAAGTTATACTAAATATGTGTAAAATTGGCCTATGGCTCTACAGTGGGCAGGACATAAGTAACATTGACCGAATTTTTCATCTTCCGTGCACGTATAAGTACCATTTTGGATCTTAATATAACATTATTCTGTAACAACGAAGACTGAAGCTAAGGTGATGGTGGTTAGTGAGAAGGGAGAAATGAGTGCTAGTCCTGGTGAACGCTACGGAAACAGTATCAAGAACGAGGTTATTTAACAAGAAAACCAGGCGGCGGACGACCACGCATTTCTACTCCAGAACAAGACGCTGCTGTTAGACCACAACCATACAGTGCTGCTAAAATTTGCGTGCTCGTGCTAACTTCCAGGATCGAGAGACACAATTTTTCGTCGTATTAAGATACAAAGAGGGCAGCAGCTATCAGAGACATACTAAAAGTTGAAGATAGATCGCATCGCATTTTGCGAGGAATATTATGAATATTCGTGGGAAAATGTGATATTTTCAGATAAAAATATCTTCTCAAACACCAGTCATGGGTCTACTCAGGTATTAGGTCCTATGGAATCCACAAGGTTTCTGTCGCTGTTTGGGATAGATTTTCAGGTTAGGAGCGAGGAACTCTGTGGAAAATTGAAGAGAATTTTCTAGATAATGAAAAATATAATACTATCCAGCGTATGCTTGCTGCAACCTGATTGTATTGTATTTTTCCAACAGATAAGTTACTCCAGCCACACATCTTTGTCGTGTCAGAGATGTTTTCAGACTCATTGAAGTGATATTTCACTCACTATTTAAATGGGTGGGTGATTTCCATGCGGAGAAGAATTTTTTCAGTAGGTTATTTTACGACGCTTTATCAACATCTTAGGTTATTTAGCGTCTGAACGAAATGAAGGTGATACTGCTGATGAAACGAGTCCAGGATCCAGCACCGATAGTTACCCAGCATTTGCTCATATCAGGATGAGGGAAAACCCTGGAACAGACCTCAACCAGGTAACTTACCCAGACCGGGAATCGAACCTGGCCCACCTGGTTTCGCGGCCAGACGCGCTAGCCGTTATTCCACAGGTGTGGACATGTGGAGAAGAATTAATAACATTATATGACATGGTGGTAATTGGATTGTCTGTGGATTAGATTAATCAAAACAAATTAAAAAGGAAAGCAGTATTTCATTTATTTGCTAACATTGTTCATTACAAAAATTTATTTTCATCATCACTTAAATTTGTTAAAAATCAATTTGCAAATAAATGTCATAAACTCTGTTGGACTGCAAAAAAAAATGAATATGTTTTGCATGTTCTAAATCAGCATTCTTTTACTATTATGCTTTGTTTTATCTTTTAGTTTGTTAAAACACAAATTTTTTCGTTCCATGTTACATCCAAATTTTCGTTCCATTACTATATGATAGTAATATGCCAATCTTTTATTATGTATGAAAATTATAAATTAAACCACTGTATCCTACAGCATATAATTCACGATTAAAGTTTAAATTATGGTCATACCTATAAAAAATTGTCTTAATAAAATTATTTATCCTTTTTTTTTTTTTATAATATCAACCTGTTGATTGTTGAGGCATATAACTCGGTTAACAGAGAAGTTTTATATGATATTCTTATTGAATTTGGTATTCCCAAGAAACTAGTTCGATTAATTAAAATGTGTCTCAGTGAAATATACAGCAGAGTCTGAATAGGTCAGTTTCTGTCAGATGAGTTTCCAATTCACTGTGGGCTAAAGCAAGGAGATGCACCATCACCTTTACTTTTTAACTTTGCTCTAGAGTATGCCATTAGGAAAGTCCAGGATAACAGGCAGGGTTTGAAATTGAACGGGTTACATCAGCTGCTTGTCTATGTGGATGACGTGAATATGTTAGGAGAAAATCCACAAACGATTATGGAAAATACTGGAATTTTACTGGAAGCAAGTAAAGAAATAGGTTTGGAAGTAAATCCCGAAAAGATAAAGTATATGATTATGTCTCGTGACCAGAATATTGTACGAAATGGAAATATAAAAATGAAAATTTATCTTTTGAAGAGGTGGAGAAGTTCAAATATCTGGGAGCAACAGTAACAAATATAAATGATACTCGGGAGAAAATTAAACACAGATAAATATGGGAAATGCCTGTTATTATTCGGTTGAGAACCTTTTATCATCCAGTCTGCTGTCAAAAATATTAAACTTAGAATTTATAAAAAAATTATATTACCGGTTGTTCTTTATGGTTGTGAAACTTGGACTCTCACTTTGAGAGAGGAACATAGGTTAAGGGTGTTTGAGAATAAGGTGCTTAGGAAAATATTTGGGACTAAGTGGGATGAAGTTACAGGAGAATGGAGAAAGTTACACAACACAGAACTGCACGCATTGTATTCTTGACTTGACATAATTAGGAACATTAAATCCAGACGTTTGAGATGGGCAGGGCATGTAGCACGTATGCGAATCTAGAAATTCATATAGAGTGTTAGTTGGGAGGCCGGAGGGAAAAAGATATTTGGGGAGGCCGAGACGTAGATGGGAAGATAATATTAAAATGGTTTCGAGGGAAGTGGAATATGATGATAGAGAGTGGATTAATCTTGCTTAGGATAGGGACCAATGGCGGGCTTATGTGAGGGTGGCAATGAACCTGCGGGTTCCTTAAAAGCCAGTAAGTAAGTAATTTGTTGACTGTTAGTGCCACAACAGTCAAAGGAAAATATGCTATAAGGGCATCATAACATAAAGAACTGTGGCGAGAGAAGGAACTGCAGTAAGCCACCTGTGGCACTAGAATCCTCTCTTAAGTTTAGAATCAAGTAGTTCAGTTCAACCTTTCTGTTGTGAGGAGAGGTTATTTGTTACCGCCTACATTGCTGTTCTGGTGTGAGCACAAATTCCAATTTAAGAACGAGGAAAACTACATTCTGTCGGAAAAACGTTTTGCGAGCCAATCAAAGGACTACTTTCTAAACTTGTGGACAAAACTTATATTATAATTGGCCAAAAGTTTTCTATTTCAAAAGTTAAAATATTTCTGTGCAAGAAGAGCAACCTGATAATTCTCTTTTTGTTCATATCAAATGAAAACTATACCTGACATAAAACGTAACATAGGATAAACATCCTTATTACAATAAGTGAATGCAGTGCTGTTGTTAATGAAGTGAAAAAGAAGTATATTATGAAGTGTTAGGACGATTGCTGCTGTAATACTAATGCATTTCTTGTCAAATTGACATAGCAGCTAAACTTAAGAGTGTAGTTAAGCATCTTTTGTCATATCTTAGGCCCGTAACACACTTCAAGAGTTCTCGCCAGCGAGAAATGTGTTGCGAGAAAGAGGCGAAGAGCCTTCCTCCACACACTTGGCGAGTTCTCGCTATCACAGATCACACCTCGCTATGATCATCTATGCACTGCCTTCATGCAGAAAGCATTTTTCTGATTATAGTAATCACTCGTTGGGGAAAATTATAGGTTATGTATTTACGTATATTGTCGTACTTAAATGTATAACCTGTAAGTATATTGTCGTACTTCACAAATTACGTACGAACGCTATGTTGAATCTGAGTATTCAGATGATAAGTGGAGTTACATGAACATATTTTGTTAATGAAAAGAAAAAGTAGGCCTAAAATTAAAGCCAGAAATATCTGAAAATCACATTGTATCTTACGAAAATAAGGGTGAGTTTTGGACACTGGTTTCGATTTGAATGATAATGCGTTTAGGCGTTATTTCAGGTTGAATGGACCACAGCTTTTTGCTATTCATGATATGATAGAGGATTCTTTGCTATGTTGTAATTAAAATTATGTAAACTGTTAAGACATATAGATACATTATTTCAAATGTTTAATTACCATTAAATCTCATCAAAATAAATTATACCCCTATTTATTTTCAGATAATCTGATATTTGTCTCCAGATTTCTTCTTTAAGTTTCGTGTTTTTATAGTTTTCTTCCCGTGTATAATATAAATAGGCCTACAGGTGACATCGTACAAGTTCGATAAGTTTCTGACTGCAATTATCAGCCATCTTTCCTCGTTGTCAAATAAAAACAAAACAATTCATCGCCACCTGTGATATATTTTTCTACATTCAATCGTCATAAAGAGTATAAATGTCAGACATCTTTGATAAATGGTCAAGAAAATTCGCTGAGATACCGATTGCAGCGAAAAACTCGCGCGAGGTTTTTGCCTCGAACGAGAATCTCTTCCAGTGTGTGGACGTCCATTTGAATCCATGTCATCAATCATTGAATTTTCTCGCTAGCGAAAACTCTTCAAGTCTGTTACGTGCCTTATTAATGTTCCAGTTATTAGTGCACACATACTACATTTTATTTAATAAATTGTCTGCAGACATAATATGCAACAGTGCCACATCTTTGACAGAGCTGCCAGAACCAGCACTCACACTTGAGAAAAAGGTTGCCCAGTACATAGAGGTAGGGCATCATATCTATATGGGCCTTTATGTGTTGGTATATAATGTATTAGAAAGAAATTTATATTGCATATCCCACAAAAACTTTATAGAAATCTTGTCTTAAAAAACTGCTGTGGAAAATTAATGTCATAATACGCTCATAACTGTTACAAAAACAAAGTTTTGTAAAATCTAGAGTATTTACTATATTATAATGTGTAATACTTCTGTAAACATTGTAAAAATGAATTTTGAACAGATTCAGACTTGAGTTCTATTATTAGGAAATATTTTCTTCCATGGATTCTAGTAAAAATGTCACAACCGTCACAATGGAATGACTCCATGTGATAAAAGTTTACTCAAGTGATGGCTAACAACATAAGTTTCTATATGACAGATGTTCATTTCAGAAGGAAATGTTATGAAATGTGTCTAACAATGTAAATTCCAGCAATTAACCAGTTTACATGTGTATTCTTTTCACATCTTAAGGAAATGTTATTTGATGTACACGATGAACCATTAGTAATGCGATTAAATACAGGAGGTTAATTCCTGAGTTATTTTAAATAAAAACGTTTAATAGCATTTTAAGGGTTTTGTTTCCCTTTCGAGAGAAAAAACATTGCTTTATGTGAAACATTCCATAGCGTGTTTTTGGAAAGCAATAAAATTGATTTAATTCCCAATACGATCAGGCAATTTATGATAATCAATGATTGAAAGTATTGTAGATTTGCCCTTTAGATGTGCAGACATTTGATTGGAACAAATGTAACTTTCATACATCAGGACTGCCGCTGGGCAGTAACCTGAACCGTTGCTTACGAGATTACATGTAATCACGTAAGCAACGCCTGAACACACGTTTCAGCGTCACATTGTTGACAAGTAACTCCATCTGTTAGCACAACTATAAAGTATCTAATAGATGTATAGAGTTACCAACAACGAAAAAAAAAATGTAACATTTCGTTCTGAAAAAGAATTTTAAAATGTTACAGTTGTTTAGATAAAATTTCTACATATTTAAAGGACAAAACTAAAATTCTTTCAGTTATCCATTAGCATAAGACATTAATCTCTTAAATTTATTGAGAATATTGGGAATTAAATCAATCGCTTTCCCAAAACACGCTACTAATTAGGCTATTTTTATTTCGGAAAGGAAGCAAAAACGAGGAAGACTGAATTACACTTTTATGTTTAAAGTATCTTAAGAAATAACACTCTGAAATTAATGTCGTTACTTACGGTACTATCTACCAAGAGCAGTAGCATGTGGTGACGTCACATTCAGGTAAACACCTCCTGTATGCATGCAACATGTGGACAATAGCTTAACAATCACTGCCTATATACAGGCAGTTGCTTTCCCAAAAGTGGTTCACGAATTTACTGACCAAAGTAAATTTATATTAATTTGACTTGTTCACATATGAATTCTGTTACAAAAACATGAAGCAGAAATACTGAAATCGAGAATTTTTGTCGACATTATGAAAATGGTTTGAAAAAAGTGACACTTCATATGAACTCTATTATAAACGTTTCTTTGCTTTCCTCAACTGCAGTAACAAAATTCTAGTTTTTAGCCTTTCTTGTTTCATTTGCTCCTTAAACAGTTCTTCTCTCATAGCTGCTTTTTCATTTGCGTGTCTCATGGTAAGTTCTAAAAGTTCCAGTTTAGCTGCCAGAAGTCTGTTTGATTTCTCTGGCTTCCGCAAATGTGGGCGCCGTCTGCTAATCTGGGTGCTGTTCTTTGCAGGAGTTTCTTCAGTAGTTGCAGTATTAGTTACCGCCTGAGACACTGAGGTTACACTAGAGGTGGGTTCTTCGGACACAGGAAATTTCGGAGATTCTGAGATAGGCTGACCAAGCTGTGTTGAAGTCCATTGAGTCCAGTTTTGTTCACCCGGCTCTAATGCTACTTCTACATTTTCAAGACCACTGTCAAAAATCAAATCAAAATTCTGACCTTTAGGAGGAAGCTACATGATGTGGAACTAGCAGACGATGGCTCTTCAGCAGGATTGTTGACGAGTGAAGGGACACTATTTTCCACTGCCGCAATCTCTATTGCATAATCGGCATCACAATCATAGGGTGACTGCAAGCCATCCAGAGTAGCACCAATCAAAGTTTTTACTTTTTCCACCAATTCGTTTTCAACTGGACTCTTATATGGGGCTCCGCCTGTTTTCAGCCTCTCTACTTTTGACGCGGCATATTGTCGTCTTGCTTCTGTTTTCATGTTCTCCCATTTTGTTTTCAATATTGCCCATGGTCTGGCTACAAGGTTTCTTGCATTGAAATCTCTCTCAATTTGCAGCCATCCCTTCCTTTTTTCTTCAACTGTTTGGCCATCTGTCTTCTTATCCTGTATTATTTTAATATATTTGGAAATGACTTCGAGTAATATATGTTTTTCTGCTTCAGAGAAGTTTGAACTTCGTATTCTTTTCTTTACCTCCATGATAACACATAGGGACTACATAATTTGAAACTTGCTAATCTCCTCTATTTCACAGGTAAACTATAATTTAAGATGGATTGGCGATACAAATACATAAATAACATACTTCAATTTAAAATGTAACATTTCTCTTAGGTTTGATTTAGTTGCAAAATAAATCACTTCGTAAAATTGTATTACAAATAAAGAGAGTTTCTAAACAGGCACCACGGCCTTCTGAATAATGTATTTTAGTATGAAACAAGAAGACTGTGGAAACTTAAAGTAGATTTAGCTAATTGACTTTATTTTAAGCCTCGATTACAGTTGTGAATTGCACATAAAAACTTAATTGTCTTTAACTCCCCTCTTTAAGTTAAATCGCCTTTAGTTACAGAGGCTTTAGCAACATGGTGAAGTCGGTCTTAAGTCATTTAGCCTAAATGTAAACGAAATAAAAATGGTCAAACTGTCTTGGAGACTGCTAGTAATACTCATTTATATCAAGAAGAAATAAAGGTAAGAGAATTACAGGGAACTGGTCAATAAGCTTATCGAAAGCAACAAAGGATGGGATGAAATTTGTTTCTCAAAATACAATTGCTACATTCACATTTTCCTGGAAACTTTTATGCTGAAGGTTAAATCTTCTTCACATTTTATTGGTGCTTTATTTCTAGAGAAAAGAATAAAATTTATTGGAGCAGACGGCGAGAATATTACTGCCCAGGGTACCGGGAATTCATTGCCTGGACGAAGTTCAGAGTGAAATCACATTATATCACAATTAACCCTTATTTATTTTTTCACCATAATACACATTTCAGAAAAAAAATACAAATTAAATTCACGTTAGTATAAATTCAATCTGGGTTAACATTGGTTTGCAGCAAAAGCATATTATACTAAATTAAATACTGATAGTAAAGGTGTTGCATTATGACATTTTATCAACTAAGATTTAACATATTTGTCATGGTAGTAGGGTAGTTGATCAAAATAGCCCAACATTTCTAATAAGCAGGTTCCTGTCATGTTAATTGGTAGAGATGATCTCAGTGTAGATACAAAGAAACTGTGTTGGAAAAATTCTCACGAAATATTGACGGCGCGAAACTTGAACATTTCTCGTTTCCGAAAACTATAACTTAATGATTAACTCAACTTCTCGATAGCAGATCACTCAGTGAAATTACAGACACGCAGTGTGGTACTCTCTAGAAAAGCAACAGGACTGATGATCTGGGATATTTTCTGCACTTTTCAACACACGGCTTTAAAAATAAGCTCTTTTCTTAGGATTTTCGGTTTCCATCCCCATGTTACTGACATCAAATTAAAGGCAAGAAATGCAGGAAAAGTTAAGGGGTGGGTAAAGTGAAATTCCGTAATAATGTTTTCCACTGCACGAAAATCAATTTGGATGGGGCCATAAAATACCTCGCGCTACAACTCTAGAGTTACATACTTCAATTATTACAGGTAATTGGCCTGTAGTACATATACAGTTGCTTCGTGAATTGCTACATTTGTTCTGTGGTGAATTGTGAATTATTTGAATGCCTCCAATAAAGGGGAAGGAGCTACAGGTAATCTCTTATCTCATATTATTTTAAGTAGACCCTCTGTTTCCCTAACATAGCTTCATATCAGTGTATGAAGCCTCTTAAATACAACATTTTCACTTCTGACCTTTATGGTGCAGATACAGACATAAGAAATGCAGTATTAAAAGACAATCATATCTGCGCTTAGAGTAATCCTACATACCACAAAATCACAAATTTTGTGTTAAATGAAAACTAAGACTGTTAATGAAATTTGTTGAATGAGTTTTAGAAATTTCAAATTTTATATTTTTATTTTTCATTTTTACGAACAGAAAGAAAAATTGCATCTCTATTTTTAACTTACAAGTAGAGGACATGCTCTGTATATCATCGAATTAAATAAGATTGTGTGAGATGAAAGTACAAGACGTACTGTTTAAAGTAATGCCTGGTATGGGTGGCCAATGATCCCTCGTTTTGAAAATATTGGCTATTGTTTGTGACATACATGTATTCTGTGCTCGTTGGTCCTTTCGCGGACTGTCATTTGTTTCACTGAGTAGTATCTTATTGACCGTGTGTAGGTTCCGTATAAGGGCGCTATGAATAATGATGAAGTTCTATATTTTGATGTGCGTTTTGGCGTGTCTCTGTGGAAGTTGTAGAGGTTAGGTGCAGATGATTTTGTCAGCTGTAAGTGGCGATACGATTGTATTCTCCTTTGCAGATAAAAAGGCGATTTTCGAAATTACAAAGTTTTTTTTTTTTTTTTGTCAAGTGTGTAATAGATTTTGGATGTTCTTTGGCGGAGGGCCATTGTAGCCACCCCTCATGACTGACAACTGATTTATGTTACGTTATTTCATTATGAAATGGAAGTATGGTATGGTGTGGTATGGTATAGTTATACAAATTTACAGTATGTGCAAAATTAGATATCAAGTTTACGTGAAGTCTAGCATCAGTGAGGAGACGTTTAGGGCTGATTTTTTTTCTTCTTTTTCAGGATTTCGTTATGCCGTACACAAATTATTTTGTGTTTTATAGCAAACTAGTTTTTATAAAGTAGATAATCGGTGAGAGGTAGGTTTGGTTAGTTTAAGCTTATGGTATGCCTTGCATATGGCATCCTGTTAATTGTAAAGGGTTGTGGTCCCTCATTCTTCAATGTAATGCATCTTTTTTTTCTCCGTAGTTGTGAGCCACTGCATCTTGGATCTCATCGTCATCATAGGTGTTTCCTGCTACGGATAACATAACACAACTTCGGGACAAGCCACGGGATCCCTCTTCCTCCTCTTGAAAGGTATATTAGTGATGGAACTATCGAATGTTTTTGTAAGTATCGAATGCTAGTCTGTAGCTAAAATGTACTATATCCAATGGCTGTTTCATTTGTTTTCCGTAAAGTTGTTTACGTAAATAAGGAACAAATTTGCAGCAGTATGGTATGCATTTGTCTTTTATTTTGTCACGATTAAAGCTGAAGAATATAATTATGGTAACACTAGAATAAACTGCGGTTAATATACAGAATTTGTTAAGTTATAAGTTATTTTGGATTCTTGATTTCAAAAAAAATTGCTTCTACAGAATGAACGTTTCAAAAGGGTTTCGTAAATTTCATAGATTTTATTTTTTGGTAAAATCTAAGAATCAGTCGCTGTTTTTCCAGGCCAATAAGAGATCGATGACGCAACATATGACGTCACTCACGATGGCAATACCTCAAAATATGAATTTAATCGGGAGCAGACACCCCGCTTTTCTTTTTGCCACCCTACATCACTCCATTGCACGCCCTTTCTCACATAAATTTTTCTATTTCTCTCTCCCTCCCTCTCTCTCTCTCTCTCTCTCTCTCTCTCTCTCTCATTAAATTTTGGAATACATGACTTGCTTTTGAATACGCCAGGGTTCGATCCTTGGACTTTTTGTTTAGTCAATCACTTTCACAGTCCTTACGCTACGAATGTGTTGATGAAGCCCCTAAAAGTTATATTTACGCACAATTAACATCAAATACTTCCAAAGGTATTCAAATATGGCTTCATTATTATTTAATGGAACTGAATTAATTAATTTGCTGTTAACCTTATTACAGTTAATATGGCAAATAGACCACGACTTAATTAACTTATATTGTACACGGAACTAATACGATAAATATCAGAATGATGGCGTTACTACACTTATCCACTTACTATACGTATATTAAATCGATTCACTACATTGCCCCCTATATTATATTATTAAGTTTATTTAGATAAGTTAAATTGGCACAGTTTTATTAAAGCAGTCTTTCATGATTGTAATGTAATGTGCGGACGTATTCACGTGATATAGGCCTATTACGTCAACTTGATCGGGAAAACAGCCACCCTTCCTGGATTTTCCCAATTTTTTTCATTTGATTATTATTATTATTATTATTATTATTATTATTATTATTATTATTATTATTATTATTATTATTATGCATTTAAACAAAGTCTGAGCATTGGTTCGGTAACACTGTAATTAACTGTCAAGAGGAGGTCTACGACACAAAAGCATGTGTTTGTGCTAATGCCGATTTTCAATATAAATTAATGTTACAATATAAGTGTGTGTCGATGGAATTATGTTCGCCATCGTACCAAACGTTAATTGTTGATGTATTATCAACTAAATGCGTGTTGGCGATAAAAACAAGACAATAAATGAAAATGAAATGATTGCAGTCTTTGGCAATTTTTACAGTTAATGATGACAAAGTCATTGACAATTCGTCTAGATATTAAATATTGTATAAACTACATTCTTATAGTCTTATTTGTGGTTTGTGGTGTATCAGAATTCTAGCCAAATTGTTGGGTCTCGCCTGCTATATCAATAAAGTTACGCCGTTGATTTTCAAGTTCATTGTAAACAGCTGTTTTGTGATCCCATAAATGTTGCAGTTTTGTTGAAGATTCGGAATGCCTGCTATACTTCTGAACTACGTATAGTTTGTAGATGCATACATTCACTTTGTTGGTTTTCTAAGTATGTTTATTAATATTTTTTGCAATAAATTAGCTATAAATATGTTTCTTTTCATTTAATATTTACAGCATTTAAAGTTCACTGAGTTTACGCTAATTGGCACATACTTAATAGATAATGACGTGTTTTGTTACGTATTATGTTAAAGGTATGTTTCTGCATTTTCCCATAGATCTTTGGCCTAACTGTTTACATCTTCATACTTTATTATCTATATCTATACTAATAATAAATCTGTAAGCGAAATTTTTCTGGTAATTTTCGCTATTCTAAAAATAATTGGTGTTAACATGTGTAATTAATCATCCTGAAACCGAAAATCGCTTTTTTGAAATTTTCGTTTGTATGTCTGTCTGTCTATCTGTCTGGATGTTTGTTACCTTTTGACGCGATAATGTCTGAACGGATTTCGATGAAAATTGGAACATAAATTAAGTTCGTTGTAACTTAGATTTTAGGCTATATGTTATTCAAAATACTTTATTTAAAAAGGGGTTTATAAGGGTGCCTGAATTAAATAAACCGAAATATCTCGCTTATTATTGATTTTTGTGAAAAACGTTATTTAACAAAAGTTTCTTTAAAAATGATTTCCGATAAGTTTTATCCCAGGAAAAATTTTGATAGGACTGATATTTAAGGATATACAAGAGTTTTAAAATAACAATACAATACATTTCCACTGCTGCCTCAGATTTAGTGTCGTTGTTCCGTAACTTCTATGTGCAAAATATTAAATTTTTTAATAGGAAGAAAAACAAATTAATTCAATCTATGGCAGTAGTGCATAGGAGATAGTGAATTTTTACATTTTCGAAAGAAAGAAATATAATTAAGTTATATATAGTAGATTGTATTATTTGCTGCATCACTATTTAAGTTATTTAATAGAACAAACATCTGAAAATCGTTATGTAATATAGGAGTTATTGCAGGAACGACGACAATGGCTACAATGAAATCAAAACAAATGACTGCGTCTATTTAAGGTGGCCTTAACTTTTATCAATATTAATATACAGAGAATTTTTTGTGTGTTTGTATGAAGTAATCTCAGAAGCTAATTAACCTTCACTATTTGAAATTTGTAGTTTCTCTAGATGGATGTAATGCTACAAATGAGGACTGAGGTAAGATGAAAAGAAATCTGTACGCACAGAAAACTTGATATTCTGTCGAAATATTGTGTAACTTGATTATTACAACTTTATTTGGTCCGCATAAAATACTCTAATTTTATACACTCATTTTACCATAGAGATCACTGGAGCCGAGTTATTTTAAAAGATGTCATGAAATGGCGTTCCTGCGCTCATAATTTATCCATAATCGTTTACTGTGTTTCTTAAAATAATATTTATGTCGGGTATCTAATTTTTTTATTTGCATAAACAATGATATACAACAGAGCGAGTTGGCTCAGATGGTAGCATTTGAGACACGCATTCGGGGGTCCCGGGTTCAAACCCAATGGCCGACCAATCTGACTGAAGTTTTTCATGATTTCCCTTAGTCGTAAAGGCAAATGCCGGACTGGAAAGATACATGCCATTATTCATCACCGCCTCAATTACCAATACCAAAAACATTAATCAAAGTCTATAGTCAGTTACATGAACACAAGCCATCCCAACACACAATAGAAACAGGAACTCAAGAGTAAAAACGGTCTGCTGATATACCCACACATTCTAAACACGCGACATGACCACAGATGTTAAGGCGTGAATTAAATAAACTTAACAAAAAAAAAAAAAGATGTGCAGTAAGGTTAACATACAAATGATCTTCGTACACAATCAACTCTATTAATTTGGTTTGATTTATTAAAGGATGCATTCAAGACTAATTTAGAAAAATGTTAAACGAATTATCTTTGCGCCAAATGAGTGGTCTCTGGACCAAAATGATGGCATTTTAATTATTTAAATAGAATTTTAATTAAGTAGCATATTAAACGATTTATTCTTCTATCAAACACGAATGTTCCTTGGACCCAATGTTCTATTTTAATTATGTAATTACGTTATATTTATTTCTAATAAGTGCAGCGGAGCGCATGGGTACAGCTAGTAATATAGAAATAGTTTCTGGTGTTTATATTATTTGCATAATTTACATTCTTAGCTTGTTTCTTGCAGTTATATTTATTTAAAATTATATTTCAAAAACTTTATAACAAATAATTTAGGATAACAGTATTATTATGGAGACTGGCTAGGTCCAAGCTAAATCTGGCTTCCTGGGCATCCGAAATATTTAAATGAAGTTCGTTAATTTTCGTATATGTTCTCAACAAATTGTAATGTAACTTTTGAATCGCCCTTTATTTTTAAAAAGAGGAAAATATTTTACATTTTCTGAGGTTCATATTCAGTAATAGGGTAACTCCATGAAAATGCAACATTTTCACGAAAAAGAAACATCTCACGAATCTCTACTTATTGTATGTAATTTTTTTCGTTATGATCTGAATTTTTTTTTTTAATCTGACAACACTGATTGTATAACAGTATGTATGTGGGAGAAAAAGTACAAACAAGTCCGTGGTTTAAGAGCGCGAGTTTATCTATTAGAAATTACGTATTTTAATGCACATTTAAGGCAAATCATTAGTTCTGTATGTTTTTTTTATTATCCAATTTAATAAACCCTATTTCACCCTGAGGTATATAAGGGTTACAGTTGGTATCAAAATACATATTTTATAACCAATAAACAATAGTAAAATTATAATACAAAATTGTGGTCAAGGTTACAATTCACATGAATTATGTACAAGAATGCACCTTAATGAAAGAATGGGTCGTTTCATAAAGCCTCAAGGCATGTCTCTATATTTCTATCTAATGGTTATAGGAAGAAATAAATATATATAATAGCTATTAAACATGTTATTTTAGAAGCAATAAATAGTTATACTAAGAGATGGCTTAAAATTTACGAATTAAATACATTATTTAGTAAGAACAATTGCAATAATCAGGTATTACAAGAAATGGCTCAAAATTAGAAATGAAATGCCTATTTAAAATAAAAATTAAAACCAATAGTACAATATTATAGTATGCGAAATTGAAGATTTACAGTTTAATTATAGATCATTAGAACTAATACGATTTTTTTTTCCCCGGAATAATTTAACATTTCACAGTTTCACGAATATTGTATTCAAGAAGGACATGAAATACTTATATGATTTGGAGTTGGTAAGTATATTGGTTAACGGTTTGGTAAATGTACAATTTAAAGTGTTCAGTAACAACTCAAGCTCGTATCTTTCACGGCAAAAGACTGGACAATCTTATAATACATGTTTGACATCTTGAGATTCCTCCCCACAAATGCAAGTTGCATAGTCTTTAATATGGAATCTATTTAAGTATTCCCCGAATTTTCCATGCCCAGTCAAAAACTGTGCCAGTACGAAATTTGACGTTATTACTTTACATTTATTACGATCATAGACCGTTGGAAAATACAGCTCTTTTGTAAGAATTCTCTTATCACTATTGACCCATCTTTCGTTCCATTCTTGCATATAATGTTCTTTGGCTACTTTTTTGATATATGATATCGGACACAAATTGTACGACAGTGGCACATCAGAGTTGGCTGCCATCTTTGCCAATTCATCGGCTCTCTCAGTTCTTGGCTCAGTTCTGTATGTTATATTCAGTTAATAATGAAGTGCTGACCTTTGTTAATAATTACAATGCATACAAACCGTAAACATTGATTATTTCGTGCATGATTACAATATTATTACAAAGAAAGGTTCATAGTTCGTGTGTCACGCTCAAATGGACATTTGTTTATATTTCTTCAAAACCATTTCATTTTTTAATGTTCCATAAATGTAAAAGTGAGACACATCACATAACAGTCAACTTCTTATATGGACAACATTTTGATTTATGTACAAATTCTACAAGAAAAACACGTGACACATGTAACACAATGACTGTGACACACGAACAAAAGTGTTATGTTAT
>JAJSOF020000041.1:13527794-13817794 GCA_025594305.2 Periplaneta americana | reverse complement strand
GTCCAGCAACTCGTTGGAGTTTCTTCTCCGAAATACCTCGAATTTCATGCCAGATTATTTATTTGAGTTCAAGTAAAGTTTACGCGAATAAACCACTTATTCGCATAAACTTTACTTTTCAATATGCCCCATGAATCAAAATCGCAACGATTTAAGTCTGGCGATCGAGCTGGCCATAATCAATGACTTACCACCCTGTCATCAAACGCTTCCTGAATGGCAGTCATTGACACATGAACAGTGTGAACTGTGCCATTATCCTCATGAAATAACTGTACAACTTTTCGTCCTCAGAAGGAGTATGTATGAACTTTATGATTTTTACTTTTGCAAATCGCATGGAAGACTGAATTTACAGTCATGCCTATGAAGACATAATACATCCACGGTCAGATTTGTACCTTTCCTGCACTCCTTGAACGTAAATCGAAAGTTTCTATGGTTTCGATATCAGAAACACGTACTTTGTTACTAATATCTACAGTCTAGATGAAGAGTTTTTAAACATCACAAAAACTATTGAAACTTATCAACTGTTCTCCGCACACTCACTCGGAGTTCTCGATGATGTTGCCGAGGTTCTTATATGAAGCACAATTCCAAGATTGCTTTTAGAAATGATGTCACAGATCACTGATTTAATTTGTCCAGCAAATAAATATGGTGGAACAGTTGTTCATATGGGCTATTCCATATGAAATCGATCAGTAAAAAACCTCGCATTTTTTTAATACTCTAATATTTTCCCTATTTATACCAGGTGCTGAGGACAGTGCATTTTCAAAAATGTATTATCGAAAGTTAAACGGTTTTCGACAAATTTAATGTATTTTATAAAAACAAGCCTCTTTCAGTGCTCAGAACTCTGGAACCATTTATTGCAGAACATTGAACGGAAGCTTATTTTGAAGCTGACATTTGGTAAGGTTACGTTAAGGGGTAATCCTTATTTTTATTGTATACAGAGAGACAGATAATCTGATTTTACTTACTTTTAGGCTTTTTGCGCATCTGTAAAAATGTAAAAGATATTGAGAAAAAACCTTGCATTATTAAGAGGGACTTCGTCATTGTTTGCTTAGTGGCTCGGCAATAAGTTTCGAGGGTATTAAATAGATTATTTTCACACACCTGGACTTGAACGGCGCAATACCGCACACACTGGCCGAGAGATGAAGATAAGCGAGCGCTGGGCGTCATTTACTCCTGTGTTTATGAAAACTTGTGATAAAGCTAGCCCAGCTATGCGCTGCTAGACGACACATCACGTGTTTGTCTCCTGGCCTTGCTTGTCTCGGCTAGCTCCCGTCTCACAGTCAGCTGGTTAGTTCACGCGCGTACTATTTATTTTCTTTATTTGATATTTTCAATGCTTTCTTATCAACGTGCCATCAGTAAAATATATGTGTTTATTTGTACTTTCAATGCAGAATCTACCCATATATTTTTAAAATATGTTTTCGTGGTCCAAGGTGTCTAAATTTCTCCATTACCATAAAAAGTAAGAAAAACTGTTTACATGTCAATATAAACTTTAACTTTTCAGCATCAAAATAAACCATGATTTTGATCATTGTGTGAAAGGGTTTCGGAGCCACAACAGTTTAAAGTTGCTAATTTTATGAAAATACGATAAATTTAAATACTTTATGCTCGACCATATCGAAATGTAGTAATTATACACCTAGTAGCAGACCTTCAATGCATGTCATTAAAGTACATATACTCATTAAAGGTCAGGTCTTTCAGCCAATGACGGCTCAGCTTACAACTGTTCAGCCAATGACAGGTCAGCTTTCTACCGTTATAAAATCGCAAGTATCGATTATTCTCGGATAAGCAATCGAAAGAGAATTAGCGAAATGTCACAGAGGCTGGAAATCCAATATTGTCGCAGAAGGTTATGTTCTGTTACTATAATAATTAGCGTTAATTGTAAATAATATTCAAATAATTCAATTTGTCATCTCGTTTTCAATGTCTAATTTAATTTCAATGTTATCTCTGTAGGTTCTTATGGCTAGCAAGGTCAATGTGGATATCTGTTCCTCGGAAAAAATCAATACTTTCGCGTCTGCGCACATCTCACAGCATACGGGACATTGCTAAAAATTAATAATATCAAGTTAGAAATATGGTCGAGCATAAAAGTCTTATGAAACTCGCCTTTAATGGTAATTAAGAAGCTCGTATGAAAATTATGAAACTCGCTTGCGCTCGTTTCATAAATATCCATACTCACTTCTTAATTACTATCATTATAGGCTTGTTGCATAATTTACTATTAAATTTAAACACTATGAAGTTCTGATGCCTTAAACTTTGCACAAAGCATTGTATCACAGTTTTCAACGGGCAGAAAAAGTTTCATTGTATTTAAAAATTGCAAGGTCAATTTTCTCTATATTTCAGTCGACTTGAGATGGAATAGCCCGTATGCTCTTATATTCCAGGAAGAGGCATGGGACTTGGACATAGTCAAGGAGGACTTGGAGCAGGAAGTGATAACAGAGGAGGATGAAGCTTTGGATGAGAGGTGGGTGTAATGTGGAGCCGTCACTTTGACTTGCTTTAGCAGCTTCGTTTAAATTAGAACATAGTGTATACAATCCTCACGTCTTAGCATTTTCCTCTCTCAAGTATTGTAGTACTTAACTTCTGAAATATACAAGTCTGTAACTAGGTCCCGATAAGGCAGGCATTTACTTGTTTGTTTATTTATGCCCAATCACAGTACCCAGTACAATATTATAGTTATTTATACAATTCAAATAGAAAAAAATACATGAAATAAGAGATAATACAAATTATAAATTAAAATATTAAAAAATTCCGTAAATGAAGAAATAAGTATAAGATGTAAAATGAGTAAACGAAGACTGTTTATTTCTTTATTTCGTTATATATTTGTTATTTATTTATTTAGTTAGTTAGTTAATTTTTGTTTCATTAAGTTCTATTAATTTTTATGTGATTAATTTGAATTTCTTTATTATTCATTTATTAATTTTAATTCAGTTATTTATTTATTTATTTAGTTCGTATTTATTTTTTACTTCATATATTCTATTCGCTCCTTAATATGTATTTCATTAATTTTTATTTATTTCATTGTTTTATTTGTTGATTTTCGTTTTTTCTTTTCTTTCTTGAATTGATTTTATTTTTATTTAGTTTTAAATTTGTAATTTATTTTTTTATTAACTTTCTGATTTTTATTTTACTTTTTTATTTACTTTTTATTTTTTTTAAATTTATATTCATTTATTTTCATTGATTTTATTATTTTCTGTAGTTATTTAGTTAATAAATTAGTTATTTTGTTATTACTTGGTTATTTATTTCTTTAATTGACTTTCATGTAGCCCGGGTTCGAATCCCAGTCGGGGCAAGTTACCTGGTTGAGGTTTTTTCCGGGGTTTTCCCTCAACCCAATACGAGCAAATGCTGGGTAACTTTCGGTGCTGGACCCCGGACTCATTTCACCGGCATTATCACCTTCATATCATTCAGACGCTAAATAACCTAGGTGTTGATACAGCGTCGTAAAATAACCCGATCAAATTAAAAAGATTGACTTTGATTTAATTTTTGCTGATTTATTTATTTTTATTCCAATTATTTTTTCAATTTTTATTTGTTTGTAGTAAGTCAATACCACAATTACAATACACTGGAAAGCTTACAGTTACTTATTCCATAAAAAAATAAAATAAAAATTCACGCAAAAAGTGTATAAATACAGAAATAAATAGAATTAAAGAAAATTTAAAAGTTGATAAATACAGATATAAGTACAAAATGTAAAATATATAAAAGAAGCGGACAGAGTAACACGTAGATACTTACCAATATTATTTTATATCAGCTACCTTCAATATTATAATAAATCCTGAAATCTTGAATCCATATTTTACACAATTCATTGAATTTAGAACACATATTTAACAGTGGTGAATATCTGTTCAGGTGCTTGATTTCGTGTATTGTAACAATTTCTAAATTTTGATGTAACGCCAAGATGAGAAGGCTACAACTTCTGAAAGCCTCTACTGCACACTTTCATAATTATGCCTCCCATTGCGGTGAAAGACTGCGAATGATCTTACATCTACTACCTACAGAATTCCAACATGTTGAAGATTGTATTATAAGTGAACGGAATTATAAACCATTTTAATTCTTCACCTTCGGCACATTGTCTGCCATTTAAATATACTGTTTCTAATTACAACCATATTTACTGTGATGTTTTTCTTCTGAATGTTTTAATTTAATACTATGTTTCACGCCATTTAACCTCTTTAAAATCAGCAAGGAAGGTTTAGTACATTATGCAACGAGTCTATAATGATAGTAATTAAAACGCAAGTATGTTTGTTTATGAAACGAGCGCAAGCGAGTTTCATAATTTTCATACGCGCGTCTTAATTACCATTATTGGCAAGTTTCATACGACTTTTTATGCTCGACCATATTTCTAACTTGAAATTATTCAGATGCATTCATTTTATTTGTATCTGACTCACGATCGGAAGTGACCTTGTGCATTGCTCGTAAATTGTGAGATGTGCGCAGACGCGAAAGTATTGATTTTTTCCGAGGAACAAAATTGTCATTGTCCTTCATGTAGAGAATAACATGAACTAATTTTGGTATAACCTGGAAATTGATTTAGAATTGAAAAACGAGATGACAAATTTAATTTATTTGAATATTATTTACAATTAACGCTAATTATTATAGTAACAGAACATAACCTTCTGCGACAGTATTGGATTTCCAGCCTCCGTGACGTTTCCCTCGTTATCTTTCGATTGCATATCCGAGAATTATCGAAAACCTGAACTTTAATGAATAGGTGTACTTTAATGACATGCATTAATTACTGCTACCAGGTATATAATTATTACATTTCGGCATGTTCGAGCATAAAAATGTTTGCTTGTGTGTTATATGTGTTTTTATCTTTATACCCTTTCACCTACGTTCAAATGTACTTTTTTGTTAGCAAATTACATCACCTGAAGATGACTTACATACAAAAGTCAAAAATATTCGTGATGCATATTAATATATTGTAATTGGTGTAACAGAATCTACTTCTGCTGCCATAACTTGATAAGTGATAGACCGAAAATAAAACAAACTATTTGATATTATAATTCACGAACTTATCTGAACTCTCAGTATGACATTTAAATTTGGGGTTATAACAACACTATATTTTCAACTCGCTTATCATTGTGTAGCTATCATTGGGAACATGTTTGATTTTTAATTGTGAACTTGTGTGTTTCAATTCTGCAATTCTTGTAATTAAATTATTTGTGCATGTTTAGACTGTGATTAATATTTAACAGTGTGATTAATGATAAATCGAAGCAAAGACTATATAAGCAGAAGAAATAAACGCAGGAAGAAAAAAAAATTGTCACATAAGACTTTGGAACAGCAAGCTTTTGACACAGTCTACTATATACAGTCACGAAGCTTGTGATGATTTTTTTGCATTTCTCGCGATAGCTTGATCACGAAGGGCGGCGTTTCAACCATATAAGTTAATTGGAATGCATAAAGAGTAACGTATGTTTCTCTAAAATGTAGTGTAATTGCATTAATAAAATGTAGAACAATGATTAGGAGACACTTCAGATATAATTCCTTGCGAGTTAAGGTGTAATATTATTTTGGTGTGAAAATTACGTTGTTCGTATGTGTAATACCTGCCTTTATTTCGATTAAATATTGCGAAATTTTTGTACATTCATTTATGCACGATTCAATAATTTTCAGTTGCACTTCACGGATATTTAGATATGTTGAAATTATAGGTTATGTTTACTGTACCAGTTACCCCATTCTGTTTAATTTTAGTGTACTCCAATGCCCTCCCATTACATATATATGTTATGTCATATGGAAATTATACGTTATGTTTTTTTATATTTAACTTATGTTCCTATATTCGCAATTATACATTATAATTAAACATAATGTTATGTATGAAACCCCGGACATTCAATTTGTCTGTATTTTAATACTACAATTGAGTACTAAATTATTGTATTTACGTACTACCTAAGAGACGAAGTAACAATCGTACGTACACTAATTTCACAGGAGTGGTATGTTATAGGTAGGTAGATGTGCTAAATTAAAATCACAATATAAATTCGGTTTTATTGAACTTTTGGTTAGTAACTATCTATGGATGCATATTTACTACGCATTGAGCTTCGTGACTGTATATACTAGACTGTGCTTTTGACTTCAGTGTAATTCGATTCTCATTGGTATAGTCCATTGAGCTCGTTCATTGGCTGAAAATATTCAAGTGGAATTATCTTCACAAATTTGGCACCTTTTGATTGCAGCTGCTTGAATGCTGGAAAGATTGAAACACTACAGGAAAAGAACACAAGCGATGGGAATTGTGTGTCAGAGAATCCAGCGAGTAAAGGCACCATTCATCCTCAGGTTTACAGAAAATCACGTAGAAGAGAGATCAACGTGCAGCCAGACTCACGCGAACACGTGAAAGAAACGCCAGGGCAGTGTGATATGTGTGGCAAGATCTTTTTGACACGTAGGAAACTTTCAGTGCATTTGTACACGCACAAACGCGAAAGTAAATTGAAATGCGATACATGTGGCAAATGTTTCAGATTGCCTTCACGTCTCAAAGTCCACATACGTACGCACACAGGTGAAAAACCATTCAAATGCGATACATGTGGGAAATATTTCAGAATTGTTTCACTTCTCAAACACCATATACGTACGCACACAGGTGAAAAGCCATTCAAATGCGATACTTGTGGCAAGAATTTCACACAAAAAGAATTTCTTAGAGTTCACGTTCGTACTCATACTGGTGAAAAGCCATACAAGTGTGAGAACTGTGGGAAATTTTTCCGTAATTTTGGTAATCTCAGAGGTCACTTACGAGTCCACACGGGGGAAAAACGTTTCAAGTGCTTAATATGTGGGAAGCGTCTTGCAACAACAAGGAATTATCAAATCCATGTACGTAGCCATAGTGGCGAAAAACCATTCACATGCAACATTTGTGGTAAGGGTTTTTCTTCATCGCAAGCTTGTAAAGTGCACATGTTCTCACACTGGTGAAAAGCCATACAAGTGCGATTATTGTTGGAAATGTTTCACCTCGTGGGGAGCTCGAGCAGCCCATATCCGTACGCATACAGGTGAAAAACCATATAAGTGCCCTACGTGTGGAAGACTTTTCATGAGATATGATTGTTGGAAAGTTCATACTCGTGGCCATACTGGATTGAAGCCGTTTAAGTGTGACTTCTGTGGCAAAGGTTTCACACAATCTTTCACTCTCAAGATCCACGTAACTAAACACATTACACAAATTTAGTCACAAGGAATGATTGCAAGAAATTCTGAAGTCGGAACGCCGGAAAATAATTCCGAAGCAAAAACTACGAGAAGTATTTTAAAAGCGAGGGCTACAAAAAGTGGTTCTGATGCAAAGATTGCGAAAGTGCATTGGTATAATTTAATTTATTTTCTCTCTCCCTGTTATTTATACTCGCTTTAGAATCTCTGGTCATATCGCGAGTTAATCTTTTGTGTGAAATCCGAAGTTCTGTGTACTATAGGTGAGACTAGGGACTAGTGATATCCAGGGATGTTGTGACATTTGCCTTACGGTTGAGGGAAAATCCTGAAAAACCTCAACCAGGAAATGCAACCCGACCGGGAATCGAACCCGGGCCTTCTGCTTAAGAGTCCAGCATGCTGACCCCTACACCCAATTTAATATTATGCTCCTGTTTCTAGATGTCTATTTGTATATATATATATATATATATATATATATATATATATATATATATATATATATATATATATATATATATATATATATATATATTATATTATATATATACATACTAGGTTTAAAAGTTCCCGGAATTTGCTAGCATCATAGAAACAACGTACCTTAAACACTATTCTACAGCATTCCCTTCAAAATAGTTGCCTTCCGCAACAACACACTTTTGCCAACGCGTGTAGAGTTCCTGGAAGCAGGCCTGAAGCCATTTTGTGAAACCCGTCTTAGTGCTCTCGTCGCGTTTGCGATAACCTCTTCAGCATTGAATCTCCGTCCTTTCAGATGACTTTTCAGACGGGGAAACAGAAAGTAATCAGGTGGTGAGAGATCAGGAGAGTATGGTGAGTGATCCAAAGCAGTTATGTTGTGCCTGGCAAGAAAATTCTTTACAATAATTGCGCGATGAGCAGGTGCATTGTCATGCATAAGGAACCAGTTGTTTTCTACCCACTTTTCTGGACGTTTCCTTCTACTGCGTCCCAGAGGCGACGGAGGGTTTCTGCGTACAATTCTTTCGTTACAGTACGACCTTCTGGAATGAACTCATGGTGCATGAGACCCTGAGAGTCGAAGAAAACTTCCAAATAACTTTGCTTTAAGTGTGCTTAAATGCGACAGGCTCATGTCAGTAGATTTACTGGCATATGAAAGAACTCCTGCGTGACAAAATTCCGGCACATCCGGCGATGCTGATATAACCTCTGCAGTTGCGAGCGTCGTTAAATAAAACATAACATTTAAAATAACTTTGCCTTTGGAAGTGTCCCTAGGAAATTTTTGCTTCCGAGGAGATGTTTTCGATTTCCACTCAGATGACTGTCGTTTAGGGACTGGGTCATTAAAGTAGCACCAGTTTCATTTTGTTTAAGAAATCACCATCTTCATCAGCCATACTGATCATGTCCCCACAAAACACAGAACTTGATGTTTGTACTTTGCTCTGTGGACATAATTACAAAATGCGACGAACAAACAAAACACTATGATAAACAAATGCCTACAACTCAAAACCAATAATTGCCATTATCAACAAACTTTAAGGAAATGACATCATGAATGTTACCAACAAAACAAATGTATAATATCCCTTGTTATATATTAATACGAAAAATGGTAGTAAAATTCCGGGAACTTTTGAACCTAGTAGTATATATATATATATATATATATATATATATGTGTGTGTGTTTCCGATTTATCGTCTATATTACGTTGGTAATTAGGATTCGTATGATTTAATATTAAAATTTATTTTGTCTTGCAACATGAAATTCATTGTACGATGAAAGAGTAATGGAACGGAGAAAAATTCTCTCCGGCACCGGGATTTGAACCCGGGTTTTCAGCTCTACATGCTGATGCTTTTTCCACTAAGCCACACCGGATACCCATGCTGGTGTCGGACAGAATCGTCTCAGTTTAAGTTCCAACTCTTGGGTTCCTCTAGTGGCCGCCCTCTGCACTACGTCATAGATGTCTATGAACGTAGGACCGAAGTCCACACATGTGCTGAGGTGTACTCGTTATGAGTGACTAGTTGGCCGGGATCCGAGTGATTTACGCATATCATACATATTATTTTAATGTACCGAAGTACAAATGATATTTCCATGCAGATATACTGCGTCATCATACGATGAAATAGTAATGGAATGGAGAAAAATTCTCTCAGGCACCGGGATTTGAACCCGGGTTTTCAGTTCTACGTGCTGATGCTTTATCCACTAAGCCACACCAGAAACCCATCCTAGTGTCGGACAGAATCGTCTCAGTTTAAGTTCCAACTCTTGGGTTCCCTCTAGTGTCCGCCCTCTGCACTACATCATAAGTGACTATGAACGTAGGGCTGAAGTCCACACATGTGCTGAGGTGCACTCGTTATGAGTGACTAGTTGGTCAGGTTCCGTTCCATTACTCTCTCATCGTATGATGACGCAGAATATCTGCATGGAAATATCATATGTACTTCGGTACATTAAAATAATATATATGAAATTCATTGGTGTAACGAAACAGTTTACGATTCACGAGACCTAACTAAACCTGTAGTTTGATCACGTGAAATGATTAGGACGAATTCCGAAAACAGTACACCGCATTAAAATGTATAACTTACTTAAAATACTTTCTTTCTTGGAGAAGTCACTACCATGCTATTTCCTCTCTTGGACATTTTTAATAGAAAATCTGAACACGAAAGAATTTCATTAAAATGTCAATATATTTGCATGCATTATTCATACGAGGTAGGTGTATAAGTTATTTATTTAATTACATAAACCTGAATATAGAGTTGAAATCACACCGAGACAACTGAATTGTGCTCGTATTGATATTAAGATTAATATCGGTACCATATTACTAATTAATTATTAATTCACAAGTCTAGATACTTGCATTTTCACCAGTTTACTTTACTTCAAACCGAAGTTATTGCTGCCAATTTAACAGGTAGAAAATAACTGCCAGTTGTAGTATTTGTCAGTACCTGAAATTTGAAACGAAGTTGGTAAAAGAAAATTCAACCTGAGAGCTAGAAAATCACTATAATCCACTAACATAATTATGTATTAAAAGGGGGAAAATGGTTAGTTTTCACCCTTACGGTATTAAGTAAGCTGACCCGGAGTATATTTCACGCAATATATATTAGCAAAAAGAAGGGGGTGGGGGGATAGCTTTGCTTTGGTGTAGAATATCTGGAAAAATACTACTTTCAGTTGATATTGCATAAAGTTTTTACTAATAAGAAAGTGCTTTTAAGGAAGAATTTCTCATTTGTATAACAGTCAAAATATTTCTTGCACCCTACTATGTGAAACAATGCAGACATGTATTACCACTTTACATTTTTGTAAGTAGCCAGTGTTTAAGAGGAGAATGACGTGAAAAAATCGAATAAATATCAATTTTTTTAAACCTGGCGCAGACTCATTGTTTGTTCTTTTGTGAACACGTAGATATATAGATTATATATATGTTTTCTCTTTATAATCTCCAAAAGAGTATTTAAGTAAAAGTGTGCATATGTCAGGACATTTAAAAGTGGGCGTCACCCTTGCTTATTTGAGTATTGTTAAATTTTCTTCCTTTTGCTTATTACTTTTCACAGTTTTGGTGTATTTTTTTTTTGTAGTGTGTGGCTACAATTCATAATATCGTTGCTCTTTTGTCAGCTGTTAACGTCTTGCCAGGTTCTTTGAACAATATCATTGTACTGACCAGCATCGACTCTGGTAAGGTTTTAGATGTTTACTGCCTTACTTAGGCCGTGTCTCAAAGCTACATTTTCAGCTGAAGTGAACTAGATTGTTGACTAAATAGCCGGATGTGACATCAGAAGTTATGATCCAAAGCTATATAATGCATAGCAATCAAGTCCGTAGTAGCCAGTAAACGAAAAATGCTTGCTTGATTGTTGACTTCTTCACGAAACAAACATGGATACCTCATCAGCAATTGGGGTTATGAAATCTGAAAATGCTTTGGAAGTGAAATAATGTAAATATAATTTAGAATAACACGTTAACTTTGAACACTGGCATTGTTAGTACCTTCTGTACAATGTTTTAAACATTATTGTAATATATTAAACCCTCATCTTTTCCACATAACTCGTAATGAAACTGCATTTGGACACTGCCTTCTTAATTCAGTGCTGCACCGTGATGTCATGGTTTTTAGAAAAATAGTCTATGAAGAAGGCCATGTTTCAAGCATGCATTTCCAAAGCTCCCTAGTGTGTAGTTTACAAGTCACCTAGTTGCTAGTCACTACTGTCTAGTTTGGACTTGAGCTTTGAGACACGGCCTTAGATTATATTTTTATTTCTCTTTATAATCTCCAAAAGAGTATTTAAGTAAAAGTCTGCATATGTCAGGACATTTGAAAGTGGGCGTCACTCTTGCTTATTTGAGTATTGTTAATTTTTGTTCCTTTTCCTTATTACTTTTCACAGTTTAGGTGTATTTTTTTTTTGTAGTGTGTGGCTACACTTCATAATATCGTTGCTCTTTTGTCAGCTGTTACGTCTTGCCAGGTTCTTTGAACAATATCATTGTACTGATCAGCATCGACTTTGGTAAGGTTTTAGATGCCTTACTAAATATTGTGCCATATCGATAAACGCTACTTATGTCCCAACCACTATAGGAACTTGATAAAATTCCTTGAAAATACCTTGAACTTATAGTATTGATTAGTAGAAATCGATGTGACCACTGGGAGAGCTGTAAGTCTATCCAACCCGCCCTAAATATGTACCTTACTTATATACGAAAATCGTCGTGCGTGAATGAAATTTTTTTTTAATTTTAGGATCATGTATCACAAAACCTACTCATGTTAGAGTCACAATTTTTCGTGGACCCCAAGTCATGGCTGGACGATGGAAACTGGAAACCAGGAATGACGAGGAGACAACGGCGGAGGAGGCGGCGGCGGCAACGGGGGAGATTGAAGCGGTTGTGGTGGCCACAGCGGAAACAACAGGGATCAGCAGTATTATGTCCTGTAATAGTAAGTATTTTGTATTCGACAAATAATGGAGGAAAAAATGGGAGTATAAGGGTACAGTACATCAGTTATTCATAGATTTCAAAAAGGCATATGACTCGGTTAAGAGAGAAGTTTCATATGATATTCTTAGTGAATTTGGTAGTCCCAAGAAACTAGTTCCATTAATTAAAATGTGTCTTAGTGAAACGTACAGCAGAGTTCGAATAGATCAGTCTCTGTCAGATGCATTTCCAATTCATTGCGGGCTAAAGCAAGGAGATGCACTGTCACCTTTACTTTTTAACTTTGCTCTAGAGTACGCCATTAGGAAAGTCCAGGATAACAGAGAGGGTTTGGAATTGAATAGGTTACATCAGCTGCTTGTCTATGCGGATGACGTGAATATGTTAGGAGAAAATCCACAAACGATTAGGGAAAACACGGGAAATTTACTTAAAGCAAGTAAAGAGATAGGTTTGGAAGTAAATCCCGAAAAGACAAAGTATATGATTATGTCTCGTGACGAGAATATTGTAGGAAATCGAGATCTAAAAATTGGAAATTTATCTTTTGAAGAGGAGGAAAAATTCAAATACCTGGGAGCAACAGTAACAAATATAAATGATACTCGGGAGGAAATTAAACACAGAATAAATATGGAAAATGCCTGTTATTATTCGGTTGAGAAGCTTTTATCATCAGTCTGCTGTCAAAAAATCTGAAAGTTAGAATTTATAAAACAGTTATATTACCGGTTGTTCTTTATGGTTGTGAAACTTGGACTCTTACTTTCAGAAAGGAACATAGGTTAAGGGTGTTTGAGAATAAGGTGCTTAGGAAAATACTTTGGACTGGGAGGGATGAAGTTACAGGAGAATGGAGAAAGTTACACAACGCAGAACTGTAGGCATTGTATTCTTCACCTGACATAATTAGGAACATTAAATCCAGACGTTTGAGATGGGCAGGGCATGTAGCATGTATGTGCGAATCCACAAATGCATAAAGAGTGTTAGTTTTGAGGGCGGAGGGAAAAAGACCTTTGGGGAGACCGAGACGTAGATGGGAGGATAATATTGGAATGGATTTGAGGGAGGTGGGGTATGATGATAGAGACTGGATTAATCTTGCACAGGATAGGGACCGATGGCGGGCTTATGTGAGGGCGGCAATGAACCTCCGGGGTTCCTTAAAAGCCAGTAAGTAAGTAATGGTAAGTCTTTAATAGTGCTGCAGGTCAATCAGTTGAATTCTGGAACCTAGGAGATTCGCACAATCATGGCTTTCCAGCATAATCCTGACGTCATAATAGGAAACGATTATGTAACATACAGACGCGACCGTGTAGGATTTATATATGTGTTTAAAAGAGTGAAAATTTTTGCAGAATTCGAAATGTTGGGTGTAGACATAGCGAATGATTATTCACGAAACATATTATACGTCATCGGTTTATACAGAACTCCGAAAGAAGGCTTGGATGTAATGTGTAAAATAAGAGATGTTGGAAAATAGACACATTCGCGGCCAATATGTTATCGTGCGGCAGACCTAAACTTGCCCCAGGTAAACTGGCAGGGTACAATAGAGGGAGGGATGTGTCAAGCCCAGTCATTAGTAAACGCATTCATCTGGAAACATAACTTAATACAAGTAACAGATAGGGCGGCAAGGGATCCGATGGAAATATCATATGCATGGAAATATCATATGTACTTCGGTACATTAAAATAATATATATTATATGCGTAAATCACTCCGTGATTTAAGACGGCGCTTATTCCGTCGGATCCCGGCCAAATAGTCACTCATAACGAGTGCACCTCAGCACATGTGTGGACTTTAGTCCTACATTCATAGACATCTATGACGTAGTGCAGAGGGCGGCCACTAGAGGGAACCCAAGAGTTGGAGCTTAATCTGAAACGATTCTATCCGACGCCGGGATTTTATTCGGTGTGGCTTAGTGGATAAAGCATCAGCACGTAGAACTGAAAACCCGGGTTCAAATCCCGGCGCCGGAGAGAATTTTTCTCCGTTCCATTACTCTTTCATCGTATGATGACGCAGAATATCTGCATGGAAATATCATATGTACTTCGGTACATTAAAATAATATATTTAATTATTCAGGTAATCTTTTCGTACTTTGATTTTATTTGTAATTGTAATTGTAAATTTAATACTAATTGTAATTTTATTGTTCATATTGTAGTTGGAATCTCCTGGTAGAAGGGCAGAGAAGGCCTCACGGCCTTATCTCTACCAGGTTAAATAAATAAATACTAAATACTAATACTAAAATTTATTCGATTTTTGTGAAAATAATTTAGTACTGTATGTTTATATATTTGCTCAATTTTTAGTACTTGGAATTCAGAATAAATAAATTGTGTCGGATAATGAAGTGATTTATGCAGAGAAATTTTGATGATACGTTTTTGTAGTAATATTAATGGAGTTAGGATAGTCTTTGCCATTCCACTCCATCAGGGCGACAAGGGGAGGTTCGTTACTAGACATAATTCTTTTAAGACCCTCAGAAATAGTCGCAGGTATTGAAGTGATTCCAGGTATTAGCGACCACGACGCGGTAATTCTTCAAATATTATGGAATGCTAAGTACAAGCAAAGCAGAAAAAAGAACAAAAATATCTTGCAATATAACAAAGCAGACAGAGAAGGCTTTCGAAATTGTCTTATAGAAAAGTGCTCATCATGGGTAGTAAAGGGCAGTAGTGTAGAAGAATGCTGGGCGGAGTTCAAGCAGATTATATTAACAGGAATACACAAACGATTAAACGATTATCAAACAATCCCAATCCGAATTATTATAATAAATACATATGGAAACTAAGAAGAACTATTAGCTTTGCGAGAAGCAATCAAGTGGTGTAGTCAGTCTGGTTATAGCGCTTGCGTTCACAGTGGCTTGCAGTCAGCAGTAATATCAATTAATGATAAATATAACACTAACATTATAGCCTCAGAGATAAGAACTTTAATAATGAAAAGTGCCGTCCATATTTGTATAACTTGGGTCAGAGGGCACACTGGGATAGTTGGAAATGAGAGAGCCGATGAATTGGCAAAGATGGCAGCCAACTCTGATGTGTCACTGTCGTACAATTTATGTCCGCTATCCTATATAAAAAAAGTAGCCAAAGAACATTATATACAAGAATGGAACGAAAGATGGGTCAATAGTGATAAGGGAATTCCTACAAAAGATCTGTATTTTCCAACAGTCTATGATCGTAATAAATGTAAAGTAATAACGCCAAATTTCGTACTGACACAGTTTTTGACTGGGCATGGAAAATTCGGGGAATACTTAAATAGATTCCATATTAAAGACGATGCAACTTGCATTTGGGGAGGAATCTCAAGATGTCAAACATGTATTATATGATTGTCCAGTCTTTTTGCCGTGAAAGATACGAGCTTGAGTTGTTACTGAACACTTTAAATTATACATTTACCAAACCGTTAACCAATATACTTACCAACTCTAAATCATATAAGTATTTCATGTCCTTGAATATAATATTCGTGGAACTGTAAAATGTTAAATTATTCCGGGGGAAAAAAATCGTTTAGTTCTAATCAACTATAATGAAACTGTAAGTCTTCAATTTCACATATTATAATATTGTACTATTGGTTTTAATTTTTATTTTAATTATGCATTTGATTTCTAATTTTGAGCCATTTCTTGTAATACCTGATTATTGCCAATTGTTGTTACTAAATAATGTATTTAATTCTTAAATTTTAAGCCATCTCTTAGTATAGCTATTTATTACTTCTAAAATAACATGTTCAGTAGCTATTATATATATATATATATGTACATAAAAATATTTCTTCCTATAACCATTAGATATAAATATAGAGACATGCCTTGAGGCTTTATGAAACGATCCATTTTTTTTCATTAAGGTGCATTCTTGTACAAAATTCATGTGAATTGTAACCTTGACAACAATTTTGTATTATAATTTTATTATTGTTTGTTACTTATAAAATATATTTTGATGCCAACTACAACCCTAATATACCTCAGGGTGAAATAGGGTTTATTAAATTGTATAATAAAAAAAAAAGAAGAAAACTAAGGAAATCCTACAACCAACGCAAGGAAAGCATTGTAAAACAAACAAAATTCACACAACTATCGAACGAACTGCTTAATGCAAAAAGGAAGCGCAGGAAAATTACCTAAATAATCTTTTCAATGGATGGGGGGAATTTTGTAAATGGCCTACGTGAAGAGATGACGCACGGAAAACTGAAAAATGATCTCAATCAATTTATTGTACAGGATAGCGAAAAAGCAGAAAAATTTAATTCCTATTATGCCACTGTTTTTGGGATGAGGGCAATAATACCTAACTTAGCTTCTGTGGAAAATACGGGTCAGTTTTCTATCAAGCCTAGGGATATAAGGAAAGGGATCTCTAAATTGAAAACTCATAAATCAGTAGGACTTGATGGTATCGCTGGAGACATGATGAAATTGGAAGGAGAAGCCATGATTTCGTATCTAGTACGTGTATTTGAAATATGAATAAATTAATGGTACTGTCCCGCGAGATTGGAAACATGCAATAGTGGTGCCAATTTATAAGCCAGGGTCTTACATGTTTGCGTACAGTCCACTGTGCACACATATATGAACAATATAACAAGTTGATTTTAAGTGCCTTTTCCATTCTAGCATTCTTTTCCATATGATTTTAGTGGGTGGTTTTTCCCCACAGCGATATTAACAAAATTATAATGAAACTATTACAGCCAAATGTACTGTCACGTGCATCTCAGTCTTCGCTTTAGTGTAACATAAAAAACTAAGAGCCTACATTTTATTACTTATGTGCCTTTTCTCGCTGATCAAAGAATTAAGACCTTTGTTTGTATTTTTTTTAATGAATAAGGGAATGGCTAAGGATTATTATTCCTCTTAAATAGTCATGGCTCTCCGTCGAGTTTAAATCCGAAAATCTCGAATTCAGCGGCATACAGTGTTGCCAACAGTTGCTCATATAATCCCGCTAAATGGCTTTGAAAACCCGCGATTTTCTAGCAAATATTTCTAGATTTTAATGTGCTCTTATTAATATTCAACTTACAATAATAATAATAATAATAATAATAATAATAACGGTCAAGATAGAGCATCCACCCGCCAATGTAACGAATATTGGAAACGTTTATAATTTCCAATGTGGCGCTGTAAAGCAATTTTGAACACTTTTATCCAGCCACAACATATTTCAGTTCTTATTGCACTTTCGGTGCTGGACCCCGGACTCATTTCACCGGCATTATCATCTTCATTTCATTCAGACGCTAAATAACCTAGATGTTGATACAGCGTCGTAAAATAACCCAATACAATTTTTAAAAAATTTTATTGCACTATATATGTTACCTTTAAAATCCGATAAAACCAGTTTCAACTAGTAAAAATTAGTTTTAAAATGTAGATAGACAGAATGCGTATTTTCGTAAGATCTAGAATCAATGACAGGTTAGGTTTGGTTTGTTTAGGTCGTTTTAGGCTTTAGCAAACAAACCTACACAAACCAAACCTGTCATTGATTCTAGATCTTACGAAAACTCGCTTTCTATTTATCTATATTAGCTTAAACTAGTTTTGACGGATTTCGGGTTTAACGATAACATATATTTGGAATTATCGCTACATTAACACATCCATTATTTTACAAAACAAATTAAATGTAATTATGAAAGCCGCCAATAATGCTAATATGAACTTCATTTCAGAATTTAAAAGGTTAATAAACCGCTAGTATTCCCGCTAAGCGGGATAATATAATTTTATCCGCGAGACTGTTATCCAAAAAAATCTAGATTTAGCGGCAAAACCGCTGAATTGACAACACTGCCGGCATACCCCAAAGGGCATAATATCCAACATTGCACGGAAAATGCTTATATTGCCTATAATTACGTACAGGAGTTTGAGAAATTAATGTATAATAGACACGGCAGGCTAGATGTAACACGCCAATTCATTTTTTTACCTCTCTTGTTTAAGTAGGATTGTTTGTGTCACATAACGATTATATACAAACTGATATTTACCACGGATAATTGAAATATATGTACGTATATTAATATAATAATAATAATAATAATAATAATAATAATAATGTATGACTTGAGGCTTTCCCGGCGTTTGATATAGAATAACTCTTCTCGGATTCTCAGCAAGGTGAGTTGGAGATTAGCTAGCCGTCGAAAGCTTGGAAGCTAATCTCCAACTCACCTGGCTGAGAACCCGAGAAGAGTTATTCAATAATAATAATAATGTTCCATATATCACACAGTACTGATTCCTTGCGTGAGAAATGTTAACGTGCTGTCTACTCCACAAAAAAAGTTTAAACTCGGTAAATTTCTTTTTTTTTTTTTAGGTTATATAACGACGCAGTATCAACTATTAAGGTATTAGCGTCGATGAGCTTGACGATAGCGAAATGGTATTTAGCGTGATAGCCAGAGGATTTGCGATACATTACCTGACATTTGCCTTACGGTTGGGGAAAACTGAAGAACAGATAATCAGCCCAAGGGGTAAACGAAACCACGCCCCAGCGCAGCTCCGGATTGGTAGGCAAGTGGCTCAGTCAGCTGAATCTTATCCTAAGATTTTTTTTAAAATACTAGAAGTATAATCTATTTACGAATTCCTACGTTTCTGTATTGTTTTTCATTAAAATGTGCTTTGTATTTATTGTAATGTACTTTGGTAGCGGAAAATGTAGATCGAGACAACATAAATTAAAAATATGTTTGACTTTTTCTAGGTATAAATCAAGGTAATGGTTATATTATCAGTAATGGGCCTAAGTTGATAAGAGAAATATTGGAATAAAGTAAAATTCGTGAATTACGATATTTTAGGGTGAATATTCTGAAATGGACAAGTATGAACAACAAAAGTGGAAAAAATAGATTAGATTTAAATTATGTATTTCTTCTCGCATTGGTTACATTTGCTCCTATTATTGAAGGCCCTGGTATCAGTTGAGCTTAAAAAAGTTATTTTTATGTGAGCTTTTCTAATTTAAAAAAAAAAAAGCCAAGGGATTGTTGTTACCAAAATGGGGACAGTAGTTACATGATAGACTATATAAAGAAGTGAAAATTTGTAAAACAAAAATTGATAAACATAGCCTCTCTAATTATTATTCTCTAAATGAGATAAAACCTAGGTGAATGATAATCATTTTATACTAAAACTCCACACAACACTTTGAATGGAACTGATAAGGTTTCCTTACTGTTCCCAATTATTTAGCTTCTTTCTCAATCTCCTTTTTCTCTTTTAAACCCAATTTTGATATGTTACTACATCCTCATGCTTTTCTTGTTCTACCTCGAAGACTGTGATAGTCGTCTCTGTACGGGAAAGAAAGAAACAAAAACAGAGGAAGTCCACTGATCCATGTTATTCTACAACACAAACTACGGGCTCAAGCATATGGATTCCAGTGTTGGTAATACTGTATTTGAGAACTTCGCACAGTGTTATGGAAGTTTTATTTTTGTTTATGCTCGACCATGCCGAAATGTAGTAATTATACACCTGATATCAGACCTTTAATGCATGTCATTAAAGTACACCTACTCATTAAAGGTCAGGTCTTTCAGCCAATGACGACTCAGGTTACAACTGTTCAGCGAATGACGGTCAGCTTTCTACCGTTATAAAACCGCAAGTATCGATTATTCTCGGATATGCAATCGAAAGAGAATTAGCGAAAAGTCACGGAGGCTGGAAATCCAATACTGTCGCAGAAGGTTATGTTCTGTTACTATAATAAATAGCGTTAATTGTAAATAATATTCAAATAAATTCAATTTGTTATCTCGTTTTTCAATGCCTAATTTAATTTCAATGCTATCTCTGTAGGTTCTTATGGCCTAGCAAGGTCAATGTGGACATCTGTTCCTCGGAAAAAATCAACACTTTCGCGTCTGCGCACATCTCACAACATACGGGACATTGCTAAAAATTAATAATATCAAGTTAGAAATATGGTCGAGCATAAAGAGTCGTATGAAACTCGCCTATAATGGTAATTAAGAAGCTCGTATGAAAATTATGAAACTAGCGCAATCGAGTTTCATAAATATCCATACTCGCTTCTTAATTACCTTCATTATAGGCTCGTTGCATAATGTACTATTAATTTTAGTAAGTACGCATTTCTGCATTTTTCTATATCAGATGACTAGGCCTACTGTAGTTGACAGTATCCTTTCAAATATCAGAAAATTTGTTTGTGATCACTGGCATTATGTCGTCTCAACAGCTCACTTTTGAACATTAATCCAATTGATCAACTCTTTGAGTTGTGATGGATGAAATCAAAACGGAACCTGAGGATGACCCACTAGCCTTTGAAATGAGTGACAACAGTAATATGGAAGAGGAAAAACATTTATTACAGGTAAATTGAAAGCCATTCATCATAATTATTTTCATTCGTGGGATTTTTTTACCAGTTTAGTATAAAGCAATTACACTAGTCGACAAATTGGAACTTCTTTTCGTGTATCTGGTGTGTAAATGAGTGGACTTACCTAATTTTGGGAGAGCTACTATACGTCTTCTTGATTTTATTTGTGTTCTGCAGGAAGGAAATTTGTTGGGCCTCCATGTGAATGGGATAAAGACGGAATGCATAGATCTTAGCCATGATACATCAAAGGTGAAAGTTGAAGAATGTGCACTGCCAATTCCTTTTCTTGTGGTGAAGAATGAAGCTGAGGTGAGATATGATCTAGTTTCTGTTCTTCTTCTGTTGTAAAGCTGACATTCTGGGCCCTGTTTCATAAAACTGACAAGTCCTACAATCATGATAATTTTACAAAATGTCAGAATATTGCAGCGTTTGTTTTCTGATAATTCTTACTTGGGTTTCACAAATACAATTTGTGAATTGTCAACAGCATTTCAAAAACGTGAAACTGACTCATAACTATACATTCAACTGAAAAGCTAGAAAATAAACACACTAGAATATTACGAAATTTATACACTAGCGTAATACATGTTTATAATCCTTGCTTTGTTGTGAAAGTCTTTCTATAGAATAGTACCTCAATAACTTGAGTCCTATAGGAATATCTTATGCGAAGTTTTACCGCTAGATGGCAGGAGCGTTCCATGCAGCGCAACATGTTGTAGGCTATATTATATTATGTGATATACTACGAATATATACTATATTTATAATTATTTTGTATAACTTAGTATAATTTAATATAATTCAGTATTTTCATGCCTCATGATTTAAACAAATTTACAAGGGTTTTTAAATAATAACGTAAATCTAAAAGCAATATAATATTGAGTGATTCCCCTTAAGAGATGGGTGGGGAAATCTGCAGTATTGGTTGCAGAATTAGATAGGAGTCTAAATTGAATGTTCATGAACCTAAACGAGAACTTTGAGAACAATATTGAAAAAAAATAATGGGAATATCTTGAAAGTGTTATTGTCCTTTTAATAATTAGTGAAAAGAACCGTACACTAAAAACAGGATATATAGTTTACCAATGTGATTTTTATAGGGAAGAGAAAATCAAGATTGAATTAAATTGATATTTTTCTTTTTTGCAGAAAGATCAATGCAATTTTTAATAGGATGATATAATATGATTTTAAAAGTATCACGATTAGTAGTGTGTTTTGAAATTTAAACATAAACAGTTTTGAACACTCTGTGGGATGATTTTGAAAATTTGAAGTTTTAAAACATTTTTAATAATTATATTGACAGTTACATTAAAAACATTATTCATCAAAGTTTTCAAAATGGGTTCCTGAAAATAGGGATCGTCCTGGATAATAAACATCCAAAGATAAAATATTATTTAAAGAAACACAGTTTATCGAGAGTTTACTGCAGACGTAAACTTCGGAGACTCCTACAACTACTGCATATAATCTAAGCTAACATAGCTCACTGTCGAGGCTGCATATGTTTTTATTAATTTTTCTTTTTCCTCTTCCAAAATGAAACTGTAGTCAACAATTCCTTACCAAAGTAGTTACTTTTATTTAATGTCAATTTCGAAATCAATTTAATTACTTACATTTTTAAATTTAAACATATTTATTCAGATTATTTAATGACCTGATTGAAGACAAAAATTTTTTTCCAACAAACACTGGTGTTTACCATTTACGACCATAAAAGAATTTGCCATTTTTAGTTGTTTTTAAGAGTATTTAATATACTAATACACTACGTATATCCTCAATGTTTATATACCGAAAAACAAATGCAGCGGGCAAAATTAGCATCCCTCAAAGTACAAATGGGCTATCTGTTGAATAATAGTTCAGGATAACTTGTGTCCTATTGTCCTATTTTCCTTGGATTATCTTCAAAACTGTTTATTCCTGAATGCTTTCTGCAGACATGTGTTTGCAATACATAGTTATTTACAAGCAATTTACACAGATATCCCTCAAAAATGTCCGTTTTGAACATTTCACACACCATTTCTAGTCGTTTTGACTCAAACCTACCAAATTGGTAACAACTGCCCCTGGATCCATTCCTTTTCTGGAGTTGGCGTAGTGGATTCTGAATTCCCAGTAATGCTTGAGAATGCCTTCTAATCTCTGAAGGAAATTGATAAACATTGATCCACAATCCTTCGAAGTTCAATAGAACAAATTATCCCTAAAGATATCTGTATATATAATTTGAACTAGTAATGGAAATTGCGGGAAAAAGCTGAACGGATTTTAATAAATGACCCCTCATTTTGAAGCTTGGAACCCAACGTTTTTCAGAAAAATAGTAGTTTTCAGTGAAATATCAATTTTCCTACATTATTTTCCTATTTTCCAAAATCTATCTTTCGTCAGTTTTGAGAACTAAGTGCATTTCAGCACTAGGCCGTGATTTCAGAATAAAACAAAACACACACTACAATAAACAATAGCTATTACACAAAGGCCATGACCTGCAGGATTGCTGACATATTAGAGTTCAAATTCAATTATTGGTTATTAAAAACTTCAAGACGCACTAAAATTATTTACAGGTCTGATTCTGCGGTGTGTAATTTTCTGAGTACAGCTGTGTATTGGATATTGAAATCTACAAAACTTCAAGTGGTTTGATGACATTATTACCATTAGAAATGAAATTTCATTACAGTTATTGCCATAATGTGACTATTTTTCATTAATAATTATACATATTAATCCTATATTATGGTATGAAAGTGAAACGTTTTGTGATTATATAAGTAGATGTAGAGAATATCTTAAATTAGATCTTCATTTCTATAATTTACAGAGTGGCGGTTATTTTACAAATGAATTTACAAAACTTACGTAAGATAATAATATTGTTATTAAAAATCAAATATTTTTATAGTTATTAATCAAGTGGGATTGGGTCTTTCTCATATACTTAATGGCGGTGTGGTGTAGATATTTATATGCGTCATTCTCTTCAGTATTGGCTCGAGAGAGCGCAAAATTACAGTTCCTACGGAAAGACGGTATTACTTACTGATAAGAATAAGAGGCCTACAAAATTTTGTAGTCTCCTGATCATTTCAGCAAGATCTCTTAGCAGGATAAAATGATTTTACCCTCTACATTTCAAGCTCTACATGCAGGAAGTATACTGAAATGCTATGTGTATTGTTCGAAAGCATAGCAGACCTCACTTTTACAATCCACAATGACCTGAAATGGCTATTGCTTTACTCCCACATGAATAATCTACTGATTGCCTTAACATTGTTACTTGCGCTTTCGCGTTGAAACTCAAAATACATAGGATACGTAGGTTCAAGAAAAAGAATTTGGCATAAAAACCATTTAGAGGGAGTATGTTTCATTATTATGGAAACAAATAACTTTCAAAATGTGTGGTATTCTTCATTGAAAATAAATCTGAAAAATTTTTATTTGAACGTCTGATGAACTTAGTTTGCAGTATTTGCTGCACAAGCCACTAGTATTATATAACTCACAAAAGTGTTAATAAATACTTACCGAAACTTTGCAAAAACCGAAACGCAAAAAGTCGCGTGGTTGACAAATGTCACGGAGAAGAATGAAATCTTAGCTACACAAGTTATATGAGCAACTTAAAGACTGAAACTAAAGAATGATATTATGTGAGCTTGGTTTAGTAAGCTACCTAAAGCCTCACGATTGTAAACCCTTTCTAGAAATATGTTGTTGTTGTTTTCTAATGCCAGGCGTTTGACAATAAAGTCATTTGACCTCTTGCTGTCCAATATTTTTCAAAGATATTATCATGGCCAGCCACTGAAGCACAGATTTTGAGGTGTTCCGAATCCATTTCTTGGTTTGAGTTGCACAATGGGCAGTTAGGGGACTGATATATTCCAATTCTATGCAGGTGTTTGGCCAAACAATCATGGCCTGTTGCCAATCTAAATGCAGCTACAGACGATTTTCGTGGTAAATCGGGAATCAACTGTAGATTTTGATGCAGAGAGTTCCATTTTTTCCCTTGGGATTGTGTTATCTAATTTTGTTTGTTGAAGTCTAAGTATGTAGATTTAATAACTCTCTTCACAGAGTAATACGTAGATTTAGTAACAGGTCTGTAAGTAGCAGTGTTGCCCTTCTTTGCTAAAGCATCTGCATTCTCGTTTCCCAGGATTCCACAATGGGATGGTATCCATTGGAATACAATTCTTTTATTGAGTGATATTAATTGAGAGAGCATTTTAGTTATTTCTGCTGTTTGAGATGAAGGTGTGTGTTTAGAGATGATTGGTAGAATAGCTGCTTTGGAGTCTGACAATATAACTGCATTCTTAAATTTATTGATCTGGCATAGAAGATACCTCAGACTTTCACTTATTGCAATGATTTCTCCATCAAAACTTGTTGTTCCATATCCAAGAGATCTATAAAGTGAGAAGAGATAGCACATAACACCTGCACCGGCACCTTGTTCTCTGGAGAAAATATAACACTGAAAAGAAACACGCTGGTTGACAGGTGTCCCCTACGCAAGGATTGAAGAATTACAATTTATTACAATACAAATACAATATTATCTTGTTTGGATTTATCAATAAGCTATATCTTCATGGTAACCCTTATAAAGGATGGATATAACTTTTTATTATCTTTCTCTTTCCAGTGAAGAAGAAAGGTATCTTCAGATGAAGAGCTATAGTTAAGAAAACATTTATTGTGGCATGTCATATAACACAAAATGAATTTGAATAACCTTTCATTGTGGTTTCAATTCAATCTTCTTAATGTAATCAGCTGTTTGCTGACAATATAAAATCCACTATAGTCCACTGTAGTTTATTCAGTTGTTGTTTTTCACGAGAAATGCGGGGTATTTTGATCGGTGTTCATTATAGATGCCTGTTGCTAGTAGCCAGAGGTGGGGTGTAGTCAATATATACTGCAGGGCTGTGTCTTCTGCAACTGGTACTGATGATTTTAATTTACTTCTTTTGTGGTTTATGGATGGACAGTATAGAAGAATGTGTTCCAGATCTTCATCATGATTATTACACCACAGACAAGTAGGATTATTAGAAATGTGAAATCGGTGTAGGTACAATTGACCTGTTCTGGCTCTTGTTAAAAATGTTTGAACATGTCTGGGCAAGTTTTTGTTCATTTCCAGGTCATTTGGTTTGTTTTGTACAGACTGTAAAATCTTTCGTTAGTCAGAAGAGAGCCAATTGTTGATCCATAGGTTTGTAAAATGAGACTTTACTGAAGCAAAAGCACTGGATAGAGATATCACTTGAAGAGGTCTTGGTTGCAAATATGTTGCCTGTTTTGCAATATTATCGACTTTCTCGTTTCCAGGTATACCACAATGACTAGGTATCCATTGAAATGTTATTTCCTTTGGAGTTCTTTTAGTTTACTTAGTTGTTTCTGAAATGGAATAATTCTATATGCATATAGGTTTGGTACATATTTAATTATATTAAATATAGCCCCTTGGAGTCGGTAAGTATGCAAATAGATTTTTCAGAAATTTGAGTAACACACTGAAGAGCAGCATCAATAGCTAGCAATTCAGTGTCAAGACTGGAGGAGGATGAACTTGGTATGAAATAACTTTCTTGATATTTTGGAATATAGTACCCTGCTCCTGATGTCCCATTATTATATAATACTAAGAGGATTGAAGTATGGTGTCAGTCCAATGCAGAAGTAAAATCCATTCTCTGTAATATAATAAATGAGGCTAAAAAGAATAAATTGCATGTCTCACTGGGTGGTACATTTAAAGACCGAGAATTAAAACGAAAAGGCAACATTAACGAAAAAGATATAGACTTCATTGTGGTTTAAACCTTAATTTAAATTTGAATATATTTTGGCAATATATGGAAGTATGATTCTTACAGAAAAAGATTGTATTATATTAATATGCCATTTGAAGCCGACATAATGTAGAAAATTAAGCAGTGAACTCAGATTGTTAGTTTCATGCTTTCATCTTTGTATGTACGTGTGTATCTAACGACAGTAGTTTTTATTTTAGGAGAATATGACTGTGTCAAGGTCAGTCTCCTGCACTCCTGAAATACCAAACTGTGAGAGATGGAGGCGAAAGAATCCCGAGTCAAGTAAACGTCGCAAAAGAAAAATTCGTCGTAATTTGGTATGTAGGCCTACCTATGGTTTTTGAAAGACATGTTGGTTCAGAAAAGTGTGAATACAATTAATAATTATATATAATAAATTTTCAGTCAAATACACTTTTCAATTTGTGAGGTCAGATAATCTGTCTAAAACATGTAACGTCGGGTGAAACACGCCCCCTTGTCTGGAAGCAAACAACTGAACAACTATACAACTATGGCATTCACCACGACGAATCAGACTGCGTGCTCTCCCACCAACAGCATTCGCATCACAGCTTCTCCATCTTTTAAATTTATACATTATATTTAACATTTTAACATAGTTAATATTTACAAATTTAATTTTAATGATATTGTAAGTTTTATTAGTAACAACAATGTAATTTATTCGCCACAACAATAATTCCTTTCTACAATTTTAAACGCTCTCGTCAACAATTGGATCTTCACTCAACACAGTATTCATTATAGCACTCCACCGACGACAATGACAATTTACTTGGACTATTACGCACAACAATGAACTGTTAATCTTTAATATTTACAAAGCACTATTTACAAATCAGAACTACCAGTTCTCAGTTCACAGTCTTTATCTCAGTCACAGTTCACGGTAGAACCACAAACCTTCAGAGACAGTTCACTGTACTCGAACTCGGGTCCCTCCAACTGCGGTCCACTGCACTCGAACTCAGGCCTTCGGATGCTGACGCAGATGCGGTCAGTCGAACTCCGGCTGGCTTGCTTGCTCTGGCTTTCTCACTGACTGAATAACTGAAAACTGGAAACTCTGCTCGAGTTCGCTGGCGCTTCTTCTTTTATAGCAAAATCATAGTTGCGAGAAATTTCTACAGGTGTGTAGAGAATTATCTCGATATCTCCACTTCGACGGACTTCTGGAATCGTCGGGAAGGTCGTTCCACATGCGTTAAGTAAGCAGCTAGCAGCCTTCTCGCGTGTAGGCCCCTTTCCCTTTTCCCCGTGAAGCCCGCGCGATATGCTCTCTCGCGGGATGCTGGTCGTGAGTTCGAATCTCACGTCGCTGTCACAATACGATCTAATGAGAATACTTAGCCTTTAATTATATAAGGTTAATATCACGCTGTGCCGTCTCCTTGTCTTACATACACACGAGAATCTAGCATCAGTGTTCAGCTTTACCATTTACAGTTTACCTCAAGAGGCACGAAATTTATACAATTTTAAAAGCCAGTGTGTGCTTTACTTACTATGTTATTAATTGCTAGATCAATTTATCACCTATTTTTTTTTAATTGTTTGCATCTCATGCACCTGAAGATGACTTTTTAAAGTCGAAAATATTAGTGACTTCGTATTAAATATTGTGATGTAACAGATTATCTGACCTCACAAATTGAAAAGTGTATTTGACTGAAAATTTATTATATATAATTATTAATACTACCTATGGTTGTTTGTTTCTCCGTAAATTGTATAAATCATTCATTATTAGGCTTCGAGACTTTGGACCCGATACAATAAGTTTACTGTGAATGCACTATAGGTTGTTGACTCGCTGCAGGTAGATAGAGATGTGTTGAGGTAACAACGTTGCTATTTAGAGTAGAGTATGGTAGTATGGGGAAACACACACATATGTGCATTCTGAAAGTAAATATACATTACACAATGATAATGTCAAAAGAATGTGAAAAGCATTTACTCTCCTGTCTTTTATAAAATTTGTCTTTAATTATACACAGTGTTAATGGTGGAAATAAACATGTAGCAATTTTAATTTCTTCATTTATTCTATTGGCCGTCTTTAAGAAGTGCAGTTACAGCACCGAATTGCAATGTACTACAAGATACATTTTCGGTGTCTCAAACGTAAATCTTTTTCGCTTATCTGCCAAACACAGTTTGTACTGTGAAAAGCTGCACTCTACGTTGCATGACATGATAGGAGCAAAACGAAAAACCTAACATCATTGTAGTCTCTAAGAGACAGTCCTTTATTTTCGGATGACTCTGTTTATATTACATAATGTTCTATATCCTTTATTTTTACCTAAAATTGATTTCCACTTCTCTTTTACACGTTCAGTAACCGGTGTACTTGGTGTCTCATTAATTCTCTGCGTCATTTCCTCAACTAATTTGAGGGCTTCCGGCATCTCTTGCTCTGACTTTTCTATCTGTGTAATAGTTTCACAAGCAGGGAGATGCACTGTCACCTTTACTTTTTAACTTCGCTCTAGAATATGCCATTAGGAAAGTTCAGGAAAAGAGAGGGTTTGGAATTGAACGGCTTATATCATCTTGTCTATGCGGATGACGTGAATATGTCAGGAGAAAATCCACAAACGATTAGGGAAAACGCGGAAATTCTGCTTGAAACAAGTAAAGAGATAGGGTTGGAAGTAAATGCCGAAAAGACAAAGTATATGATTATGTCTCGTGACCAGAGTATTGTATGAGATGGAACTATAAAAGTTGGAGATTTGTCCTTCGAAGAGGTGGAAAAATTCATTTATCTTGGAGCAACAGTAACAAATATAAATGACACTCGGGAGGAAATTAAACACAGAATAAATATGGGAAATGCGTGTTATTGTTCGGTTGAGAAACTTTTATCATCCAGTCTGCTGTCAAACAATCTGAAAGTTAGAATTTAGAAAACAGTTATATTACCGGTTGTTCTTTATGGTTGTGAAACTTGGACTCTCACTTTGAGAGAGGAACAGAGATTAAGGGTGTTTGAGAATAAGGTGCTTAGGAAAATATTTGGGGCTAAGAGGGATGAAGTTACAGGAGAATGGAGAAAGTAACACAACGCAGAACTGCACGCATTGTATTCTTCACCTGACATAATTAGGAACATTAAATCCAGACGTTTGAGATGGGCAGGGCATGCAGCATGTATGGGCGAATCCAGAAATGCGTATAGAGTGTTAGTTGGGAGGCCAGAGGGAAAAGACCTTTAGGGAGGCCGAGACGTAGATGGGAAGATAATATTAAAATGAATTTGAGGGAGTGGGATATGATGATAGAGAATGGATTAATCTTGCTCAGGATAGGGACCAATAGCGGGCATATGTGACGGCGGCAATGAATCTCCGGGTTCCTTAAAAGCCAGTAAGTAAGTAAGTAAGTAATAGTTTCAGATACAGTTTGAAAATAGGTTTGTATGAAAACCAAATTACTCGTCAGAACCTTCAAATCCAAAGCGTTTTTCTTTGCGTATTTGTTGTCATTTATTCTACAGTACCCCCACCCACTGTACGCTTTACCACTATACTCAGTACGCCGTAATGCAGATTTCCAACTGAACTGCTTTATTGGGGCCGAAGTCTCGAAGCGTATTTGTTATATTGAAATTTTAATGATTTGTGATAATTCTTGAAATGTTACGTGGCCATATAGGCCTACTTGCACCAATACATTTACAGCTATTGTACATAAAAACAAAACAAAGATAGGAGAGAGGAAACTGGACTTTAACCGTTAATTTTTTCTAAAAATATATTTTATTAACATTTAATTTTTTTTTCCCCCAGGGTCAGTGGTACACAAGTGACACTACAAACGAATTAGTATCAGGTCGAACTCTTGGACTTCCATGTATGTGCAAGAGAAATTGTAGATCCCAACTACAAGGGACAGAAGAATCAATATTTAATTCATTTTGGAATCTTAAGGAATATGATATACAGAACCAATACCTGTTTTCTTGCATGCGCGGTGTACCTAAGAAAAGAAGCTATCCAAAGAAGACCAAGAAACAGTCTTCATCTCGAAGGTTAAGTGTCACCTACCATGTTAAAGTCAACAGCGTAGATATCCAGATCTGTAAAACAGAGTTCTTGGCAGTTCATGGATTACAGAATTCCCGAGGACGCATCTACAATATTATAAAACAGATTGCTAATGGGAATAGTGTGGCAAAACCAGATGGCAGAGGCAAACACAACAAACTCAGCCCTCAGCAGATACAGTCTGTCCATGATCACATCGCAAATATTCCAAGATACACAAGTCATTGTAGCAGAGAAAATAATCCTGGGAAAACCTACTTTGATTGTAATCTTAATATATCCAAACTGTATAGAGAGAAGTACGTTCCCTGGTGTAAATATCAACAACTAATTCCCGTATCTGAAGACAGATATCGAAGGATATTTTGTACAGACTACAATATTGCTTTTAAATTACGAAAGTCCGATACGAAAGTGTGACATCATATACAGAGTTGTTAAATGTTGTTGTTTTCTAATGCCAGGCGTTTGACAATAAAGTGATTTGACCTCTTGCACTTCAATATTTTCCAAAGATATTATCATGGCCAGCCACTGAAGCACAGATTTTGAGGTGTTCCGAATCCATTTCTTGGGTTGAGTTGCACAATGGGCAGTTAGGGGACTGATATATTCCAATTCTATGCAGGTGTTTGGCCAAACAATCATGGCCTGTTGCCAATCTAAATGCAGCTACAGACGATTTTCGTGGTAAATCGGGAATTAACTGTGGATTATGATGCAGAGAGTTCCATTTTTTCCCTTGGGATTGTGTTATCAAATTTTGTTTGTTGAAGTCTAAGTATGTAGATTTAATAGGGTATCTATCGGATACAGGGGGGAGAGCCATTAATCCTTCCATTGAAGGCTTTAAGGAACCAACCTGGACAAATACCCAATGTCCCATCGCTACCTTCCCTTGGTGCAGCTGTTAGTAAGCATGATTTTACAAGCTGAACTAAAGGGTGGGGCTACTCATCAATTAGCACTGGTCAGCTTGATGAGTTAATAACTGAATTTGGTATAATTTTCCTCTAACCAATACCTAATTCCCTCTTTACCCTTTTCTATCCAGTCCTCTGACTGAACTCTTACTTTCTTCGACCCCGACGGCATTAGAGCATTCGAGGCCTAGGGGTTCATTTCCCTTTCCTTCCTCCTCTTTCTACTTTTCTGTTCCTAGTGCTGACCTGCTATGGCACTAAAATCGTCCTCCAGTGGCTTAAGGGGGAAAGCTGGTGATCAACAAGATCTCCCAGCTAGGTCCAATGGACCCGTCGACCAACAGCAGGTGTGGTCCTCCAGACATTCTGGGGGTTGTGTGTGAATGAAGTAGCCACCAAAACGTTAAAGGTGTTCACTTAAATCGGCTACAACTTGCCATTTTTCACTCCAATATATACAGAGTTGTTAAATGTGTGTGCCCTGGTAGAAACGGGCAGGCAATCACGGCGTTGGCTGGGTAGGTAGCGGGCCAGTCATACTCCGCTGCTCCCATCCACTGTCTGTTATCTTTGGTTCGTGAGTAGCTTGTCACACGCACGGACGTACATTTGTAGAGTGGAGACATTAGTGTTGTAAGTTTAGTGATTGTGATTATTGTGATTTGTGCCATGCCTGCACGCCATTTCTCATTGTGTGAACGTGTGTATATCCACAGTACTTTATATCATTAGGCGCGCAGGATGTTGGCGTCATCCCACACCACTTAAGCTGTTATTATTTTCGAGTAATCGAATTCCGATTTCAAACATGTTTACGGTTATTGTTGCCTTACCAATTCTAAGAAAGGCACTGAAAGTTTCAGAAGTACAGACTTACTCAATATGTAGTTAACAGCTCCATATATGTGACTGTGGTGTTGACAACACGCTGCGCGACTGCGTACGAGTTAATATTATTTTTCCAGTTTAATCTGTTATTAATTTGAAAATCAAGAGATCCCGGGTTCGATACCCTGTCCCGGAACAATTTTTCCCTCGAAATTATTCAAATTAACTTTACAGGGAGTTATTCCTGAAAGCTTAATTTGCATAATACACGTCACTGTACGTAACAGAAAACCACAATTTAAAGTCACACAGAGTTAGTGTGCACTCAAATGTTGGTTGCTTGACGGTTGTCAGCCCACTTTGAGGTCTGTGGATATAGAGGGAAAAATTGGATCGGTGTCGGGTAAAGTTCCCGGGTAGCTCAGTGGGAGAGCGTAGGTACGTTTAACCAAAGGTCCCGGGTTCGATACCCAGCCCCGGAACAATTTTTCCTCGAAATTATTCAAATTAACTTTACAGGGAGTTATTCCTGAAAGCTTAATTTGCAAGAGGTTTATAAGTGTGTCTAATATTTGACACATCTTACATGAAGTGGTTTGAAATTAAGTTACGTTAGTTTTATTAATGTTTAATGCTAGTTTATTCATTGTGAACCACTCATAAATTTTAAGTAAAGTTGTTTGTTTTATATTTTTCGAATGCGGCAAAATTGCTGTAATTATATATTTAATTTTTCAAATCATCCGTCCTCAAGTGAGGTTGACCACTGGGATCCGGAATTAACAAACATAAAAGATAAAGGGAAATGAAACGAGCAAAATAATGATTCGATTTGTACATCAAAACAAAAATTTATGTGTTAACATAGATAGATGATAGTGGAGAATTTGAAAAGAGGCCTTCAGAATTTCCATTACAATCTTCTGAACCTCATAAAAGGGAATTTTGAAGGATTTAAGGATATTACATGTAAATTTTGGTAAACAACCCCTGCTCCAAAATAGTAAGCCTGTAACATCCCAGTTGTAAAGCGAAATGCCATATTTTTCACTGAGGTATGGAAGACAAGGTACATATTTAGGTCGCTTGTCATCATTTATCTGCAATGCTTGATTTGTGTCTCGTTCAAAGCAAATCGTAGGGTCTAAGACCATCGCTTCCTGGGTTCTTCTATTGATGGCAATTATATCGACTCTTCTATGAGAATCATCTTCAGACACACAATGAATCTCCTCATGTACTTCCCATCCTCTGTTTCTTAGCAGTTTGGCAATTGCTGTACAGGCACGATGGTGTAGTAGCTCTCCCTTTTACAGAACCCCAGTACGTGGCCAGGTGTTTTGGTCTCGCTGCAGCCGGGATGACGACAACGGGTAGTACTGAAGGTTCTGCCAGGGACAGATCTCACTGCAGTGACGTTGCAAACATCTTGAATTATGTAGTTGTCTGTGGCCTCACGAGAACTTTTTAGAGGAGATCACCGGCTGCTACTGGAATTGACTTCAAATTAGACAATTTAGACCTGAAGGGTGGAATATAGTTTATATCGATGAGACCTATATTGTCAGTCTGCAAATGGTGACAAAATGTTTCTGGCAGTCAGAAACAGAAATAGAGGGCTACTGCAGGACGAAGAGTGATAATTGTTCATGGAGGTGGGGAAGAAGGTTTTGAATGTAATTTCTTTACTGATTTTAAATCAGGACAGAAGACAGGCGACTACCATACATCTATACTTACTTATTTAATGGCTTTTAAGGAACCTGAGGTTCATTGCCGCCCCCACATAAATTTGCCATTGGTCCCTATCCTGAGCAAGATTAATCCAGTCTCTACCATCATATCCCACCTCCCTCAAATCCATTTTAATATTATCTTCCCACCTATGTCTCGGCTTGCCCAATTGGTCTTTTCCCTTCGGCCTCCCAACTAACACTCTATATGCATTTCTGATTGCCAGTTATTCATTTACATGTCCTGCCCATCTCAAACATCTGGATTTTATGTTCCTAATTATGTCAGGTGAAGAATAAAATGTTATTGCAGCAAGGTTCTTGTTGTGTAACTTTCTCCATTCTCCTGTAACTTCATCCCTCTTGCCCCAAATATTTTCCTAAGAACCTTATTCTCAAACACCCTTAATCTGTGTTCCTCTCTCAAAGTGAGAGTCCAAGTTTCACAACCATACAGAACAACCGGTAATATAACTGTTTTATAAATTCTAACTTTCAGACTTTTTGACAGAAGACTAGATGACAAAAGCTTCTCAACCGAATAATAACAGGCATTTCCCATATTTATTCTGTGTTTAATTTCCTCCCGAGTGTCATTTATATTTGTTACTGTTGCTCCAAGATATTTGAATTTTTCCACCCTTCGAAAGATAAATCTCAATTTTTATAGTTCCATTTCGTACAATATTCTGGTCACGAGACATAATCACATACTTAGTCTTTTCGGGATTTACTTCCAACCCTATCGCTTTACTTGCTTGAACTAGAATCCCCAGTTTTCCCTAATCGTTTGTGGTTTTCAGTAGGATATTCACGTCATCCGTTAGACAAGAAGCAGATGTAACCCATTCAACTCCAAACCCTGTCTATTATCCTGAACTTTCCTAATGGCATATTCTAGAGCAAAGTTAAAAGTAAAGGTGATAGTGCATCTCCTTGCTTCAGCCCACAGTGAATTGAAAACGCATCTGACAGAAACTGACCTATACGAACTCTGCTGTATGTTTCACTGAGACACATTTTAATTAATGGAACTAGTTTCTTGGGAATACCAAATTCAATAAGAATATCATATAATACTTTCTCTTAACCGAGTCATATGCCTTTTTAAATCTATGAATAACTGATGTACTGTACCCTTGCACTCATTTTTTCTCCAATATCTGTCGAATACAAAAATCTGATGAATAGTCGATCTATTACAGCCTAAAACCACACTGTTGATCCCCAATAATTTCATCTACATATGGAGTTAATCTTCTCAAAAGGATATTCGACAAAATGTACCATACATCTATGAATTATCAAAATTTTCGTAAGTGACTGGAAACTCGACTTCTCCCAGCTTTGCCGTCCCCAAGCGTTATCGTAATGGATACCGCTGTAATGAGAGAGACAAATTACCGACTTAAGCATACTTAAAAGAGGACATCGTTCGGTGGTTGCAAGAACATGGAGCTGAGTTCGATGCTAAAAACAGTAAGGCTGAACTCATTCCAATAGCTCAGAACACACCTCATGAGACAGTTTTTAGTGGATGAAATTATTCACGGTCATGATCATATCCCATTACGTCTCCCATCTTATCATCCAGACCTTTCACCTATTGAAATGGTTTGAGGGGACATTAAAGGCCAAGTTGCACAACAGTCAATTGGCGTCTCTTTAAAAGAAAAAGAGTGTCTCGGAAACTTTTCCAGGAATACACTGTCGAAAAGTGGAGGAAATGTCAGCTTGTATATTAAAATGAGCAGAAATACTTGCATCATGACAATAGTATTGATAATAACATTGACAGAATTATTATCAGTAGGGAGCAGATTTTTTATCTGCTAAAAAATTTAAATATATTTATTTTTTTATGTGCTAAAAAGTACGAAAATATTTGCTAAAAATAAAAAAATATATATTTTTAAATATGACAAAAATACCTTACTTAGCTTGGAAAAAAATGCTACTGAGTACTCACCAACCACACTAGAGTGCTAGTAGTTGGCCGAGAATTGCAGTGAACAACAAAGGTCATCTCCAAATTCTCCATTACAAATGCATGCCGATTATCTCTGAACAACGACTTATACTGTGAAAACGATCTTTCCACATCACAGGACGTCAGATGCATATTTAAAGAGATGAATGTCACAAACACCGTCAATTTCACCTACAGTCACACCCTCCAATACTTGAGCAACTTTACACATTTTTTTATATCCACTGTTTTTCCCAAACACATTCTGGAATTTAATAGTACTTGTACTTCTGAACCTGGTAGCGAGTCTAGTTTAATTTCCATGGCACGCACCTCCCTGTTTCAAACAACAGGTTTTTGGATGTTTCGAGTTTTTATGGTGTCACACAAAAGCTTAGATTTGCTAATAGGAAAGCCAAATCGTTTTTAAACAACCATCTTTCAGTATATCTTGAAGGATATCGATTGAAAGCCCGATAACAGGCAATCACAACAAGATATATTGCCTTACTTGATAGATATGAGCGAGAGGCGAGAGATTTGTTTAAATTAAATAATGTTCATACCTGAGCTCTTAACTGTTGTGTTTCACAAACAAAGCGTGGAATGAAATCATCTTCAGCAACAATAAACATTCCTAATTATGTGTTGCAAGATCTCTCCTCCTTGTCCATGTTAATTTATTTCTAATAATAACACTGATATGCTGAAAGCAGTTCTCAGAACTTGAGGCGATACTATTACAAAAATGGATGACGGATACACCACAGTGCTTAGAAAGGAAGCAACCAAGAATTCTTAAAAAGACAACGTACTTCTGAGTGATATAATTGATATAGTTTTAAAATATTTAAAAGTTCTTGTAAAAAATTATTTAAGTAAAAAACTCCAAGATTTACCTGTTTATAATAGATTTCCTGAAAATATGTATTTACATAATTTTTTGTGAAAATATGTGTTTTTATGTGAAATAAAATTCAGGTTTTAAACTTGAAACTTAATGTTCGGAATTTTTAACTTTGTTAATAGTGTTTTATCACACACAAAAAGAATATTTAATTACATAGGAATCCGCTTCCTAATTATCAGTTTGAGTTCGAGTGATAATGATGACCAGGGCCACCGAGAAGGGGGGCAAAGGGGGAGTGCATATGGGCCCGTGAGCAGTATGGGCCTGTCGGATTAAGTGAGTCTGATTACTTTTTATTATCATGAATAATTATTCACAGATACATACGGGTACTGTAAAATTTTGTAAGAACATTTGTTACATAAATTTGACATATTAACTCAACAATAGTAGAATTAATACAAATTACCACTTCATATATAAATATATGACTTTTATATAATAGAATATTGGTTTCCTGCATTAGCATTCACCGACACGACAATTGGGGTCCCCAACATTTGCCTGAACTATCTTCCCATCACTTATACTGAACACGTTCAATTTTTAACTACCAACCGCTGGCCCACCACAATATGCTAGTGGACTCTCCCAAACCGAAGTTGCAGGATACGTTTCCATTTCAGTACATTGTATGTTTCGTGTCGAAACTTTCGTCTTTTCTTTGTCGTTTGTCCAGTGAATTCTGTTCATTATTGTTACTGGTTATAGTTTAACTGCACAATGGACAAGTACAGACATAAGTCGGGAGCTAAGTAGCACAAGGAGAGACAGAAATAAATTGGAAGATGTTAATAAGGGGCTAGACTGCGTGAAAAATATTATGAAGACATTAACAAAGAGTTCAGTGATGAGCCGAATAATTTAAAATCAACTCATGCCTCTAATTTAGGGCCAACCCCACTGAAACCTATGAATCTCCTAAATAGTCTGAGGGAATTAAAACTGGACAGTTGATTTCCAAGTATTTGCATAACCATTACAAAATTCTATAAAATTTCTGTGCAAAATGAAGGAAATAAAAAAGTATTCAGATAAAAAATGTCAAGAACGACTGAGTAACCTTGGCTCCTTAGTCTGGAAAGCTAGGTCTTGAAATTTTGATAATATAATTAATGATTTTACATCAATGACGTCAAGGACAGTTGTTTGTTGATGTTGGACTGCAAGTTACAAATTACAGGTGTTTAGGATTAATGTTTTATGAATATAATACATTGTGCTAATGTGAAGTTTTGCTAAAAGTTTTCAACGTAACAAAAGTGTATATTTTTAAGTTCGTATCTGTGTATGGGCTTATCTTTTATTTATTTTGCAATTAATAATTATTATGTTTAGAATAACTGTAACTTGTAATTGTTACTTTTTTTAACGGGCGTCTGAGTACAGTATTGCATAGGGGTCCATAGATACTGTCGGCGGCCCTGATGATGACACATCAGAAGACAAAGATGACAGCAGTGGCGAAAGCAGCAATGAATAGTGGTAGGAGAATGGAGGGGGAACAAGCTGACAGCCAACTCCGGTAAGTCCTGACTTCCAATATTTTTTTCTGAGTGGTAGACCTATAGTTTGGAATTGAACAGGTTACATCAGCTTCTTTTATATATGCGGATGACGTTAATATGTTAGGAGAAAATCCACAAACGATTAGGGAAAACACGGAAATTTTACTAGAAGCAAGTAAAGCGATAGGTTTGGAAGTAAGTCCTGAAAAGACAAGTTTATGATTATGTCTTGTGACCAGAATATTGTACGAAATGGAATTATAAAAATTGGAGATTTATCCTTCGAAGAGGTGGAAAAATTCAAATATCTTGGAGCTACAGTAACAAATATAAATGATACTCGGAAGGAAATTAAACTCAGAATAAATATGGGAAATGCGTGTTATTATTCGGTTGAGAAGCATTTGTCATCTGGTCTGCTGTCAAAAAATCTTAGTTAGAATTTATAAAACAGTTATATTACTGGTTGTTCTGTATGGTTGTGAAACTTGGACTCTTACTTTGAGAGAGGAACAGAGATTATGGATGTTTGATAATAAGGTTCTTAGGAAAATATTTGGGGCTAAGAGGGATGAAGTTACAGGAGAATGGAGGAAGTTACACAACGCAGAACTTCATGCATTGTATTCTTCACCTGACATAATTAGGAACATTAAATCCAGATGTTTGAGATGGGCAGGGCATGTAGCACGTATGGGCGAATCCAGAAATGCATATAGTGTGTTAGTTGGGAGGCTGGAGGAAAAAAGACCTTTGGGGAGGCCGAGACGTAGATGGGAGGATAATATTAAAATGGATTTGAGGGAGATGGGATATGATGATAGAGAGTGGATTAATCTTGCAAAGGGTAGGGACTAATGGCGGGCTTGTGTGAGGGCAGCAATGAACCTTTGGGTTCCTTAAAAGCCATTTGTAAGTAAGTAAGGTAGTTCTATATCAATTTATCGTACTTCAAACACACAAGCTTGTCATAAAGAACAATATCCTTTATCAAATTTCAGATAAAACCAGCAGGGAATTGTATGAATTATTACCTGACAAGTGTCTTAACTAAGTAATTTCGCAGGTAAGACGCTGACAATCTTTGAATCCAGGTATACCTGTGAATATTTTTTTTCTAAAATCCTGATGGAAAATATTACATGTACACGTCTAGAACAGCTTATAATCTCGTAACTACTTTACGTTTTTGTAGTAATATTCACCCTAATATATATTCGTCCTGACCAAACAGTATAGACAATCTAGAGCTTGTGATTATCTATAATGAGTGCTAAGACATAGTGATCATATTAATGCCTATAAAAGTATTTGACTTGATTTGAAATATTTAATGTATTTACGTGTCGCATTAGTTTTGTACATTCCTAAGCAGAAGAGAAGCTAAGTTCAATATTTTACTTACCTGTAGATGTAAACACAGCAGTTACGTCCGAAATATTGTGGAAGGAGTGAAATCGATCATTTTTACCTCCTCTCCCTTATGCTCATGCCTCGTTTAGGAGATATGATTCAATCCAATGGTATGATGCATTTAATTACATAGTATTCTATTTTCTTCAGTAGAATTTTATAATTAATACACAGGTTGGATAAAAGTTATGGCAACTCTGCTGTCACGAGACGATGGTTCGTTCGAGAGCTGCCAGCTGTGTGGACATGAACAAGGACTGTTAGATGAGTTAGTGCAGCCAGCGGAGATGGTACTCTGTCAATCTACTGCAGTGTGTAGAACGTTGACTTTCATAGGGATAGCGGGAGTACCCTACGACCACGTTTATAAAACTAGAGCAAAATTGAAGTGACACGAGGTCGTAGTAAACAATAATGATTTCAAGGGCTGTGTGAAGCATGTGCCGATGCAGCGTTGCCATATCACACAGTGGCACGATGGGTTAAAGTGTTCCGGGAAGGCAGGGATGCCATTCAGGACAACCTCCGTACAGGACGATCCCATGTGGAAGACAACACAGTTCAACTCCTTGCTTCCCTGTTGGATGCTGATCGCCAATGGACTGCGCATGAGTTAGCAGCGGAAGTCGGAGTATGTCACAAAACTGTGCTCCACATTCTGCAAGGTTACCGCAAAATTACAGGGCATTGGATACCCCATGAAATTTCCGAGGTTTAACAATGGCGCCGCTATGCAGTCGCACAGGCCTTGTTGGACCGGTACCAAAGGAAAGATGACGATTTTCTTGGATGAATCGTCGCTATGGACGAAACCTGGGCACGCTCATACGAACCAACCAAACTTGGAACGTCAATCAAATGAAATGGAAGCATCCAGGTTCTTCTCGTCCGAAGAAAATGCGCCCTACACAAAGTGCTGTGAAGGAGATGTTCATTGTGGCGTATGACATTAATGGGGTAATACTGCACCACGCTGTACCTCCAAAGGCAGATGGCAAATGCGGACTACTACTGCAGGTTCCTGCAGCATCAGCCCTCAGGAGAAAACGACGACACTTGGGGGTACAGAATCCCATCATTCTTCATGATAATGCAAGAAGTCACATCGCTGCTGCTGTAAAGGACCTCTTACGCCGCTGGCAATGGGAGATTCTGGAACATCCACCGTACTCACCTGATATGAGTCCATGCGATTACGATCTTTTCACCAAAGTGAAAGAACCGCTGAGAGGGACAATACCAGGGATGAACTTATCCGTGCTATAGGGCTGTCAATACGGAACATCAACAAAGATGGACGTGTTGATGGTGTATGACGCCTTCCAAAGATTTGGCAAAAGTTAATAAAGGGGGGCGACTATATAGAAGGTACGTAAATGTTGTACCCCTGTGAATAAAGCCATGTCAGAAATATCGAACTGTTGCCATTATTTTTTATCCACCCTAGTACATTCGAAGGCCTTGGAGAGTTCACAGAATATCCCTCCTAGTTCTTTTCATCATTAAATAAGAGATTTAAAAATATTCATACAACAATTTTATTACTTTTTTTTTGTACACCACAAAAATTACCTTCTTTTATCTCACAGCAAGTGCACACCTCTTTACGAATCATGTCAATATAAAGCCTACTGGAAAACAGTTTAACGCTATGTGCATTTTTACCATTTTGATTGGTTCAGTTGTAACATAAATTATTTTAGTTTACCAAGGGTTAATCGTTAGTCTATAGAAATTTACTGCTTTTCATAGTTTTGATATGATTATGTAAGGAAATCAATTCATCACAGGTACTGTAGGTTATGCATATTCTCTTCACTCACTCCTCGGTGCCCAAAGTAGTATTTCAAGCTGCATGGTTTCCCATATTAATATAGCCTACATGTTCAAAGAAATCATCGGTGCATTAAAAGCTAATCCACTAAATTTAGAGAAGCAATTTGTATCACCAACAATTTCAGTACATCTTAACAGTATGATATTCTTGAATGGTTGTAATCATTGGTGTATTTCCCATGTTAATTTTTAAAACACGTTTTGAAGTACTAAATCTAATATTCTGTATTCTAAAAATAGTGCAAAAAATCACATAAAATTACTTTATTCAACAACACGATCTAGTGAATAAAATATATTATCTTGGTCAATGATATAAGCCTATATGTAGAAGTCAAATTGTTAGAATATAAATAAAAAGAACCTAAGCAGTATTAAAAACTGGAATAAGTCGAATACCTAGTTAAAAACACTGTGGACACAACGTTTTTAAAAGTCGTAATATGAAATACTATTTTTCTGACTAGAAGTTTTTACAAACCTCATTCAGGAACACATTAAGAAGCACATCGAGGTGCTTTAGAAACTTGAGTGATGAACTTATTCTAAAGGGACTATCACCCATTTTGAACTTAACTACAAAATTATACAACTGTCTTGAAAACACTCACATGTCTTAACAAATTCATCATACCGTATTATATTTATAATTGTAGGAAACAATAATTAAAATATTTGTCCCATTCTTGATAACAGACAATCCTCAACAAGCGTGAATCACAAGTTGTGCACAAAACACTGTTAGCATTTACTAGTTTTTTCTGGACCCAACCTACGAAAGATTCCACGACTATAAACTGCTTTCTCACACACATTCTAATTCACAGAGATAATGTTTCTTTGATTAATTTCTTCATTGTTGTGCCTACAGACGTGTTTGTGGGAGCAGATGACGTAAATGACACCTTAAATAAATACGGCTGGAGATGTGGATAAGATGTATCGAAAATTAAGTCTACTTCCGAGTGATTGGGCATTTTTGGGACGTATTCATGCCTGTTCATTACTTCGGCAATGTATATGATCTGGTCACCCAACATATCGCCTACTTTCTCCCTGCACATCTGTCGTTCTTGCTCATTATTGACTTTAATCAGTTCGAGTCTAACAGTCCAAACCTCCCACGGAATAATACATTCTGGCTGAAATGGCCATCTTGTTTTTTTCTTCTGGAAGAACTCGAGTGAAATCTGACCACAGCCAGGCCCATCACTTCCACGTAATCCTTCAGAGAAATCTGAGATTTCCTTTTTCAAAACTCTGTCCAGATTTTCTGACGAGCAGCGTACATAAGTGAAATCGATAAAGTCGCAGTCAACTTCTTCATATCCAATAGTCCCAACGGAGTAGCTGCCTTCCTGTTTGTACATGAATTTTCCAAGGGAACGATGGAAAAGGACTGTGTGAAATATACTGGCAACAGCTTCATCAACTTGACGGCTTTCAACAGTCAATTCAAAAGTCTGAGATCTCGCATTCATGTTGTAGGTTTTCCGATGTTCTTCTCGATTGATAACTCATGACTTTTTCGAAACAGTGTGTATTACGTATCCTCATTCCTTACTTGGTACACTTCCACCACAATCCACCAAGGCTGCAATTTTAGTTTTTCCTGCCATGTTTTTTACACCTTCAACGATAGTCAGCTGTTCGTTTACTATGATATTTCCCTAAGAAACATACAGAATAAAGCGGAATTATTATTATGTCAACGAATAAGAGAATTGCATGTACTTACAATATTATATTTTTAATATCATTGATAACAGAAACTACAAATAATTTCAACTAACCACTCAGCAGAAAAATTCCCCCGAATAACTGTACAACAGGTGGCATAACTGGATTTTCCTTCTCTCTTAGGCTTCCACTTTGCTGAGAGATCCAAGACCTATTCCTAGTATTGCGTCCTTACCATACAGTAACAAATAAGTATATGTACGTTGCCCGAGCAACTGTTCCTGGATCTCTCGCGGTAGTGGTACAATTACTCAGAAGAATTAACTTAATATTAGTACAGGGATATCACTTTATTTTTACAAACATTTTTAATATTAACCTGGCTATACTTTTAGAGAACTGGAAACACAGTTTGCTACCTCCTTCCACGACTCTAGTTCGATGATACTGGCATAAAACACAAACAAATCACTCTACTAGGTATAGGAGTGAAGAAAAGTAGTTCATCCATTTGCGTAAACTAGGAAATATCGCGATTTTGAGTTGATAATTTTCATTAGGTTTTTGTTTAATCAAAATACAGTACAGTATTAACAATGAGTGTTTTTACTCACGAACTGAGCTATCCATTCGGACGTATTCATTATGAAGTGTATATTATACTGTCTACAGCACATTAGCGTACAATATAGAGAATAAAGTTAAATTGAAAAATAATCAAAATATGAATATTTAAACATATTTTTGAAAATGGTGGCCGTTCATTTCGATACAGGCTTCAGTTCTTTTGTGCATATTATCGTACTATAGACTACTGCATCTAATTCCAATTACCAGTTTCGTCCTTCGTACTAGTAACTCATGTTGAAATAATTCTGTACCTACTCTATAAAAGAGTACCTTACGTACTGTAAATTCAATCTTCACTTCTCCACGACCCTCACAGATAAAATTACTCAGATATGCTATCTACTGTCCGTCCAAGTGGTTATGCCGCAGGATCATAGAAAGGGGGAAAATCACGTGATAGTTAATTACTTAACGAGGCCCTTTTATTTAAGTTATTTTAAGCATTTGTATAATATTACGTAAACGTCCAATTCCTACCAGAAATTAATGTTTTCAGAAAGGAGCTAAGACAGCCCAGCTTTTACAGAGGGGCGAGCAGAGGCAGGTGGGGGAAATCGGGATGCGACGTAGGCAAACGGACGACAGTACCTGTGCGAAAATATGATTCAATATTGAAAGCTCTTTCGTCAATGGAAAACGCGAACATATTTCTGGAACGTACTATGTTCACTAACTCAGTACTGCTTACTACATGTGGCCTTGGTTCTGTGTGGAGGAGAGGTGGGAGTGAAGTACATTAAAAAAACTCAGGTACAATAAGAATTGAAGTAAAACTAAAATGATGTCCCTGTACATACGAAGCGTATCAGTGATTTTGTGAAACGTTCCATTTGAGGTACAATTTTTGTGTGTTAACTACTCTAACATTGAAAGCCATGGTAACATGAATCATATATTTTGTTTAATATATGCATTGTTATACCCTAACTTTGCTTACGGCGTAAATTTAAGATAACAATCTGGCATCCAACTCATGACGATTGCAATTTATACATCACCTCATCTCGAAATGTAGCCGTTCTTTCATGATGTTGGGTTTATTTTCGTTAAATGTTAACACATAAATAACAATTGTTTCCTTAGTTTCTAATTGTCGTACGAAGATCCATACTAAGAGAACTTACTGGTACATATTATTTGCGGAAAAGCAAACTGAAATGGAAGAAAAGCTGCAACTTTTTGTCAGTAAAATATGATGCTACAAAGGTAACTGCAATTTCACGGCAACCTTGATCTCTGACAAGCAGCAAAGCCTGCTCACTTATGTTGTAATTGTAACCAGTACATGAGTACATTCCAATGGTATATTGTAATGGTATTATTCTGTTATAAATCGTAAGGATTTCTTTAGGTGACTGTAAGTACCTATTTACTTACGCAGAGTTTACCATTGAAACGTAAGTATGCACCTCTATGCCGATGGCATGGAATATCACATCCACTAGTGTGTTTCTGATACTTGTTTATTTTAATTTTATTTTGGTTGTCTTTGTCATTTATTTTCAGTTCTAATGCACTTTTTTTAAAAACTAGCTGATGCTGAACTATTACAGAGGTAATTCCTTTCTTACTCCGCTAATACACCTTGAACTGTTTACCAGTTGTTTCTTCAGTCTTACCAATATAACAGTGGAACATTGCGATAGTTTCACGTTAGTGTACTTACTTACAAATGGCTTTTAAGAAACCCGGAGGTTCATTGCCGCCCTCACATAAGCCCGCCATCGGTCCCTATCCTGTGCAAGATTAATCCAGTCTCTATCATCATATCCCACCTCCCTCAAATCCATTTTTATATTATCTTCCCATCTACGTCTCGGCCTCCCCAAAGGTCTTTTTCCCTTCGGTCTCCCAACTAACACACTATAAGCATACGTGCTATATGCCCTGCCCATCTCAAGTCTGAATTTAATGTTCCTAAGTATGTCAGATGAATACAATGCGTGCAGTTCTGAGTTGTGTTACTTTCTCCATTCTCCTGTAACTTCATCCCTCTTAGCACCAAATATTTTCCTAAGAACATTATTCTCAAACACCCTTAATCTCTGTTCATCTCTCAAAGTGAGAGTCCATGTTTCACAACCATACAGAACAACCGGTAATATAACTGTTTTATAAATTCTAATTTTCAGTTTTTTTGACAGTAGACTAGATGACAAAAGCTTCTCAACCGAATAATAACAGGCATTTCGCATATTTAGTGTACACTGGAGTTTTTTTACGTTAGGTTTTATTACCGTAGGATAGATTAGCTTTGGTTAGATTAGGGCATTTCTCTATTATTGCGTTATCACGTTAAAGTGCAAATGTATTTACATTCTTGGTATAATAAAAGCTTAAACTAACCAAGCCTAACCTGTTACAGATTCGTATACCCAAAGTGTATAAGCGGAATAAGAAGGGAACTACCTCAGTGCTAATTTTGCCTAATATTCTTCTTTAAAATTATAATTATTAGGATATGTATGACATTTTATCACAAAAATAAATTATAATAAGGTGAAAACTCTTTTACGCTAATTAATGGAATAATTTTCTTCCGTGAACCCTTTTTATGAAATTGGTAACGATGACTATTTTATAATATTTTCAACTAGGCCAATTTTAAAGATATTGCAACACACTATTTGGTTTTATCAGCAGTTATCAACATATTGGTAATCTTAAACGTAACCTAAATTTTGTAAATATAACACACACACATAACTTCAGTCCTCAGGTACTCCGTCCCTTCGTGCATCAACCAGGTAAAAGTAATTAAAATTAAAGCAAAAATAATAGCATACCGGTAAGCATTATGGGAATTCAGCGATATTTCAACTAATACCCAATATTTAAATTTGTAAATTTTAACATAATTTGGTTAAATAAACTAAAATATGTTGAATCATCGTGTATGCCCAATCATATCAGTTATTTCCCGCTTAATTTGTATTCATCTTAATGTTTTTCTTGTCAGTGTGTCTGCAAAATATTCGTAGTTACAGAGGAATGTTACAGAATTAGATGATGTAGTGTAGTCAAAGATAGAAGTAAGTCAAAGCAATGTTGCGACGATATTAAACTTTAGTTTTTCTCCCCACATTGCAAATATTTTCTGCACAGCTCGCATTCTGGTAATTAATATAAATTTCTTAACAATCTCTTTCAGTTGTTATGGATATCATCAAAATGGAACCAAATGTTGATCCTTTGACTTCACAAGTAAGCCATAACACGGGTACTGAAGATCTGAAGCCTTTATTGGAGGTAAATTCAAAAGTTCTATAAATTGTTAATCCTTGTTATATTTGACAGAGCATTATGTTAAAAAATATGGTAATTTTAGAAGATGATGGCTGACGAAAACTACCAAAAAAAACTATGAAGCTCAAATGTCACCAAACATCACACAATCGAAGATGGAAAATAAAATATATATCCATATTTTAGAGATGAATAGCCCTCCAAAAATTAAAAATATTTAATTTTTCATCTTTGATTTTTTGGCTTTTTGGCATTCGAACTTCATAGTTGACAGTACTTTTCAGTTTTCGTCCCACTTTACTCCCAAAAACCACTAAAACACAAAACATAATAATTTATAATCTTATCAAATAAAATTCAATTCTCATTTATGTCTTCAATGACAACCACTTCACTTCCAATATATGACACAGGCTTTAAGGCAATCTAAACAAACTATGCAGGCAACAAAGCACTAAACCAACACTTTGTACAGTCAATCATAAATAAACCATGTATTTACACAAAATGAAATTCTCTTGAACACTCATTACACCTTAACGGATAGAAAATTCAGTAAAAATGGAACAAAACAGTTTTCTCCTCAACATTCAACACAATTCTTATTCACCAGCGAAAGAACTAAACCAAAATCGACACAAAATGTAATACTCTGTTCTAAGTTCAGACATCTTTCACAAATATCATAAAAAAACAAACTTTCAATAGCTTTAGCCATCAGACACGACATAACACCACTGTCAAACAACCAAAAACAACTGACACCGTCATTATCCATACAAAATTAATGAAAATTCTAGAACAAGTGACAACTATAACCAATCAAATTAAAAGAAAATCACGGCGACACCTAGTATAAAAACCTAGAACATATAAAAGTCACTAAAAGATCACTAACATTTAACTCTGAAATAAAAAGGTTGGTAATGCTTACTACATTCAACCAAGTGCCCGTCTTCTATGAAATTACCAAAAATATTATTTACCAATTTCTGTTCAACAGGCTAAATTACACCAAGAATAACATAGCGTAAGATTCGTCATTCTGTTTTTCTTCATCTTTTATGTTAGGTACATGATAGTTTGCAATTATTAATTTCTGCTTATGTAATCAGGATTGGTCGGGTAATATATTCTTAAAAATGAACTTTCATTCTATGTTTGCTATTTCTAAATGTATATAATCTAGGTATAAAAAGTAGCAGGCTTTATGTGTCTTCCATCAGCTTTGTAACTAGCATATGTTAATGTATCTAAAATGAATTACCGATACCGATATAGGGTTGACCAATGCTTAACATTTCGAGTAGCCGAAAATTATATTCTTCATCCTGATTAAAATTTTATGAGCAGATCATATGTGCATTTTTAACTATTTCATAAAAAATATTTTGTAAATATTCATTTCAATACATATATTCAAATTCCTTTCCTTCCTTTGTAATAATCTTTCAAAATATTATTCTGTATCCTCTCTTGTGAGTTTACGCAGTCCCGTAACACAGTTGAAGAGTTTTTGCTAGCGAGAAATGTGTTGCGAGAAAGAGGCGAAGAACCTTCCTCCACATACTTGGCGAGTTCTCGCTATCACAGATCACACCTCGCTATGATCATCTATGCACTGCCTTCATGCAGAAAGCATTTTTTCTGATTATAGTAATGACTCGTTGGGGAAATATTATAGGTTATGTATTTACGTATATTGTCGAACTTAAATATATAACCTGTGTCATATTACAAATTACGTACGAACGCTATGTTGAATCTGAGTATTCAGATGATGAGGAAATGGAGTTACATGAACATATTTTGTTAATGAAAAGAAAAAGTAGGCCTAAAATTAAAGCCAGAAATATCTGAAAATCACATTGTATCTTACGAAAATAAGGGAGAGTTTTGGACACTGGTTTCGATTTGAATGATGATACGTTTAGGCGTTATTTCAGGTTGAATGGACCACAGCTTTTTGCCATTCATGATATGATAGAGGATTCTTTGCTATGTTCTAATTAAAATTACGTAAACTGTTAAGACATATAGAAACATTATTTCAAATGTTATAATTAATGCTATTAAATCTCATCAAAATAAAATATAGCCCTATTTATTTTCAGATAAGATAGGTATTTGTCTCCAGATTTCTTCTTTAAGTTTCGTGTTTTTATAGTTTTCATCCCGTGTATCATATAAATAGGCCTACAGGTGACATCGTACAAGTTCGATAAGTTTCTGACTGCAATTATCAGCCATCTTTCCTCATTTTCAAATAAAACAATACAATTCATCGCCACCTGTGATATCTTTTTCTACATTCAATCGTCATAAAGAGTATAAATGTCAAACATCTTTGATAAATGTGTCAAGAAAATTCGCTGAGCTACCGATTCCAGCGAGAAACTCGCGCGATGTTTTTGCCTCGAACGAGAATCTCTTCCAGTGTGTGGACGCCCATTTGAATCCATGTTATCAATCTTTGAATTGACACATTTCTCGCTAGCGAAAACTCGTCAAGTGTGTTACGGGCCTAACACTATATGCATTTGTGGATTCGCCCATATGTGCTACATGCCCTGCCCATTTCAAACGTCTGGATTTAATGATCCTAATTATGTCAGGTGAAGAAAACAATGCGTGCAGTTCTGGGTTGTGTAGCATCATTCTCCTGTAACTTCATCCCTTGATATAATATTCCGATGTATTATAATATATTATTCGGTATAATATCTGTATATTCTGCAGGAAGAGAATTTATTAGAGCTGCACGTGACTAGGATAAAGGAGGAATGCGTGGACCACAGCTATGATGTCACTTCAGATATGAAATTTGAGGAAATTACAATACCATGCAACTTTCCTATGGTGAAGTGTGAAATTGAGGTGAGTGGATATTTATGAATTGTGATCTAAATGAGACAGAGGAAGAATGAAGAATTGTTTAGAATACATCTCAATTGAAATGTTTCCATTACGGATATCTGTTTCATAAAACTAGCAGTCTGTTTATAAATACAGAGAGAGGCAACGAAAAGTTACCGCTTTATGCAGGGGATGTTGGGAAAAAGATTGCCCGGAATCCATTGCTCGACTCATCGGTGAGCTGTAGCAGCGCGGGCAGGCGTTCAGTTTCATTAAAGTAGGCGTAAATTATAATTATAATTATTATATTATATAAATTATTAATGCCGTGCTTTTGTATTACCTAACCATGCAAAGAATCCAACACAACTTCTGAAGGAGACAAAGGTAAACCCGATCTTCAAAATCCCGTGCATTTTTATACTTATCAACCACACAAAAAATCAAATGTAACTTCTGAAGAAGATAAAATGTAAATCCGATCTTCAATTGTGTTATTGTTTATGCCTTAAATTTAATTAACTTACTTGTTTAGTATAATGCATATAGCTCAACTGATGAATGATCGTTTGCGTTTGTAAATTTCATAATCTGATTGGCTATGTATTGTATATTTTTAGTAGAGCCGTCGATGTAGCTCAGTCGGCAGACTTGCTGGGCTGCTGATCCGGAGCTGCGTTGATCCCCTTTGATCTTATTGAATGGTTTCTTCCGAAGCCCAGTCGTAGGACTGAAGCCGGATTGGCGAGCATGGCATCAAACCGATTTGATTACCTCTTTGGGTATTTCGAGGTTTTCCCCAACCAAAAGACAAATGCCGGGTAATCTTTTGGCGAATCCTCGACCTCACCTCAGACTTTCTACATCTCGACAAAATATTGTAAAAAATTGCACAAAATTGTAGAAAATTACTAAATTGTTAAAATGTAAAAATTGGTAAAAATTGCAATTGTAATATTGTAAAATTGACTTGTTCCACATCTTAAAGCTTCATTGCTCATGTAAGATCTATGGAAAAATTAATGAACGAACAAACGAATGAATTAAATCACGTGGATGCAAAAAGAATCCAACACAAAAGGCGACAAAGGTAAACCCTATCTTCAAAATTCCGTGCTTTTATGTTTATCAACCATCCAAAGAATCAATACAACGACTGAAGGAAGAAAGTAAATTCAATCTTCAAAATTTCGTGTTTTTCGATATGCATCTACTTTGGAGACAGTTATCTTTTTTTCTGGAAAAAGATGTATATATGTGTCTAAAAATATCATGCTTTCTGAATTTATTATTATTATTATTATATTATTATTATTATTATTATTATTATTATTATTATTATTATTATTATTATTATGAATGAATGAATGAATGAAGTTGAAAACTGGTGTAGATCTTACTTTTCATCAACGCAGCTGTTGGAAATGATGCCCAGCATTCTAGATACAAACATTGCGTTGTGTTAAAAAATTTTGAAACACACTTATCTCCACCTCTGAAATTTCAGAATTTCTGATCTGAAGCGGAGTAATTCTGGGAATTCACATACCCACTTAAATGGAAATAAGCTTCATCCTTACTGGATGGTAAAATCTTCTTATGTTCTAGCTCTACTCTGAATGAATTACATGCTCTAACCAGTGATATTCTATCACAGGTGGCTTTATGGTTTGAATCTAATAGTTTTTTGCTTAATCAAGAAAAGACTGTCAACATAACTTTTACCCTAAATCATGTAATAAAAAAGGACAACACACAAAACTATACCACATTTCTTGGACTTTTTATAGACTCCAGTTTGACATGGGAAAAACATATCGAATATATTTGCACAAAATTATCTAGAGATAAATATTCATTAAAGAAATTAGTGACTTTCGTTTCTCAAAATTATTTAAGATGTGTCTACTTTTCGTTCTTTCAGTCGATAATCAGGTATGCCTTAATTTTCTGGGGAAATGGTAGCAAAATTGGGAGAGTCTTGATTTTGCAAAAGAAAGCCATTAGAATTCTATGTCAATCAAACTATCTTGAACATTGTCGACCTCTTTTCAAACAGTCACAGATATTAACTGTCATAAATTTATATATATATATACGACCTAGTCCTTTACACTCGACAAAATATAGACAATTACTCATTAATAGCCAATATACATGATCATGAAATTAGAAATAGTGAACAAATTCATATCCCATACTGTAGATTACGTAAAACCAGTACAAATTTTTCTGTCATGGGGATGAAATTATATAATAAGCTTCCCAGTCAATATTATAAGTTACCAACCAATAGTTTGAAAGCTAGATTTTGTAACTGGCTTTTAATAAATCCTTTCTACTCTGCACCCTGGACTCATTTTGCTAACATTATCATCTTCATTTTATTCAGACACTAGATAAGCATCACAGCTCAGCTTCACTTGAGTTATTTTGGATCAGCTTTTTTCAATCACCCATAATTTATTTTTAGTTCTAATTAAATTCCTGTTTATATTTTTCATTTTCATTTTCAAATTCTCTAAGAGGCATCAACATCATGATTAGGTTTTTTTGGACAAAGAGGAAAGGTTCGTTTATTTCTAAACTACAGCCGATAATGTTGTCATTATCCATAGGTTCTCTGCTCAACTCCTGTTTCAATGGGGGCTCTTGAATGTTTGGATGTTTATGTAACTGGACAAGTTTGACAAAATGTGTAAGACTGTTCCTGACTTAATCCTTTCTACTCTGTAGATGAGTTTCTTAACATAAATTCATACGAAATTGTTTTTTAATAAGTAAAGTTATTTACATTTAGTTACAATTATTACAAAAGAGTGAACTGTTTTCATTAATTTGAGAGTTTCAAAATGTTTTGCAATTTCATTCTAATTAAACTTTACTGTTTAGAATTATATGTGTATTTTCAAATGTATTTTTTTTTCCTCCCTTCTGTATTGTGACGAAGCCTATCACTGTATGTTTAATGGCTCAATAAATTGAATTGAATTGAATCAACCTAATAATGTCAGACGTATTTCATATTTATTCTGGGTTTAATTTCCTCTCAAGTGTCATTGATATTTGTTGCTGTTTCTCGAAGGTACTTTAATTTTTCCAGCTTTTCAAATGATAAAGAATATTCAGATCCTTAGCATCGAAAATTCATGGACTACTTTTTAACTTGATGGCGTGCATTCCTCTCTTTTTATTTATGTTGTTTTTTTCAGGAAAAGCCATATGACGTGGACACAGTTAAGGAGGAAGTCAAACCGGAAGAATTAGTGACGGATGAAGATGGAATCTTCACTGAAAGGTGAGTGCAGTGTGTTGTAGATTAATTTTTAATATGTCAGAGATTCGTTGTAGTTCATATTATGATTTGCGCGATTTATTTTGGAAACTGAAGTGGCTTAAAATATAATCATACTAGCGGCTTGTGCAGCAAATGCTGCAAACTAAGTTCATTAGACGTTCAAATAAAAATTTTTATGATTTATTTTCAATGAAGAATACCAGATATTTTGAAAGTTACTTGCTTCCATCATAATGAAACATACTCCCTCTGAATGGTTTTTTAATGCCAAATAGTTTTTCTTGAACTTATCCACCTTCAGTTTTTTAGTTTCAACGCGAAAACGCAAGTAACAATGTCAGGACGATCAGTGGGTTTTCATGTGGGAGTAAAACAATAGCTATTTCAGGTCATTGTGGATTGTAGGTGAAAGTTAAAAGAAGTCAGATTTGCTATGCTTTCGAACAATAGACATAGCATCTTGGTATAGCTGCTGGATGTACAGCTTGAAATGTAGAGGGTAAAATCAAAATTTTGTAGGCTTCTTATTTTATCAGTAAGTAATACCTTTTGGTCTTGCCTTAGGAACTGTAATTCTTTCTCTCTCTCAAGCCAATACTGAAGAGAATGACGCATATAAATATCTACACCACACCGCCATTAAGTATATGAAAAATACCCAACCCCACTTGATTAATGATATAAAAATATTTGATTTTTAATAACAATATTATTATCTTTCTTAAGTTTTGTAGCTATATATAATATAATAACCGCCACTCAGTAAATTATAGAAATGAAGATCTAATTTAAGATATTCTCTATCTACTTATTTAACCTCAATACACAGCTGTACTCAGAAGACACACACCGCAGAATCAGACCTGTAAATTATTTTATTTTTGAATTTGAACTCTAAATATGTCAGCAATCTTGCAGGTCATGGCCTTCGTGTAATAGCCTGTTATTTATTGTAGTGTGTGTTTTGTTTTATTCTGAAATGCATTTAGTTCTCAAAGATGGATTTTGGAAAATAGGAAAATTATGTAGGAAAACTAACGCTTCACTGAAAGTTACTATTTTTCTGAAATTCTTCGGTGCCAAGTTTCAAAATGACGGGTCATTCATTAAAATCCATTCAGCCGTTTTCCCGTAATTTCCATTACCAGTTCAAATTATATATATAGATAGGCCCCACCTGTACTCCCACGAATACTGCCATCTCTACCATCATTGGTACAACTGCCATCAACGATGTTGTCTCTTCTTGCACCCTTCTTCTACTACAGCCAGCCAACGGCATAGCTCAGTCGGCAAAGGTGCTTGTCTGCCATCTGGAGTTGTGCTCAGGCGCAGGTTCAATCCCAGCTTGGGCGAATGTCAGGTAATCTGTGACGAATCCTCGGCCTTATCTCGCTATCACCAACCCCATCGACGCTAAATAATCTTGTAGTTGATACAGCATCGTTAAATAACCAACTAGAAAAACTACTACAGCTCTCTGTATTTTGCATTGAAAATTTAGAGCAATATTATTCTAAAGCCTTCGCAAAACTCCAGTTTAGAACTAAGTAACAATAAGAGAGCCAGTGGCGTGGCTCAGTCGGTTAAGGCGCTTGCCTGCCGGTCTGAAGTTGCACTCGCGCGCGCGTTCGATCCCCGCTTGGGCTAATTACCTGGTTGGGTATTTTCCGAGGTTTACCCCATCCGTAAGATGAATGCCAGGTAATCTATGGCGAATCCTCTGCCTCATCTCGCCAACTACCTTCTCGCTATCACCAATCTCATCGACGCTAAATAACCTCGTAGTTGATACAGCGTCGTTAAATAACTAAAAAATAAATAAATAAAACAATAAGTGCTCTATAACGGGTCTATTTCAAAATAACGGGACATCATTTTATTTTTACTAACATTTTTAATATTAACCTGGCTTACCTTTCTATTAACGATTGAAACAGGAAACACCGTTTGCTACCCTCTTCCACGACTGGAGTTCGATGATACTGGCGTAAAATACAAACAAATCACTCCACTAGGTATAGGAGGGAAGAAAAGTAGTTCATCCATTTACGTAAACTAGGAAATATCGCAATTTTGAGTTGATAATTTTCATTAGGTTTTTGTTTAATGAAAATACAGTACTGTATTAACAATGAGTGTTTTTACTCACGAATTGAGCTATCCGTTGGACGTATTCATTATGCAGTGCATATTGTACTGTTACAGCACATTAGCATACAATATAGAGAATGAAGTTAAATTGAAAAATAATCATAATATGGATATTTAAACACATTTTTGAAAATGGTGGCCATTCATTTCGAAACAGGCTTTTGTGTATATTATCACACTATAAACTATTGTACCTAATTCCAATTACCAGTTTCGTCCTTCATACGAGTAACTCATGTTGAAATAATTCTGTACCTACTCTATAAAAGAGTACCTTATGTACTGTAAATTGAATCTTCACTTTGCCCGATCCGAAAAGATAAAATTACTCAGAAATACTATCTACTGTCCGTTCAAGTGGTTTTGTCGCAGGGTCGTAGAAAAGGGGGGAGAATCACGTGACAGTTAATTACTTAACGAGGCCCTTTTAATTAAGTTATTTTAAACACTTGTATAATCTTACGTAGACGTCCAATTCCTAACAGAAATTAATGTTTTCAGAAAATAGCTAAGACAGCCCAGCTACTAGACTTTACAGAGGGCGAACAGAAGCAGGTGGGGAAACCGGGATGCGACTTAGGCAAACGGACGACAGTACCTATGCGAAAATATGATTCAATATTGAAAGCTCTGGAAAACGCGAACATATTTCTAGAACGTACTATACTCAGTAACTCAGTACTGCTTACGCGCCCTCGGTTCTGTGTCGTGAACGGTTGGAAGTTTACTAGTAGAAGGGGTGGGAGTTAAGTACATTCAAAAACTCAGGTACAATAAAAATTGAAGTAAAAATAAAATGATGTCCCTGTAGTTTTATGTCATCAGGAATTGTATCCCTAGCAACAAGTTTCTGTTTGGGAATTTTAAATTTCAAGGCCTAACAACAATAGCGATAAAGCTGTGGTTTGTCTACAACAATCTTTGCCGAACGATCAATGTTGACAATTGCAATCGCCAGCGTTCATAATGAGAAAGTGGTTTCTTTACCAGCGAATTTTGTAGGTGGATAGTAAATTGTTTATATAGTTGACCATGCCTGATTTGCTGATAAGTGGATGATAATCTGATAACGTTACAATGTAAATTTTCCCTTGAAAAACAAGAATGGATCTTAAAAGTAGGTAATGTGATGTTTAGAAATAGATATACAGATGGATGTTTTAATTCTTTGATGTTAAGATATCTTGAAAATGATCCCACCAATTTTAAGGAATATTTCAGACTTTCTCCCAAGCAATTTCATTTTGTTTTAAGTTTAATTGAAAATGATATTGTAAAATTACCCACAAAATTTATTCACAAACCAATTAACCTAACTGAAAATAAGCAGTAACTTTAAGGTAAATAAAAATAGTATAATAACTTTATTTTTACTTTTTACAATGTGATTTTTTTTTTCATTTAGGAGCATTTAGTCCACACCTGTGGAGTAACGGTCAGCGCGTCTGGCCGCGAAACCAGGTGGCCCGGGTTCGAATCCCGGTCGGGGCAAGTTACCTGGTTGAGGTTTTTCCGGGGTTTTCCCCTCAACCCAATACGAACAAATGCTGTAACTTTCGGTGCTTCCCGGAATCATTTCAGGCATTATCACCTTCATATCATTCAGACGCTAAATAACCTAGATGTTGATACAGCATCGTAAAATAACCCAATTAAAAAAGGAGCTTTTATTTAGGAAACTGTTACAAATAATGAAAATAATGTGAGAAGGAGGTTGTTGCACTTCTTGCCCTTGCTTGGCATTCCACTTCACTTACTATTTCACACTCAGACTTTTGCGTCATTAGCTAAATCTGCCGCATCGTGTGTCTCCAATAAATAAATAATTTTACTTAGTTGTATTAATAGCTCTAGTTGTTGCAAGATATAGATTTGTTATTGTTTACGTTAGTTCTTCTTTTTGGCTCATTCGAACAGGGATTTCTGTTTAGAGACATAATCAATTAATATTTCGTCTTCATTAGTGGAGAAACTGTAGAAAGATTTCTGTTTTACGGCCACTGTGGTATGTATCATGACGTGTAGATCACGTGTTATTAAATGTTTAATTGTAATTTTACAATTGCTTTCTGGGCAATGATCGGCAGGTTTTTGCCTCGAAGGCAAACTCCGATGATGATCGTTGACATTCATCACTGTAAACAAACCATGCACATTCAAATCAATGGAATGGAATCCCAGCAAAGATCGTCAGAGAAGATCACCGTAGACAAACCGTAGCTTAAATACGACATAAACACGATCGTGCAAAAAATTATTTACAATTTAAAATGTATGTGTGTTTGCTTGTATAGAAAATATCAGTTAAATTTAAAGCTTCCATGCAAGAAAAGTTGATTGTAATTTCAGTGTTCTGGTATACCAGAGAGTAAAGGCTGGTTCACAATAAACCGGAAACGAGAATCGGAACGAAAACGAAAACGGTAAAATTGTTAAAATGTGTAGATTTAAATGTGAGCATTCACAATTAACGAAAAGCTTGCTGGAGCCCCGGTTCGGGAACGGAGAGTTGGCCAAGTTTCAACTTTGGCGTTCAGGTTTCTGATCACAGCCCACTACTAGATCCATTCTAAAAGCTATTTTGTCGTATATTTTGTAGCAAGAAGACCGTGACATAACCTATGCATTATTTTGTTTGTGCTATGCATCATTGAGCAAGTTTTATTTGATGAGATTTTAATATTGAGTGTTGACGAAAATCCTCACGTTTACGCCTTGTATAAAGATGAGAAAATGAAGGAGAATACGTGGCTTTCAATAGCTCCATCTTTGAACACCGATCGTAAGTGAATCATATTTTATTACTGTATTAGTTGTATTACACTACATATTCATGCTTCAATTCAATAACTACTGTTGTGTTAATTTTTGTTCTATTACAAATGTTTCTTCTCTAATTATTTTATGTTATGATAGACTTAAAATAGGTTGTGATAATAAAGATACATGGGCATATTTATAGTACCGTACCTAATGAAATGTTTCAGTTGAATTTTCGAAGTTGGTTAACCTGTGTTTATTTTCGCTCCATTGTATTCATGAGAGAACGCCATTGGTCAATTGTACACAAATAACATCTGAATGCGTAATATCGACTTTACATATCGTTATTGACATACATATCGATATGGATAGTCGTCTACGTTCTCGGTTTATTCTGAATCAAACATTTTCATATTGACGTCCTCTGCTTCTCGTTTTCATTCTGGTTCTCGTTCCTGGTTTATTGTGAACCAGCCTTTATATTTTTCACCGTGTACATGGTGATTTTTTGAAACTAATGGTATATATTTCATGACAGCAGTGAAGTCACCGATGTCAGTAGAGGGTCAACACAATATGACAGTATTGAAGATTATGTGACTGCAAGATGCAATGGAAGAAATGACTTCTCTTCTGAGAATCTTGCTTCCGAAAGTTCTACGGACTCTCAGAATTATGACAGTTTGGCTACACGAGAGAACCACATGAAGACTCAAACGAAGAGTAATAGTGACAGTTCATGTTTTAGTAGCATTTGCGATAGTTCCGTCACGTGTATTATTTGTGGAAAAATTTTAGCTACTTCCCAATCTCTCAAAGTACATTTGCAAACTCATTCAGGCGAGAAGCCATTCAAATGCGACGTCTGCGGGAAATCTTTCAAATTATCGAACACTCTGAAAATGCATTTACGAACCCATTCAGGCGAAAAACAGTTTACGTGCGATATCTGTAAAAACTCTTTTCTGACTAAGATTCAACTCATAGTTCATTTACGTATCCATACCGGTGAGAAACCGTTTAAATGTGACGTATGTAGCCGTTCTTTTTCACAGTTGTCGTCTCTGAAGAACCACAAACGTTTTCACACTGGCGAAAAACTATACGAATGCGATATCTGTCGTCAGCGTTTCACGAGGTTGGGTAGTCTTACAATACATGCACGCAATCATTCAGGAGAAAAGCCATTTAAATGCGATGTCTGTGGAAAGTGCTTCTCCCAATCTGCTAATCTCAAAACCCATGCTCGGAAACATACTGGCGAGAAGCCTTTTAGTTGTAATGTGTGTGGTAAGTTTTTCTCGCAGTCCGGGGTTCTCAAGAGACATACTCGCTTACACACAGGCGAAAAACCATACAAATGTAGTGTTTGTGATAGGAGTTTCCCGGTTTCTCACAGCCTCAAAGTACATTCCCGAGTGCATTCAAAAAAATAACTTCTGAATTACTAAATTGAAAATCACGTAAGTGTAGTTCGTAAGGCCCGTAACACACTTGAGATCTCGCTAGCGAGAAATTTGTTCCTTGAAAATTCGAAGATTGATAACATGGATTTAAATTGACGTCCACACACTGGAAGAAATTCTCGTTCGAGGCAAAAACCTCGAGTGAGTTTCTCGCTTGAATCGTTAGCTCAGCGAATTTTCTTGACACATTTATCAAAGATGTTTGACATTTCTACTTTTTATGACGATTGAATATAGAAAAAGATGAAGTAGTAATATCACACGTGGGGACGATTTGTGTTGTTTTTTATTGACAATGAGGAAAGATGGCTGATAATTGCAGTCTGAAACTTGTCGAACTTGTACGATGTCACCTGTAGGCCTATTTATATGATACACGGGATGAAAAGTATAAAAACATGAAACTTAAAGAAGAAATCTGGAGACAAATATCAGATGATCTGAAGATAAATAGGCCTTTATTTTAGTTTGATGAGATTTAATAGTATTAATTATAACATTTAAAATAATGTATCTACATATACATGTCTTAACAGTTTACATAATTTTAATCAGAACATTGCAAAGAATCCTCTATCATAACATGAATGGCAAAAACTGAAGTCTATTCAACCTGAAATAAAGCTTAAATGTATCATCATTCACATCGAAATCGATGTCCAAAACTCGCCCTTATTTTCGTAAGATACAATGTGATTTCCAGATATTTCTGGCTTTAATTTTAGGCCTACTTTTCTTTTATTAACAAAATATGTTCATATAACTCCATTTCCACATCATCTGAATATTCAGATTCAAGATAGTAGTGTTCGTATATAATTTGTAAAGTAAGACAATATACTTACAGGTTATATATTTAAGAACGACAATATACATAAATACATAACCTATAATATTTCCCCAACGAGTCATTACTATTATCAGATAAATGCTTTCTGCATGAAGGCAGTGCATAGATGATCATAGCGAGGTGTGATCTGTGATAGCGAGAACTCGCCAAGTGTGTGGAGGAAGGCTCTTCGTCTCTTTCTCGCTGGCGAGATTTCTTCAAGTGTGTAATGGCTTAAAGTTAAATTTGGCCATGTCTCTTTAATGTTGCCAACTAATACCAAACATTACCAAAGAGAGTAAAATCACAATGCTACGTATTGAAACAATAATGATTATATAATGTTAACAATAATAATGTCTTACTTATTTACCACATCTTAGCTTTATGTTGCGAAGTCTTTCCTAAATGATTCAAAATTTATGAAATTATATATTATCCTCCTAGACTTCTCGCATATTATGTTGGTAATTGGGTTTAGTATGACTTAGTATTAAATTTATTGTGTCTGACAACATGAAATTCATTGCTTTGACTAAATAATTTGCGATTGAAGAGACCTAACCTAAAAATGTATTTTGTTTCATCACTGATATGATTAGTAGGAATTGAGAAAATAGAATACCTTTTGAAATGTATAGCCTACTTAAAATATTTTTAGAAGCACTATATTTTTGGAGAAATCACTACGATGCTATATCCTCTCTCTGATATTTTAATTAATATCTAAACACAAAAGAAATTCATTGAAAATGTGAAATATATTTCTGTCCATGTTTCATACCAAGTAGGTCTATAAGTTAGTATTTCTTATTTTTAATGGTGATCCCAGACTATATTGGTCCCTGGCACAGTGCAGAAAACATAGCAACAAATGTCGCGCATATTTTTTCGGCCAAGAAAAGAAGTCGACTAAAATTGGTAAACAGACATTTTATATCGGAAGCACCTAAAAACGAATTTGTAGCGACTATTCTTCTAGCAAGAGGATTTGACTGTTCAGCAGAATATATCCATCGATTGAGCGAATTGTAGGCTATGTTGCGATGAAACTACCTTCGGGAATTTTTGCACTTCAGAAGCTCTAGAATGGAATGTGCCAGTAATTTAGAGCACTAGATTAAATAAAAACTTTTTGAGTATTTTTCCAGAAAAACTACTTGTTATATCCCCCAGCAAACAGCAATCTGGTGATGTAAAATGAAAGAGCAGTTTTATTAGCAGGGAATGGGAGTCATTTGTCAGAAAATGTAAGAATGAGAGAGGGAGGTTAAAATTTCTTTATCAGATGTACCCTCATATTGCCTCTATACAGAGAGAGTGGCCATGTAGAGAGAGTCAGTCATGTTTGATCCATTGATCCCTTTCTTTCCAACATATTGTGACTTCTATTAATTCCACAATAATAATGTTACTTTTATTCACAACAATAATGACTTTCTATTTCTGAATTTAAACACTCCCTCAACAATGTGTATTTCTCTGAACACAGCAACACAGTATTCGTTATTGCACTCCACAGTCGATAATTGGATTATTGAGAACAACATTGTACTCTAATCTCAACTAATGTTCACAAAAACATTTACAACACAAAACTGTCAGTTCCCAGTTTACAGTTCGTTTGCCTTAGCTATTTCTTCTAGCTCATTCACTCAAGTTCACAGTATATCGAACCCAAGACCTTCACAGACAGTCCACTGAACTTCGAACTCAAGACAGGATTTTAACTCAGAAATTTGCATTGTAAATAATAACATAATCCAAGCTTCATAAATGGAGAACAGTCGTAGGATAGCTCATTACTATTTCTTTAATTTAGCATGAAAATAAACTTTGCTATAAGTTAAAATAATAGAAACACTGCAAACAAAAATAATTTAAACATCAGTAATATTTATTCTATGAAGAAATTTCGTAACATAAAAGTGGATCACAATGTCAGTTCTTTGCCAGCTCACCTCACTTCTTTCTTGATGAAATTGTCGGGAAAAGAGTTCTGTACGATTCCAATACCAGGTGGAATTTTAACACGAGAACTGTCCAAGTGGTATATGGAAATAAAGACGCTATTCTGGAGTGCCTGGAGAAAATTGAAAACACGAGTAAATCAAATTTAACCATAAACCATGCCCAAAGTTTGCTGTTGAAGATGGAACTTCTTTTAATTTTTGGTTGGAAATTTTCTGCAGGATTATGTCATGTAGATATACTCTCTACAACCAAATATAAAAAAAAAAAAATGTCTAGTGAGTCACTAAAAATCAAGAATTCAATTCGTGAAAACACCCACATCTCTCGCAACGTGGCAGCGAAAGATGTTTTTGACGTGATTCTAAATCAGGTACGATTGATATATTCATCTACAAATCACATGTTGGCAGCAAATCTTTTCGACTCGAAAAACTTTCCAAATTATAACAAAATGTTCCCCGAGAAATATCTGAAATCTATGCTAGAAACATATCCATTCCTCAGATTCCAGCAACTTGAATCTGAGTTGCAAGTGATCTACACGAGAGATGACTTCAGAAATGTGTCCGGTGTCGTTGATCTTTTGCAATTCCTCATCGAAAATAACGTGGTAGAGTCATTCTGTGAAGTATCGAAGCTCCTGAAAGTAATAGCAACAGTGCCTATGTCTAACTCGGAAGCAGAAAGATGTTTCTGTTCATTAAAGCAGGTGGAAACTTTTCTTCGAAGCACAGTGGAGGAAGAACGCCTAACGTCCTGAGCAATGCTACGGAATGTGTGGATTTCAATGAGAGAGTGATCATATTTTCAACAAAAAAGGACAGAAGGATGGATTTTCGTTACAAACAATCAACATCAACACTGTTCACTTCCGAATTACTGCGTTAGGTAAGTATTTAATTGTTACATTTGATTTTATGTTTATTTTTCTGGAAGCGAGTTAATTTACAGCAGTGGCAAAAAAACCGTTACCGATGGAATAATCAAAGTCCCCGAAATGAGCCACTGCGCATGCCACGCCCGCATTCACGAGATAGCGAGTAATCGATTGAAATTGTAGTTCGACTGCTGACGTACCCCATTTCGAAAGCCATTAGAAAATAGGCTGGTAAAATGCATGTTCTGGGTAAAATAAATAAATTAAGTAGTAAAATATCGCTGCAATCGAAAAGTACTGGGAATAAATTTGAATAAGGAACAAGAAAAAGTTTCCTTCCAGGCAGGATTCGAACCACGAAAATCTTAGTTACCAGTCTATCGTAATGCTGTTACTGTGAATAAGGCTCTGAAATCAGCGTCTACAAGGTTTCATCGACTTTTTATGTCCATATTTGTTTTTTTTTGGCCATTCATGTTATTGTTACTGTGACTTATGGAAAATAATAATATTATAAATTATTCTTGATATAATCTAGAGAGTAAAATAAACCAGTATTCAATATTAGATATTGAAAAACAAGATGACCCCAACATCATATCTCTTTATTTCAGATATAGGTGATTTAGCAATTGGTGAAATGTCACTGACGGATACTGAAATTAGAAGTTACAGAAAAATGTGTTAAGTAAGATTGAATGAAACAAGGAAATTAACAAACTTAAGAACACTGGTGCTTTTAAGCAGTATTTATTCATGTCTGTTTACGTCACTTTACAGTGAAAATAATGTTCTTGAAGCTATTGCAGTTCCAAAAATAATAAAATAATAATCTATCTGTCTGTACCTACATTGAACCAAATGTCGATAGCTGTCATCCCTTCAAGCAACACTCTTCAGTTTAGTCTATCCCTGAACCAATCTTAATATAATTTTATTTCGTACCGTTATCTCAGGTTAAAATCTTTCCTGTTCATTTCCGCAATGAACTCTTGCATCTTCCTTTGCATTTCTGTCAGGTTACTTTACAACCTCTATATTTCAGAGACCTTCGTGTGTTCCATACAACTCCAGAAACTCTAATTCTTTGTCATAATTCTGCTTATTGTTTCCTAATATTTTTATATTCCAGTACAACATAAATAACAATCAGCTGTTAATTTACAGCTCTTAAAATAGATGTGAATTCGAATTTGCGCGCTTTCCCCTTGAATTCAAGTTATCAAGTGACGTTCACATTCTTCAAATTGTTTCAGATTCTCCTTTCAAGTCGAGTAAAAAGGAATTATTAAGTATTGATTCAGTTGCATTTGGAACTTGAATTGAAGCTGCTACTTGACTTGAAATTAATTTGAAACATTGTTCACACTTTTGAAGTTCGTCGAATCAAGTGACTTGAAAAGGATAATCGAGGCTTTGCGATATCAGAAATCACTGCAATCTTGATCTCCGTACATGTTCAACATGTAGTTAAATGAAGAGTCGTACTTATATTGGACGTATTAATTATTTATTCCTGAACGTCGAAAATACACGTAATTAAGTATTTATTCTTTGTGTTAACAATATGCAGTTTTTTTTTTGTGAGAATATATTTTATTTCATGTTCATTATAAACGTAACATACAGGTTTTAGCTACACCGATTCACCAATCTCTTACACATAACTTATACGAACATTTTGTGGATCTGTGGTTAGGCCTACACAAAATGAAAAATGGGGGGAAATTATGGTAATCATATACAAAGATTGTGCCACATAGAAATTAAGAAAAATAGGTTTTTATAAGCATTTCCTCCACACCTGTGGAATAACGGTTAGCGCGTCTGGCCGCGAAACCAGGTGGCCCGGGTTCGATTCCCGTTTGGAGCAAGTTACCTGGTTGAGGTTTTTTCCGGAGTTTTCCCTCAACCCAATACGAGCAAATGCTGGGTAACTATCGGTGCTGGACCCCGGACTCATTTCACCGGCATTATCACCATCTCTTTCAGACGCTAAATAACCTAAGATGTTGATAAAGCGTCATAACATAACCTACTAAAATAAAAATATATTAGCATTTCTTTAATGTTCATCATGCGTGCGATGTTGAAATTTTTCGTAAAGGAACCTATTTTGGAAGGGTTTCTTGCCCAAATTAATACTTTATATTTTTCTGGCGTTAAAAATGAATTTTTTTGAAGATTTTTTATAAACTATATTCAAGAGCGTTGCAGGTCTCAATTAATACTTTATACATCTTGATTACACAACTTTTAACACTATATCACTTCGGAATATGTATTATATGTCTTTCTCGTGTTAAATTTTACTGTACTTGGTTAACATGTTTCGGCCTATAATTGACCTTCTTCAGAACTGGCTACTGCTGGTCATGGCGCTTTTTGTTTTGTTACCTGTGGGGTGTGTTTGTGTAGTGTAATGTGGAGTCAAAGAGTGTGTGTGTTCTAAAATTGAGTTTATGTGTTGAGAATTTCATTAAAATACTTTAAATATTCTTAGTTTTTTTCACTAGGAAAATTAAGAGATGGAACTTAAACTGAGGAGATTCGATCCGGCATCGGAACTGGAATCCAGTGTCGCTTAGTGAATAAAGCGTCAGCACGTACTTACTTAAAACCCGGGTTCGAGTCCTTACTTACTTACTTATTGGCTTTTCTGAACCCAGAGGTTCATTGCCGCCCTGACATAAGCCCGCCATTGATCCCTATCCTGAGCAAGGTTAATCCAGTCTCCACCATCATGTCCCACCTCCCTCAAATCCATTTTAATATTGTCCTCCCATCTACGTCTCGGCCTCCAAAGGTCTTTTTCCCGCCGGCCTCCCAACTAACACTCTATACGCATTTCAGAAAACCAGAACGAACATGCCCTGCCCATCTCAAGCGTCTGGATTTAATGTTCCTAATTATGTCAGTTGAAGAATACAATGCGTGCAGTTCTGCGTTGTGTAACTTTCTCCATTCTCCTGTAACTTCATCCCTCTTAGCCCCAAATATTATCCTAAGAACCTTATTCTCAAACACCCTTAATATCTGTTCCTCTCTCAAAGTGAGAGTCCAAGGGACAAATATAGAACAGGGGGTAATATAACTGTTTTATAAATTCTAACTTTCAGATTTTTGACAGCAGACTAGATGACAAAAGCTTTAATCATGTCAAGTACGAATAATAACAGGAATAGCGTCAGCACGTAGAGCTGAAAACCCGGGTTCGAGTCCCGGTACCGGAGAGAATTTTTCTCTATTCTATCCATACTTATCAAGGTAGGCGATGTTTGGAACCTGTATCTCAACTAAATTTTATATTCAATTATTATCGAGGAACTCTAGCTTGTGCTCGATAACAGTAACTTCTAGCGCTTGAAAGTGGAATTAAACGCCGACAGAGCTCTTGTGCACAGAAAAACAGAACGGAAAAATTCGCTCAATGTTCTTTCTATATAATAAATATTCGTTGGTACTGCTAGTGAGGTTAATTTAATCAGTTAGAAATACCCTGGCAAGAATGTAAATATTAAAATTAAGTATATTATAATATTGTAGTGCATTAGAAGATAGAATGTGTTAAGAACGAAGATCACGAAACAGGTGGTGAGGGAGAAAAGAGAGGGAGAAATAAAATGGGACAGGGTATATGTGAGAGAGAGAGAAGAGACTAGAGAGAGAGAGGAGGTGAAGATAGAAATGAAAACGTTTTAATTAACAGAACACAAATTAATTGAAAAGTGGCATAAGCAATTGGCACAGTCTTTGTATATAATTCCGAAATTATGCGTAACGTGAAGGAAATAATTTGAAACATTACGAAAATATTCTTCAGTATTAAGAATATAAGGCACACATTGACACACTCCAGAGATACTGTATGGATGTACGAACAAAACAATGAACATAATCGTTTTAATGAAGACCTACCCACTAATAGCGAATATGTCCCATACTATGAATAGCGCATAATGATTAGGTTATAGCAATTGGTTATTATCACATTCGAAACAACTCACAATCTACAAACGAATGTCAGTTTTTTAATCTGCTGTTTCAGTCGTGATGGATGTGATCAAGACAGGACCCGATGTCGACCCATTGGCAATACAGACAAGTGAAAACACGGACTTAGAAGACAAAAAGCCTTTAACAAAGGTAAATATCGATCCTGGTACACCTCACTCACTGGAGGTAAAAACGTACTTGAATTAATAGAAATAACCTTAGAATTGTAGCACACCATTCTACAGAGACAGGATGTGATCACTGCGAAAGTTGTAAACCCACCTAACCTATCCAACCTGGAATAACTTCTTTTCTTACACACACGGATTTAGGCTTAGGCAACCTAGGCAGTTGCTTAGAGAGCAATTTCCACTGGGACGACATTTATATACTATGAATGCATTGTTGAAAAATCAAGTTGGGTATGTGTTTATTATTTATTGCTATTAATAGTAACCACAACTGTCAGTTTCATTTCCGGTATAATAATATATCGTCAACAATACTATTTAATCAGTTTTCAGCATGCAGTATATAATTCAATATGAAAGGTTTATTCCGCAAAAGTTTGAGGTTATTTTTCAATTTACTTTATACAGCACTTCCTGAGTAAAAGTAAGAAATACTCGTAATAATTATCAATCAATCAATCAATCAGTATTCCCATCATTCCTAGGTGGAACATAGAGCTCTCAGAAAGCATCTCCATCTGACTCTATTCCTGGCCAACTCCTTGATCTCACTCGATTTTGCTTCTGTGAGAACAGTTCGTTTCCATGTTATCTTGGGTCTGCCAATTCCTCTGCTGCCCTGCGGATTCCAATCCAATGCCTTCCTGGCGGGTCACCTGGAGGTCGGCGAAGTGTATGTCCCAGGCATCCCCACTTCCTATGCCGAATTTCAAATTAAAATGGTTTTGTTTAGTTTTTAACCATAGGTTTTCGTTGGATATCTGGACCGGCCAGAATATTTTTCCAATATGTTTCTCAAACATCTATTGATAAAAACTTGTAGTTGATTGATAATAAATAATTATTATACCACCAACAAATATATTGCCGATATCACCTCTATACCGACGACCTACAACTTTACATACATTACAGACCCAATACGATCAATGAATCGATTGACAAGTTATAAGTCTGAATGCCACTGTCTCCACTTGGGCAGCCAATTTCGGACTCGCACTTAACCCAAGTAAGACTCAAGCTGTTATTATTGGACATAAGCGTTTAGTTAACTCCCTTATGCCCACGTGCATCAACGTAAGTTAGATGTAACCATCGGTTAAAATTGTGACCTAATCCCCGATTAAGCATTTTTACGGTGGATCGACCTGTTACGACTTAAATAGGAAGTTAACCACAGTAATCTCTAACCGGCCAAATATGAGTGGTTAAAGGAGATAACCAGCGATTAGTAGAGCAAGTAAAGCAAAATGGCGGCCATAACCACAGGTGATTATTTCGAAGACGATTATTATTGTGCAGTACTTGAATTACTTGGATAGAGCGTGAGCGTGAAGGTTCTTTAGTGGAAAGAGAGAATTCTTGCGAGCAATTAGGTGACAGAAAATTTCAGGAGGGATTTCGTTTATCAAAATCTACAAATGGATCAATTGAAATAACACAAGAACAATCATATTTCTCCTACGGATCGGCTGCTTATATTACGATTCTATGTAACTATTATTTTCTGTATTTTAAGAGGGAATACTCGAATACCAGTATCTCTTTCTCTATGTCACTGGCTGAACAAAGAGAGGTTATGGATGGATCTTAGGATAATGCACAATTCCTGGTGTAGTCCAAGATCGTACAATCACATTCCTACCAATTTTCTGCATCCTTTTCCTTTATGGATATTCCATCTTTTTATATAATAGGCCTACATTTAAATCTAGTAATTAAGTCTATCGATACTTCAACCTAACATTGGGATATAATCATTTTGGTTTCAATTTTCCATTTTGTACGATTTTAAGTTAAAAGTACTGAAAAACAAAGAAATGGAACTCACAAATATAACAGCGCCCAAAGGCAGACAAATGCAACGCGAAAATGTAGGATACGTTCATTTCGATGTAGAACATAGTGAGCGCAGTCGTTTTTAGACGTTGACTATTATCTTTGCAGCGGTATGGATGCTTTCCTTTAGTCATTTTGTAGAAACAATGTACCATCATAGACTTTACTCTGGTTAAATGAGTTGTCAGCTAGCCATGTTTTAGTAATCGGCGATTATGAATGGTGCACATAAATTACATTTTAACCACGGCTACTGTTTAACCATCGTTTCGTAATCTATGATTACTGCGTTTTTAATCAATGTTGATGCACTTCGCCATTAATAACAGTAATCTTTCAGTTGTTACCTTTAACAACACGCTAATCCCTTTATTCATCTGTCGTAAAAATCTTGGCTTCTTTTTTGATAATAATCTAAGTTGAAATTTTCAAGTTAAAGAAACGATAAAAAAATCTGTTCCTCCATTCACTGTTTCAGTCGCTTGAGAAACTTCTTGCCCCAGCAACTAAAACTTACCCTAGTACAAATAGTAATGCCGCACTTCGATTATTGTGACGTTTTGTTAAGTGACCTAAGTTCTGAACTGTCAGTCAATACAGCAAGTTCAGAATATGTGCGTCAGATACGTGTGCAACATCCGATATGATCACATATCACCGTCCTTCGCAAGTCTTTCGTGGCTCCGACTTAAAGAACGCAGAACTTTAAACTCTTTGTCTTTACTCTTTCGAATTCTGCACACCTCAACACCAAATTACCTTTCGTCTCGTTTCTCCTATCTATACTCTAACCACGACATAAATACCAGATCACTTATCTGTGGCACGCTAAGTATACCTCTTCATAGAACATCTTGTTATTCATCATCTTTTACAGTATCCACCTCGCGTCAATGGAATTCCTTGTCACAAAGTATTAGGGGCTGCAAGACAATAAACACCTTTAAATACAGCTTAAAAGATAACCTTATTAGCATTTCACTCCAATCATACTGATTTAAACTATCACTGACTACACTGTTACTTTTTTCTTTAGACATCATCCTGATAGTGCTATATTTTCAAAATTATCTCATAATAATCTCTTTCTATTATCTAATATTATTTGAAATATATTAACATTCTATGTATTTTAGCTTAATTCTGCTACACAGTTTTTTCAGTGTTTAATTAATAGCTCATAAGTATTTTGTTGTTTAATTCGTAAATAACTCTTGTATACATGTAACTCTCACCTAAATCAAATTGTTGAATTCTTTATAAGTTCATGCATATGTACAGTATATACACTTTTTGCTGGTTGAGTGGAAGAGAAGGCCTTACGGCCTTAACTCTGCCAGCTAAAATAAATTATTATTATTATTATTATTATTATTATTAAATTATTATTATTATTATTATTATTATTATTATAAAACCAATACTTAAAAATAAACCACAGCCTGCCTTTCACAAATCAATTTTGTTTCAACAATGAATAAGTCTGAATGTGTTTCTTTGCATCGAGTCTGATGCATTTCGTGAGATCGAATTTGTTGACATCATCAATGCTTTCTCTGCGAAGAAAGTGCAAAGGAAATCTTTTTAATTCACAAGTAAGATGCATGTATTTCGATTCCAATAATTTACTATTTTGTGAAATGCAACATTTCATTTAAAACTAATTTAAACTAAATATGACCTGTATAATACCTGCTTATAAACTGTTTATCGGAGTTAGGGGGCGGCAAATTTTAGCACTGCCTAGATGCAAAGCCATCTAAATCCGGATGTACTATGCGGGAGACGAGACTAAATCTATCTATGTACCTATCTGTCAAAAGCCTGAACAAACGAAACCTAACCTGTCACTGACTGTTTTCCTTACGAAAACACGCCCTCTATCTATCAAAAACCGTAAGCTATATGCTAGGCATATGCTACCAAAAGCTCGATAAACTAACCTAACTTGTCACTGATCCTTTTCCTTACGAAAACTTGCTTTCTGTCTATAAACCAAAAAATACGTAGGCAATGTGAAAGACATAGCAAAAGACTGAACAGACCAGACATAAGCTGTCACTGACGCCCAGCCTCACCAAAACTCACTCATTTATTTATCTAGATGTGCAAGCTACTAAATTTCCTTCGTGTGTTTGTTTACTGTTATATATATGTAGGCCTGTATGGTTATTCCACAGTCTACTATACCCGTTAGAAGCTAAATATAAAGTAATTAAAAATTAAAATGGACATTTGATCCAGGAACATTCTAGGTTTTTGATAGAAGGATAAATCGCCTAATCATGTTACTTAATTTATATTGCATTTAAAATGCGATCAGAAATATTTACACTTTCGTTGTCGTGTTCTTTTGGAAAAATTAAAATTCCTTCCATTATTGAAATTAAATTTATTACTTAATTATTTTTTAAAAGTATATTAAATTCCAGATAAACTCGAAGATATTGCATTATATTTAATTAATATAATTTTTGTTTGCTCCAAACCCGAACTGAAATTTACTATAAAGTAATTCACTCATTAAAAAGACATTTATCCAGCGAACATAATTGTTTGATGATAAACCAATAAATATTAATTTAAATTTATTTAAAAATAAAATGGAATTATGAATTAATGGAGTCATTACGTGCAATGACAATTCCTTGTAGTGTTTCTTAATAGTTAACAAAATGGGATTTTTGGTTAAGCAAAATTAACACACCAAATTTTGGAAATAAAATGTTGATCAATAAATTTTATTATAAAAATTTGATAACGTCTCTAGTAAAGAAAGTTTTAAAAATAACAACAAATCTCAGGAGGAACAAGCTATAATTAAAAACATATCTTGGCTCATTACCCAATTTTTTCTTTGAAGAGAAAAAGTAGGCCTAAGCAATAGTAATCCCATATGTATTTGAATTTTAAAACGATTCAATCAATAAATTTCATTAAAACAAACTTAATTTTTCTACTATCTTTAGTAAAATAACACATAAAAATAATAACGTTAATTAGCTAGATGAAAAAATATACATTATTCTAAAAAAAAGGTAGACCTAGAATTTATTTCTCTGGCTATTTTAATCTTAGCAGCCTAAGTGACAGAACTTTAATAACATTATCTAATGTCCTCCAGTTAGACTGAAACATTTCATTGATGAAATTTAAGGATATAATGTTATTCTAACAGTCACAAAGAACTTCAAATTAACAGTTTTGTTTCTGCACAGCATTCTTGTCCAAACCCAGGAACATTTCTGAATCTTTCAAATCGGAAAAGGATAATTTTAATTTTCTCTTATTTATCTCATTATTTATAGCACTATCAAAATCCTTGTCCCATATTATTATTTTTACAATTATTATATTTTAGCCATTAACATTTTCATTACAACCAATAACGAACATTTCACAAGCATCAATGAAATACGCAATAAAATAGCACTCGATAGAAATATAATCAAGTCCAAAGTCGACCATGGAAGTCTATTGTTTCATCGAAAGTTGCCATTATCGCGTGAAAGGTTTATCATACAGACAGATTTGACAAAAAAAATTTCAAAAAGCAATTTTCGCGACTGTTATCAGTAGACTGTGGTTATTCTATCTTTGACGTCATGTCATTATGAAAAACATACCAGAAAAATTTAGCACAGATTTATTAAATCAGACGTTATTCATCTTTGAGGTATGGGTATGTAGCTAACGTAAATTACTCATTTTTGATATATCTGTTCTCCAGGATGTGAAATTATTAAATCTGTGCCCGACCTTTACAAAAAGGGAATGCATAGACTACAGTTGTGATGTCAAATCAGAAGGGGCAACTGCAGTACCAATTCAGTTTGATGACATCAAACGTGAAGCTGAGGTAAGTGGAGCACTTTAGGTAGTAAGAATAAAGCTTAAGTACTTTCTCAAGATTTATACTTTTGAGTATGAGCACTTCCTGTGTTTATATACTCGTAACAACTAGAACATAATCATATTCGTAAGAATAAAGACATTCTACCTAACGCGAATATATACTCATCTCTACAGCCTTCCCTATCATTTAAAAGTTAGTATGTACTCATGTTACCTATCCTCTTTGACCACATTGCACCGTGATGCTCAGTTTTTTTTTTTATAGATTTTCACATGCTATCCGCATGCTGTAGTGGTTTGTGTTTTGCTTTTTATAAATAAGTAAATAAATAAATAAACGAATAAATAAATTAATAAATTAATAAAATAAATAAATAAGTAAAATGAATGAATAAATAAATAAATAAACATGAAAGAGAGAGTGAATCAGATAAGTGACATTAATAAACAGGAAACAAGAAAATTGTACTGGGAAATCGTCATTACGGGATGTTGGATAGAGATTACAATCCATTTCTAGAATTCCAGTTATGCTAAATCTATTTTTTATTATAGAGAGTTGTATATATAATTTAAAGTTACAAGTAATTGCATTTTGCAATTCAAATTTTACAAAATAAACTGTAATTCTTAATTATATTTAACAATACAATCTAACCTTATAATTTGATAGCCATTCATATTTTCAGAGGTTATTTTTTATGAATAACAAATACGTGTTTAACCTTTTTCACATTCACTTTTGTGAAGCGTTAAAGGCTTCTGGAGTTCACGTCTTTTTCTATATTTTTCCATGAGGCACTACATCGTTCATAAATTCTGCATTTTTTTTTAACTTTAAACTGAACACAAATCAACAAATATTCAGAATTGAGCCTGCTACAAACCATACTCAGAATAACATGAGAACGAACTTATAAATATGAGAATATACTAGCTTTTATTCTTATCAATTATGAGTATATATTCTGTAGAACATGGACACTTGAGTATATTCTACTATGCTTCCAACTTATGAGTATGTAATCATAAATGAGTAGGTACTCAAATGTTTTTATTCTTACTAACAGGAGTACATGCTATCAAAAGTCCAGTATATACTATATACTCATCTTTATTCTTACCGTGGATTGTATGCACAAGAAGGAACTGCATTTAGAACATTCTTCCAAACATTAAAATATGCATGCTTTCCTGGGAATTCTAAAATAGTAGCTATGCTAGAACAATTATTCGCGGCACAGTATTTCACCATTTTCTTATTATTTCCCTTCAAGTGTACTTATATTTATTCGTACTCCTCAAATAAGCATGAACTGCTCGCAATCCCAGTAAAAGCGTCAACTCCCTTTAATGGCGGCCGAACAGCGGTTCAAATTTGTGCGCTACACTAGCGCCATTGGTGACTCCAGTTATGTATTACAAACTCTTTGGTTTCGCTGAAATTTATCCGAGTAATTATGTGTGACAACCAAGAATTAATAGGTACCGTAGAAGAGGGTAAAGTCGATTAAAATTTTGCAATTTTTTAATGATATTGAGGTTATGCAATGGAGCGAAGTTCCTCAGAAAATAGCATTTTGTCGTCATATCCTTCACTTATGAAGACACGTTACAAGAATTGAATTACAATCTATAAAAAAACTGTTTTTTTTTTACTTGACTTGTGATCGAAGTTACCTGCTTAAATAGGGTAAAGTCGATCAGCATTGAATTTTTAGTTTAAGATCGATTTTAAAATATTGCGGAGTAAAGTCGATCACTGTTTATGTTTTTAAGAAACAAATTAAGTGTATTACATATATTTTATTTGTTATAAGGTGTAAAAACAATAATAATCTAGAATATATGCCTATAACATTATATAGTGTATCTTTTGTTACTGTGATCATACTATTCGATACAATTAGGCCTATAGGTCTCCACTGTACAATCGTGACTATAATTGCCAACTTATAAAACATAAAAACACATTTTAATACTTCACATACCAACAAACAGAGATTTAAGAATTTAAAATTTACATTGAAATACCACCCTTCAATTATAATCTAAAATGCAATTCAACATTGCTTAAGTTTATATCAGATTTTATTTGAAATTTTCACCTCCTCATGTCACTTTAGAAACTACGTTGTTCCCATAGTCAGGTACAGAGGGGTGTACGAAATATGTTCATTTGGCAGTGCTTCTCTTACGCAAGAAATTCACCATAATTTCGTCTTCCTCTTTTCCTCACTACCCCATCAATATAAGCTATACTATGACACTTTTCTGTTTATAAGTGTTAGTTGGAGGTATTTCGGTGAATAATTTATTCTTCCTGCTGGTCCTATCTGCTTCGAGTAGGTCGATGGCATGATCAGCTTAAATCTACAAAGGTGCAAGTTTTCTTAAAATAATAAGTTTCAATAGTAACATTTACGAACTGCAAAACTGTTATTGCAGGATACAATCTCAACGAAAAGTACTTACGTATACTTCCTGTCTCCTTTCACTGCTGACTATAATTTAGAGTTTGTAAGACTTTGTTTTCATTTAAGAGAAAAAGTTGAGAATAACAATTTTCACTTCAACAGTAATTATGCAGTGTTCCCATTGTTGGCATTCGCAGGCTTTTTGTTGTCCCTCTCGCTTGCATTTGCAATGTAAGGCAATGAAGTCAGCATAACAAAATTTTAACAAGTAACTGAGAAAATATACAGTTTTCAATAAAAATCGCAAATGATCGATTTTACACCCACTGATTGACTTCACCCACTTCTATGGTATTAGAAAGATTTATCACTGTAACAGACCAGTTCAATTAGATTATGAATTGAAGACAATTGTATAATTCTAAATATTTTGGCCTGTCACGTTGGGGTAGATTCCACCAAAGTGTTGAATGGGAAATTAAATTGTAGTTTACAGGTCATCCCATCAGAAATCTATCTCAGGAACGATGTTATTTCAGCAAAAATTTTACTAGGATTGAAATTTTATGCAATGCAGGTTTCTGTTTGCTCTGTCTACACTCATATTATTTGATCTGCATTATAGGAAGAGTTGTGCGACTTGAAGACAGTGAAGGAAGAGCTGAAGTCTGAAATAACTACAGAGGACAATGAGATTTTAACTGAGGGGTGAGTATAGTGTGTTGTATTGTATTTATTAACATTCCATGGTATTCATACATGCCTACAGCTAGAATATGGAACAAGTCAAAAAACTTAATTCTATTATAAAATCTTAATTTATAGTCACAGTCTAGTTGAAATATATACAGACGAGATTTACAATATAGTCTACTAGTACAACACAGAGTTTTAGTATCAATTTCATGAAGTGTTATTGAGTGTCATGAATTCACCTACAGAATAGAAGGCGTTAGAAATTAAGTACTTCTTTAATTTGGCCCTAAATAATCTTATGTTTTGAGTTTCATTTTTTTATATCGACAGGAGGCTATTAAACATTTTTACTGCCATATAACGCACTCCTTTTTGATAGCACGATAGACTTGCCGATGGAGTCTGAAAGTCATTTTTTTTTTTGACGTGTATTTATGCTATGAACTGCTGAATTAGTTACGAAGTTTTCACGATTACATACGAGGAAGATTATTAATGAAAAAATATACTGACAAGCCATGGGCATTATTTGTAGCTTTTGAAAATAGTCTTACACAATTCCCTAGATTTGGCACCTACTATTATTCTAATTACTCTTTTTTTATAATAGAAATATACTGTTACTATCTGTGGAATTTCCCCAGAATATTATTCCAAAACTCAGTACCGAGTGGAAGTATGCAAAGTATATTGTTTTTAAGGTATTGATATTTACTATCTTTTGCATGGATCTAATAGCAAAACAAGCTGAATTTAGTTGGGGGGTAATTTCTTTAATATGATTTTTCCAATTTAACACATTATCGATTTTTAAGCCAAGAAATTTGGTTGTTGTTGTTTCTAATAGGGATCTATTGTTAATTATTGCGCTAGAAATTTGCGAGGTTGAATTTGCACAGAATTTAAATTGAATTATGTTAGTTTTGTTACAATTTAATACTAATTTATTGACTGAGAACCAGTCACATATTTTGAAGAGAATTTCCTCAGTTGAAGATTGGAATGTGCTGGAGTTATTGGCTGTAATTACTATACTTGTGTCACCTGCAAATAATATGGGATGACCTACATCTTTTATTAGGGGGGCAAGATCATTTATAAACACTAGAAAAAGTAGTGTTTTGTGTCGTTACTCCTCCTTTTTTCCATAGTTTTGTTAAAATTATTATTAGACAACATATTTTTACGTAATAAATGCTAACATTTCAAGTAGCTATACTTGCATACGTGCAGGAATGACTCAAAACTGGTCTAAATACTATTTCTATTTGGTTCGGAAGTAGTGGCCACTTATACTGAAAAGTTACACTCTGTTTTCAGTGTGTAATGATGGAATTTCACGCCATTTCATATTATTGGCGAGCACTACTGCTGATGTAGACAAAGAGCGTTTCCTATTCAGGTTTCTTGATATGCATCCTGGCCATTAGATAGATTTGAGAAATCATTTCATAACCTCGAAATTCGAACTTCAATTTGCACCCCGCAATAAGATGGGTGAAAACTAGATCTACAGAGGTAATCATTAGTAATGTCAATAAATTCAGGGGATTATTTTCTGGATATTTAAAGGATATAACTAATATTCTTTCAATCATTTACAGGGACATCATTTTAGTTTTACTTCAATTTTTATTGTACCTGAGTTTTTTAATGTACTTCACTCCCACCCCTTCTACTAGTAAACTTCCAACCGTTCTTCACACTGAACCAAGCGTATACAGTCAATGTCGCCTTACAGTCATAATAAACGCAAACAGTACTGAGTTAGTGAGTATAGTACGTTCCAGAAATATGTTTGCTTTCAATATTGAATCATATTCTCGCACAGGTACTGTCCTCCGTTTGCCTATGTCGCATCCCGGTTTCCCCCACCCACTTCTGCCCCTCCCTTTGTGGCTGGTCTGTCTTAGCTCTTTTCTGAAAACATTAATTCCTGTTAGGAATTGGACGTCTACGTAATATTATACAACTGTTTAAAATAACTTGAATAAAAGGGCCTCGTTAAGTAATTAACTGTCACGTGATTTCCCCCTTTCTACGACCCTGCGACATAACCACTTGGACGGACAGTAAATAGCATGTCTGAATAATTTTATCTTTTCGGATCGGGCAGAAATGAAGATTGAATTTACAGTACGTAAGGTACTCTTTTATAGATTAGGTGCACAATTAGTTCAACAATGAGTTACTAGTACGAAAGACGAAACTGGTAATTGGAATTAGGTATAATAGTCTGTGTGCGATAATATGCAAAAAGAACTGAAACCTGTATAGAAATGAACGGCCATCATTTTCAAATATGTGTTTCAATATTGAATCATATTTACAGGTATTGTTCCGTTTGCCTATATCGCATCCTGGTTTCTCCCATCCACTTCTGCCCGTCCCTTTGTGGCTGGGCTGTCTTAGCTCTTTTCTGAAAACATTAATTTCTGTTAGGAATTGGACGTCTACGTAATTATACAACTGTTTAAAATAACTTAAATAAAAGGACCTCGTTAAGTAATCAACTGTCATGTGATTTCCCCCTTTCTACAACCCTACGACATAACCACTTGGACGGACAGTACATAGTATGTCTGAATAATTTTATCTTTTCGGATCGGGCAGAAGTGAAGATTGAATTTACAGTACGTAAGGTACTCTTTTATAGAGTAGGTACAGAATTATTTCAACATGAGTTACTAGTATGAAAGACGAAACTGGTAATTGGAATTAGGTATAATATGCGATAATATGCAAAAAAACTGAAACCTGTATAGAAATGAATGGCCATCATTTTCAAATATGTGTTTAAATATCCATATTATGATTATTTTTCAATTTAACTTCATTCTCTATTTCCTAAAGTGCTGTAGACAGTATAATATGCACTGCATGATGAATACGTCTGAATGAACAGCTCAGTTCGACAGTAAAAACACTTATTTTTAATACTTTACTGTATTTTGATTAAAGAAAACTGATTAAAATTATCAAACTCAAAATCGCGATATTTCCTATTTTACGTATATGGATGAACTACTTTTCATCCCTCCTATTCCTAGTAAAGTGATTTGTTCGTATCTTACGCCAGTATGAGAACTGCAGTCGTGGAAAAGGGGTAGCAAACGGTGTTTCCGGTTCACAACCTTTAATCCAAAGGTTAATAGGTTAATAGAAATGTTAGTAAAAATAAAATGATGTCCCTTTTATTATCATAATACACTCCTCTCTTAAATCGACTGAGCATGTTGGGAATGAAATCAATGGCTTTTCCAAAACACTCTATGAAATGTTTCATGTAAAACAATTTTTATCTCGTAAAATGGCAGAAATGAGCAGAATTGTATTAAACTTTTTATTTGAAATATATCATGGAATAAATAATAACCCTTGTAATTAGTGCCTTTACTTATGGTTCATCCTATATATTACTGACTTTTAGCCCCGGTTCACACGAGCAGAATATCTGTGGAACAGATGGCACATGGTGGCCGCAAGTTCTCTATGGGCTATTGAATTGTATCAATCACACGAGCGGACGCTCAAGTTCACAATACAAAAAAAAAAAAAAAGGAAAAAAAAAAAAAAAAAAGAAAGAGGAATTTTAAAAATAATTGCTTTGAAGACATTTATGGAATTAGTGCTGAATGACACTTGTTTGCAACGTCGCATGATAAAGATCCATGTGATGGCATTGAGAAACTTTTAAAATACTTGCCACGAGAGCCAGCCTGATTGAAGACCCTATAAAAAAAAAAAAAAAAAAAAAACACCTGGTTTGTTGGAAAAACATTTCTAACGTGTCATTTATATTTTGTCCATTGAATAAGCAAAAACCCACATAGAAAATTTGCAGGCCAGATACCACAATCTAAAACCAATAACTGGTACATTAAAATTACATTCTTTCATTCCGTTGTGAAAAACTGAAGATTTAGTAAAAGCAATTTTCTTTCAAGAAAGAAGGTAGGCGAATCAAAATTTAAAGTGTGAATGAAAAGAAACGTTTAAAAGCATAATGTATAATTATTTGAAGATATCATAACAAGTAAATTAGCTCAGCGTTTCCTCGAGTGGCTTGATCCATACTGGGTGTAATGTTGCAATGTTCATCAATCATTCAGCGCCGATAAACCTCCCAGCGCACTTCAACCTTCCCTTCCACTGCTGAAGAAAAACAAATTGTGTCGTAAATAAATTTCCATTAATTAGTTTGGAGATCCCATTCTGATTTTTTTGTAATTATTAAGAATACCTCAGTGTACTGAGTGGACATTTTAGATTTTTAAGGGGTTATTTCACATTGATATATAACTTTTAAAATTGAATTATTAAAAATATTTGTAATAATTATATTAAAATTAGTTAGTAAATATTTAATAAAAGACAGTACTTTAAGTCTTTTAAATGCATTTTTCAAAAAAATTTTAACATCAATATCGTCAGAAATATGACGCTTTAAATGTTGCATTGTGCGACATTTTTAACGAAGGTTAACATGTAATATTTTAAAAAATGTGGACGTAGGAGGAAATAAAAATACATTTGTTGGTTTATTGGACCCATTAGAGTTGGTAAAAACATATAAAGCAATCAGAAATATGAAGGTCAAAATTTGTATTATTTTTGTGCGATTTGACATGGAATGACTCATAGGCATCCTATCTGAGCCCCAAACCCTTCCTATATCAGCATCGGAAATCCGTAAGTCCTTTTACTATTTCAAATGATAGATGAGGGGAAAGTGGAGAGTGTTTGTGGAATGATAGAGGGAAAAGGAGTACCCTAGAAAAACCCTCTGTAACGTCTGCTTGAGTCACAGTCGACATATCACAAGTGTATTGTAATACTGGCTTTTGCAATTTTTTTTTAACTTGTAGTGGTGCATTGCACATTGATTGTCTTCGATGAGTGATATAGATGTAGAGAAAGTTGACGTTGAGGTGATCGAGAATGAGAAAAGTCTATATATTTAGGACATTCAAAATGAAGAGTACAAGGACAGAAACAAAAAATGTTCAGCATGGTATGAAATTGATTGTGCACTGTTTCTCACTTTCATGGAACATTCTGACGCAGAAAAGAAATTTGTTAATAAATAGTCCTTGTCAAATATTTCTTGCATAAGCCTATACAGTAATACAAAATTATTTTAATTTATGACATTTACCTTTTACTTCATTAATTTCTCTTTGTACTTTTTAATAAAAAGTGATAACTCATAACATTTCAGTTTCTGAAAATAAAACAAACGGTAACCTAAACACATTTCATTCCAGTAAACTCTATTGATTATTGATAATTCCCTCTAATCCCCTTCTACTATAGTACCGGTAATATAAGTACAGTAATATATTTTCTCCAAAGTGAATACGAAATTAAATACACTTACTACTTATTCATTTCAACAATTAAATGCATACAACTATTGGCATAGATGTTACAGAAAGCATTCTATTGGAGGTATAGCCAGTCTTACGTTAATATATTCTTTCTGAAGCCATTTTTCAGAGTATGATGTAATGAAGTTCATCGAAGCTGGGAAATGTCATTTTGAAGTAAATTAAAATAAACTGATTCCTCCTTGCGCAACTAGTTAAACAACACATGAATAGTCCCTTGTAATAAAGGACTATTGGATGTACTCAATGTCTTCATCTTTACTTTCCTTATCAATAATTGCATTTCGAAGTACACTAGTACTGCACCGTGATTAGCATCTATGGCGACTGTCCACCTCAAATCCTTCCGTCCGTCTTTCATCCGCTCGTGTCAACCGGGCCTTAGCCTTTAACAGTCTTACTAATAAACCACGTATAGTTTTTATACGAGACTTACGCAGAATTGGGACAGAAAACGTTACTAATAAACCATGCATAAGCAATGGATGTATAAACAGGCTGTAACTATACAATGGGAATTGCTTTGCAGTAGTTACATACACGAAACACCTTGTTTAAGCGTTACATATAAAGAAAAAATGGCCGTCCCTCTAACAGCTGTTCGTATCGACTGTCATTTTTGTGATGATGGTTGCCTTGTAACCATAGAAGAACAAACCAAAGAGCACAGAATAATTAGAATAACATTGCTTTAGCTTGTACTCTTTTTGACTTTTTCAGAAGTCGATTCCAACGATTCAATCATACATTACGAATCGATTCTAACGATTCGTTCACGATTCTTCTCAGTTTGCGATTTATTCTTTTGAATCGACAACGAGTTCACGATTCTTCCCAGTCTGCGATTGCAGCTATTCTTTTGAATCGTGAACGAACGACAGGACACTTTCCCAAACCACGCGTAGAACAAAACGTTCTACGTCTCTCGCATAGATGGCATGCGAGATATTGGATTGCCTCTTTCTCATTGGCTGGAACCATTCAGCATGACCTCCATTTCTACAAATTTACCCAAGATAATGTTTCTAAATTATAATTTATCAGCTGAACCTTATTTTGAAGTACATTTTTTGCATTACATCTCCATTTAACGATGCAAATTTCAAGTTTGTGTTCATTATTTTCCATACTTAACAAATGCAGTATTTTGAGTTCACTCTCGCTCGGGAGCATTCGGCACAGTTCGGAAATGTCCGTTGACAGGTTACATCAAACAAGTAAATAGAATCGTGGGTTACGATACCATGTCAATTCGTTACTATTCTTTTGAACGACGATTCGTTGATACCTCGAATCGATTTTTACGATTCTTTATTATTATCACGAATCGACTTAACTCTAGTGGTAATCGATTAGAGCCAGTTGTACTATCGATTTAACACGCCACACAACCGGATGCAATAGAGAACCTCAGATATTCTATTACCTTTCGTAACGAAGTAATGACGAACCTATGACGTAGCTGTGTAGCAGTTATATTGTTATTCACGATGTATGTAGTGATTATTAGTAAGGAATTTACACACGACTTATAAACGAGCTACTCTTTGTATAGGTATAAGAGAGTTAAACGTCTGTATATAGAGTTTTTATTAGTAAGACCGTAAATGTTCCTACCTGTTCATTCTCATGTTGCTGTGGATAATTATTTAATGTACTTGTAGTGTACACTGACAGCATATTTTCATCCTAGGATTTCAGTTACTGATAACAGTACTGCGTCATCTCTATTGGACGGTATTGCGGACGAAGAACTCGTGGCTATTCATGATAGTTCGAAAAAATCTGTTTTGCACGAGTTACCTGCATACGAATGTTCTGTACAAAATTGTAATTGTGAGAAACTATTCAAAAGTGAAGACAACTTGAAGACACAATCTTCCAGCAACACAACTCGTTCAGTTCACAGTGAAACAGGCGACATTTCAAACAAATGTAATGTTTTTAGCTTGGATTCGCCAGAGTCCTTGCCTTCGATATGTCAATTGGGAACTGACACCGATAACGAAAAATTCAAATGTGATATCTGTGAAAAGACTTTTTCGAAGTTGGTATATCTGAGAAGGCATATCCTCAGGCATACAGCTGAGAAGATTTTCAAATGCGAGGTGTGTGGAAAGTGTTTTTCCCAATCTTCACTCCTAAAAATCCATGAACGCCTGCATTTCGACGACAAACCATTCAAATGCGATATCTGTAAGAATCGTTTTCGGCATTTGGTGACTTTGAAAAAGCACATTTTGAAACACTCGGGAGAGAAATTATTTAAATGCGATGAATGTGGAAAACGTTTCTGGGAATCTGGAAGTCTGAAAATCCATGCTCGTCTCCACACAGGCGAGAAGCCATTCAAGTGCAATATATGTGGGAAATGTTTTTCGCAGTCGGCCCACCTCAGGAATCATAAACGTTACCACTCTTCCGAGAAACCATTCCAATGCGAAGTATGTGGTAAGTGTTTCTTGCAGTCTGAACACCTGAAAGTACATAATCGGCACCATACTGGCGAGAAACCATTCAAATGTAGTGTTTGCGGACAGTGCTTCACCCAGTCTCGGTACCTCAAAATCCATGCACGCCAACATACTGGCGAAAAACCATTCAAGTGCCATGTGTGTGGAAAGTGTTTCTCAGAGTCTCGCTCCCTCAAAATCCATGAACCTCATCATACCGGCGAAAAACCATTTAAATGCAATGTTTGTGGAAAGTGTTTCTCCCAGTCTCGATACCTCAAAAATCATATTCCACAGCATACTGATGAAAAACCATTCAAATGCAATATTTGTGGAAAATATTTCTCCCAGGCTCGCCATCTTAAAAACCATGAGTCCCATCATACTGGCGAAAAGCCATTCGAATGCAATGTTTGTGGAAAATGTTTCTCCCAGTCTCGCTACCTAAAAAGTCATCAACTTCAGCATACTGACGAAAAACCATTCAAATGCAATGTTTGTGGAAAATGTTTCTCCCGGTCTCACTACCTCAAAAACCATGAACTACAACACACTGGCGAAAAGCCATTCAAATGTAATGTTTGTGGAAAATGTTTCTTCCAGTCTAGCCACCTCAAAAACCATCAAACCCAGCATTCTGACGAAAAGCCATTCATATGTAATATTTGTGGAAAATGTTTCTCCCAGTCGCGATACCTAAATAGTCATGAACGTAGGCATAACGGCGAAAAAACATTAAAATTCTAGATTTGTGGAAAGTGTACCTCAAAATCGAATGTTCTGAATGGAACGAACTTCAGCATATCACCGGAAAACATTAAATGCTATGTTTCAGGATACTGTTTCTTATTTGCGAAAAGTGTTTCTCGGCCGAAAAGTGCTCGTAAAATTTACAAGTTATCTGGTTGAGATAATTCCAGGCTTTTCCCACAACCCAACCAGAGCAAATGCTCAGTAATTTTCGGCACTGGATCCTGGACTCATTTCGCTGGAATTATCACCTTCATCACACACGCTGATAACTTTAGTAGTTGATAAATCATCGTAAAATAACGAACTAAAATAAAGAAATCATAAGATGTGTCCTTTTACATATTATAAATATAAGCATGGACCTCTGAAATGATCCAAACCTATGATGTAACAGCACATCTGGCCGCGAAACTAGGCCCGGGTTCGATTCCCGGTCGGGACAAGTTACCTGGTAGAGATTTTTTCCGGGGTTTATCCTCAACCAAACTTACTTACTTACTTACTTACTGGCTTTTAAGGATCCCGGAGATTCATTGCCGCCCTCACATAAGCCCGCCATCGGTCCCTATCCCGAGCAAGATTAATCCATTCTCTATCATCATATCCCACCTCCCTCAAATCCATTTTTATATTATCTTCCCATCTACGTCTCGGCCTCCCTAGAGGTATTTTTCCCTCTGGCCTCCCAACTAACACTATATGCATTTCTGGAATCGCCCATACGTGCTACATGCCCTGCCCATCTCAAACGTCTAGATTTAATGTTCCTAATTATGTCAGGTGAAGATTACAATGCGTGCAGTTCTGTGTTCTGTAACTTTCTCCATTCTCCTGTAACTTCATCCCTCTTAGCCCCAAATATTTTCCTGAGCACCTTATTCTCAAATACCCTTAACCTATGTTCCTCTCTCAAAGTGAGAGTCCAAGTTTCACAACCTTAAAGAACAACCGGTAATATAACTGTTTTATAAATTCTAACTTTCAGATTTTTGACAGCAGACCAGATGACAAAAGCTTCTCAGCCGAATAATAACAGGCATTTCCCATATTTATTCTGTGTTTAATTTCCTCCCGAGTATCATTTATATTTGTTACTGTTGCTCCAAGATATTTGAACTTCTCCACCTCTTCGATAGATAAATTTCCAATTTTTATATTTCCATTTCGCATAATATTCCCGTCACGAGACATAATCATATACTTTGTCTTTTCAGGATTTACTTCCAAACCTAATTCTTTACTTGCTTCCAGTAAAATTCCCCTGTTTTCCCTAATCGTTTGTGGATTTTCTCTTAACATATTCACGTCATCCGCATAGACAAGCAGCTGATGTAACTCGTTCAATTCCAAACCCTGTCTGTTATCCTGGACTTTCCTAATGGCATACTCTAGAGCAAAGTTAAAAAGTAAAGGTGGTAGTGCATCTCCTTGCTTTAGCCCACAGTGAATTGGAAATGCATCTGACAGAAATTGACCTATACCAAGTCGTCAACCCAATATGAGCAAATTTATTTATTTCCCAATTTATTTATTTACTTATTTATTTAATACTTTACACTTGAGCTACATTAGGCATTGCAGCCCCAAAGGAGCAGAAGCTCGTGCTCGGGCGCAGTTCAGATCAGTTATACAAAATATATCACAAAATTAAGAGAGTTCATTGAGCACAATAACATTAATATAATAATACAGCATGTAATAATAGGGTCTATATACAAATAGAAAATACAAAAGTACATTAATATTAGAGTATCAATTTTTAACTCAATTAGGTTAAACAACTAAATAATTCAGTCTGATTTGTTTCTTAAATCTATGTGTGTTAAGTGTACTTAGCTCAGGGTAAGCTCTAATTAATTCATTATATATTTTGGGTCCAAAATTTCTGCAGGGTAACTTTCGGACGCTAAATAACTAAGATGTTGATAAAGCGTCGTAAAATAACCTACTAAAATAACCTCTCAAACACTGTTTTTTTTCCTGTAGGAATGTATGCTAAACATGTTATAATTTTGAGCCAGCTGGTTTCATCCTACGGTTCAAATGCAACGGATGTTACAGCAATATCAAGACCACAGAGGACAACATCTTACAAGTTTAAAGATAAATTATTACAGTGTCTGATGTGTCTATTAGTTTAAATGGTAAGTAACTATAACCTCATTGTCGTACAATTTAAAATGAGTATTCGGTATAATTTCATCAATATGCATATCGATCATTATTTCTTTCGATGCTACGTAATCTTATCAATGATACCGGATTTTTAAATAACCTTCATAGAAAAAGAGTACCCAAACGTATTTGTTTTTATGCATTAATCTTGGACCTATTTCTGCCCATTTAATGTCTACATCATTTTTCATCTCATAAGTATTTGACGTTTTAATATTTACTATCAAGTTAGCATAAAATCTAATCATGTTTTCTGGCTCTTCTTAGCGTCAATGTTAGATTAAAAGCTTAGCTTCCCAGTTAATAATAATTTCATAATAAACCTGCAGTTTATGGACAAAATTATTTATTAATTTTAATAAATTTATATTTACGCGTTAAATATTGTGATGCGGCAGCTCAGGATGATTTGTGATGCAGCAGTAAATTTTTAATCAACTCGTTACCAGCTTCCAATTTAGATTTTCTTCTGTGTAATCCACCCTCAGATTTTCCATCCCTTTGTAACTAAACTACCTAAGGCTCAAGAAAAGAAGCTGAGCCATTTTAACATTTAAAATAAGTAGTTTAGAGTTATATTTTTTCGTCAGTTGTGTTCAGTTGAAGTGTTAGTGTGCATTGTGGCTGATATAATAAATAATGAGCGAAATAACAGTTCCTGACACTAATTTACTTGAATTTTTTAGGACAATCGTATTATCAAGACTGACTTACGAACAAAAGTGTGATTTAAAAACAAGTGACCGACTCCTTGCTGTCAATGAAGGACACAACCAAAAGACAGACTGCATACTTACGTAATGATACAAAATTGTATAATACTGTATCTATTGACCGTTAATATTGTGATTTCCCTAAGTATGAAAGTGAGCTAATGTTATGCGTTTACGTGTCTATTTGTTAAGAGATATGTGTAAACCGTGAAATCATATTTTACTACGTATCATTTGAGGTGGTCATGCCTTATTGGTGTTACGATGTTCCAACCAATCTTCGACCGCTGACTTGAAATTGACTACTATTTATTTTAAGACTGTATTTTTGTAATACGTTTTCTCATATTGCATGAAAGCCAACTTGAGTTAGCTTCCCTGCTCAAAATTTCATGCTACGCCACTGGTTTTCTGGCTCTTTTTCTTCCTTCGAAATGTTAGATTATAATGTTAACATGACATTGAAATTATTTACGTCTCCTGTATTTGAGCGTTGAGCAATTCTTTTACCATTTTTCCAATTACAAAAGAATAATTCCTGTAACTAGGTACGTAGTATTTGTCAATTCTGTTGTAACTGTCTTGAATTAATTTTTAATCAATCTCGTTATTTAATTTAAATTTAATTAATGCTCTGTGTCTTAATGAAACTCAACTACTAAATGTACATAGGCTAATAGAAATGATTGGGACATGGATAATTGAAATACAAACTGCTGAGCCATTTATGCAGAACCCACACTTTCTGAAGTCGAAATTGCAATAGAAAATCTCAAAAAGTACAAGTCTCCAGGTATTGATCAAATTCCAGCAGAATTAACACAAGAGGGTGGAAGCGCATTATCTAGCGAAATCTATAGACTTGTACTTGCAATTTGGGAAAAGCAAATTATACCAGAACAATGGAAGCAGTCCATAATCGAACCTATTTTTAAGAAGGGGACAAGACTAACTGTAGTAACTTTCGAGGAATATCACTTTTGTTGATGTGGTACAAAATTTTGTCGAATATCCTTTTGGGAAGATTAACTCCATATGTAGATGAAATTATTGGGGAACATCAGTGTGGTTTTAGGCGTAATAGATCGACTATTGATCAGATTTTTGTATTCGACAGATATTGGAGAAAAATGGGAGTATAAGGGTACAGTACATCAGTTATTCATAGATTTCAAAAAGGCGTATGACTCGGTTAAGAGAGAAGTTTTATATAATATTCTTATTGAATTTGGTATTCCCAAGAAACTAGTTCGATTAATTAAAATGTGTCTCAGTGAAACATACAGCAGAGTCCGTATAGGCCAGTTTCTATCTGATGCTTTTCCAATTCACTGCGGGCTAAAGCAAGGAGATGCACTATAACCTTTATTTTTTAACTTCGCTCTAGAATATGCCATTAGGAAAGTTCAGGATAACACAGAGGGTTTGGAATTGAACGGGTTACATCAGCTTCTTGTCTATGTGGATGACGTGAATATGTTAGGAGAAAATCCACAAACGATTAGGAAAACGCGAAAATTCTACTTGAAGCAAGTAAAGAGATAGGGTTGAAGTAAATCCCGAAAAGACTAAGTATACGATTATGTCGCGTGATCAGAATATTGTACGAAATGGAACTATAAAATTGGAGATTTATCCTTCGAAGATATTGAAAAATTCAAATATCTTGGAGCAACAGTAACAAATATAAATGACACTTGGGAGGAAATTAAACGCCAGAATAAATATGGAAAATGCGGGTGTTATTATTCAGTTGAGTTTTCCTCAAGCTTTTGTCATCTAGTCTGCTGTCAAAAAATCTGAAAGTCAGAATTTATAAAACAGTTATATTACTGGTTGTTCTGTCAAAAAATGGTTGTTATAAACTTGGACTCTCACTTTAGAGAGAGGAACAGAGATTGAGGGTTTTTGAGAATAAGGTTCTTAGGAAAATATTTGGGGCTAAGTGGATTGAAGTTACAGGAGAATGGAGAAAGTTACACAACGCAGAACTGCACGCATTGTATTCTTCACCTGACATAATTAGGAACATTAAATCCAGACGTTTGAGATGGGCAGGGCATGTAGCACATATGGGCGAATCCAGAAATGCATATAGAGTGTTAGTTGGAAAGTTAGAGGAGAAAAGACCTTTGGGAGGCCGAGACGTAGATGGGAGGATAATATTAAAATGGATTTCAGGAGGTGGGATATGATGGTAGAGACTGGATTAATTTTGCTCATGATAGGGACCAATGGCGGGCTTATGTGAGGGCGACAATGAACCTCCGGGTTCCTTAAAAGCCAGTAAGTAAGTATCTTAATGAAACTGAAGGCAAAAGTAGCGCTGAGTTTGTTCCTCGTACTCTTTCACACCTTCAGCTGTCTCCTCTGTGACGTAATAACAACATGACCTTGGGGACACGCTAGTGTACAGAAGTGGTACGGACCGACCCTTGTAGCTGAAACAAAAGAATCCTGTTCTGTGTATTGTGTCAAACTGTGGTAATTTCAATATGGATAGTGAAGCCAGAGGTATGTACTGCTATTTAATGTAAAAATACGCAGTTATCTTTGACGAATAGAGGTGGAAATGTAATATTGATGCCAGATGAAAATAAAACTCTCACAGTTTTTTCGTCTGTAAATTTGAGGCACTGAAGGATAACAAAAGACGGTAAGAATCGAACAAATGCAATAAACTTCATTGTTGCAATTAATTATACAAGATGGATGTGTTTTGTGACTAGCAAAATTTGAATCTGTGACTCTGAAATCACCTACAAGGGTTGGTCCGGTAGTATTTTTGCCACTACTGTACACTAGAACTATGCCTGGCATATACCAATCTGTGACATATTGGGTTAAGATAGTTTAGGCTTTTGTTAGGCCTTGCATATGTGAATCTGTGTTAGGTTAGGTTAGATTATAGGCTTTTATTATGTCTTGCATATACACTGGGCGAAGGCTGGCGATTCTTTGTTTTCTGATTTCAGTAATAAGGTAGTGAAGTAGCAGATTTTCCCTTCCGAAATCATCGGAACATAGTCAACGCTATTTTCATCAAACTCAATAATTTATTATTAATTCTTGGAACTTATATCTTCTAATTATGTTTACGAATATATTCACTTGAAAACCCATGACTTCGTTACCTGATATCTACTAATATCGGCTTGAATATAGCAGGTGAATTTAAATGAGATTCCATTCATAGTTTAAGGGCTATGTGGATGAAGGGAGTATGTAACATATTTTTTTAGATGTGGATTTTCTCAACGGATGATGGTGGTATGTGGCAAGCTAACTTCTGAAACTTACCCCAGCTCTCTAAAATGCTTATTAACAGAAATTTTTAATGATCTGTTAAGTTTCTGAATGAGGTTCTTGCTGACTTATCAGGCAATAGGTTACATCTGACTTGATGATATGTGTCAGAGGAAGAACAATTGTTTGTATACATCTGAAGTCTGATTAGTGTAATATCTTACAGCAATTCTACCCCAGTATGTCTTGGCTTAGTTGCCTCATGAGTGATGCCTTATTCGTGTCACGTCACGAGGTTCCAACTGTCTTCGGACACTGGACTAAACAACAAATGGTATGTTTCTATTACAACATTGTAAAAGGTCTTATGATGCCAACTACAGCTATAATATTCGATCAAAATATAAGCCTGCCGTAAATGTCACACGAAAAATATCGATTTTTTTTTGTACGGAAGCTGAAGTTAGAAGTTACAGAAAAATGTATTAAGTAAGATTCAGTGAAACAAAGACGTTATCAAAATTAAGAACACTGGTGTTTTTAAACGGTATTTATTCGTGTCTGTTTACGTCACTTTATAATGAAAATAATTTTCTTGAAGCTGTTGCAGTTGCAAAAGTAAATAAAATATATCAGCCTGCTAGATTGAACCTTTCCAGTTTCGGCCGATAAATATCATACCTTCAAGCAATATTCTTCTTAATCCTTCCTATCTTAACGTAATTTTATTTCGTACCGGTACCTTTCCTGTTCTATTCCTCAATTAACTCTTCTTTAACATCTTCCCTTGAATTTCTGTCACGTTACTTCAGTCTCTATATTCCAGAGGCCTTCGTGAGGTCCATACAACTCCAGAAACTCCAATATTTTGTCATTATCCTACTATTCGTTTCCTATTATTATTATATTCCAGTACAGCATAAGTAACAATAACCTATTAATTTACCGCTCTTAAAATTGATGTGAATTCGTATTTGCGCGCTTTCCGCTTGAATCCAAGTTATCAAGTGACGTTCATATTCTTCAAGTTGTTTCAAGTGTCCTTTCAAGTCAAGTGAAAAGTAGAAAAGAATTAAGTATTCATTCAGTTTCACTTGGAACTTGAACTAAAGTTGCTACTTGTTTGAACTTAACTTGAAACATTGTTCACACTTTTGAAGTTCGTCGAATCAAGTGTCTTGAATTCAAGCTACTTGAAAAGTGTGATAAGGATAGTTGAAAATAACCGATTACTTTCATGCGGGTAACCAGTTAATTACCGGTTATTTTTGCTTTCCGGTTTAAACTGATAACCGGTTATTTTCCTCAATAACCAGAGGACCGGTAATTTTTTTTTTCAAATATACACCAAATCAAATGTACTTTAAGTTTAGACCATCTGAAATTTAATATCAGTCGAACAAAGTTACTTTTCATTATTTTCTTCTTTATGTAATCAACCCGCATACAAATTGTCTCTTTAGGCCATTCCTACTTTTTTTAGATGGGATATGGAATTATTGCTTTGCTTACTTCATGTGTCCATGGATGGCAAAATGAAATTCTACTTGGAATCAATGTTAATATTATATGCCTATCTTAATTGCAGGCTTTCTCTGATTCGCTTGTAATATCATATATAATATCTGCGGGTATTGGAGCATTTTAAACGGTGAGAAAGATTTTTAAATGACAGAGGTTATTGATATTTTATATCATAGTCCCATTTTTATTCTCGAAGGTCTCTAGCTTCCCAATAGCGATCATTTTCACAGCTGGACTTCTGTGATTGACACTGTCGTAGATGTTCTCTGCCCATACGGCGAGAAACTTTGATTTCCGTTTTTATTGATTATAGGAGAATAGATTGCCTGTCGTCGAAATGTATCATAATCAATACTATTATTGTAAAAATTGTGCAGTTTGTGCTGTTTTGTTTATTTATCTTACCGATAAAGCTAATGTGATTGAAGTAATTAAATAAATGTAATTTGATAACTTCTTATTATTTTGTGTGTTTTGTTTAGAGATATCATTGATGATCTTCAGCACTTAATGGCATTCTTATAACCATCTTCTCGTCGGTTTACGGTTGATTGCAAATAGTTCTTTGATTTCTATTGTAAATAACTTTCCAATTTGTTTTCCTGGCTAATTTCCTGACATTTAAAACGTAACAAAAATAATAAGCGATTAGCCGGTTATTTTTTAACGGTTTATTGCTTTCAGGTTAAATTAATTTTTAAGTATCTGTTGTTTTCGAATAATCTCCCATCCCTAAAGTGTCATCGAGGCTGTATTATTTGTTTATGCTTTACAATATCAGAAATCACTGCAATCTTGATCGCTATACATGCTCAACTTATAGAAGTGTCATTTAAAAACGGAGTTATACTCATATTGGACGTAGCAAGTATTTATCACTGAACGTCGAAAATACACGTAATTAAGTATGTTTATTCTTTGTGATAACAATATACAGGAATTTGTAAGAATATATTTTATTTCAAGTTCATTATAAACGTAACATAAGGTCTTAAACTACATCGATTCATCAACCTCTTACACATAATTTATACGAACATTTTGTGGATATTCAGTTACGGTACACAAAATGAAAAATGGGGAGAAATTATGGTAATTATGTACAAAAACTGTGCCACATAAAAATTAAGAAAAATACGGGCAATCCTTTACAAGCCGGTATATAATGACGAATGTGTGCAACCTTCTACGTAAAACAAATTATGCAATTATGCCGGCACAGGAAGAGGAAAGTATAAAATTGCTACTGAACCAATGGCATTGGTCTCATTCTGCGTTTATCTTGAAGTTTGCCGGTTTGAAGCGTTTTACCCCCTCCCAAATTCAGGGCAAGCGTGGAGAGAGCAATTATACTTCCATCCTCTTCTGGCGGCAATGTTTACATCTCCTGTCAGGCACTGTGGAACGAAATATAGGCTACATATCAATTTTAAGCTTTTTAATCTTTAGACGAGTCTAAATATTATCAGTTATTTACTAGTTATTCATTTAATAATAGCCTAATATTATGGAAAAACTGATTCAATATTATAGGGCCTTTGCATTATAAGAATGGAGCAAAGTATTAAACTCCATTATCCTATGCTTAAAACGTTTGCTGCTAAGAATTTAGCGCATTTTTCTGCTACAGTACTTACATCAACAGTTGTTTTCACAAGTTATATTTACTGTATTAAACAAAAAGGCAGGTTCCGCGTTACGGATGAAAAAACAGCGCAGTTGAGAATTGCCGTGTGTAATATTCAGGCGGACTTTCTTTTCTCTTCAGAAAGATGCACAACAAATAATTGAAGGTTAAAGTTTTGTTTTTTGTCATTAAGTTAGTATACTGTTTCAAAAAGGGGTTTTCTTATATTTTTAATTAAGTAATCTTGGAAATGAGGTCTTTTTTTTTATTATTCTTGAATTAATATAGAATGATTTGTTTTCCTTGCAATAAAGATATTCAGATGCTTGATTCTGCCTAGAGATAGACAGGAAATGAGTCATAGAATGTTCAGTTCAACATGTGCACGAACCATCACTGGTTGTAGTTTCCATGCAAAGTACTTCTCCCTCGTTCTTCTTAGGCTGTGTCTCGTGTGTAATCACAGCCGTTCGCGTTTTGATCACCGCTGGTCTAGACTATAGAGTTCTTCATAATGAGAGTTGATAAGTTGACCTCCATCAATAATAATTAAGTAATGTAGTGATTTGATACCACTGAAAATGGAAAAACGATACTCATATGAGAAGTAAAAGCATATATCTACTATATATTGTATACAAATATTAAACGATTTTGATACGTAAATTTATAATGTATTGTATTGCTTTATAATATAATTTAGTATATATAAAACATAAAAATTATTATTACGTATGTATGTATGTATTTATTCACACTGCAGTGGGTATATACCCGGTGGCAGTGGTAACTAATTACACTCAATAATGGCAATAATAAACTTATTAATTAAAAATACAATTAATAATAATACTAATAATTAATACTAACAATAATTAATAATAATAATAACAACAACAACAACAGGGAATATACTAAATTAAATGAAACTATCACTTAAAATAACATTTGAAATAAATCTAATTTGTATCTTAAAACTAAGATCGAACTAAAAAGTCCACACCTGTGGAGTAACGGTTAGCGTGTCTAGCCGCGAAATCAGGTGGCCCGGGTTCGATTCCCGGTTGGGGCAAGTTACCTGGTTGAGGTTTTTTCCGGGGTTTTCCCTCAACCCAATATGAGCAAATGCTGGGTAATTTTCGGTGTTGGACCCTGGACTCACTTCACCGGCATTATCACCTTCATCTCATTCAGACGCAAAATAACCTAAGCTGTTGATAAAGCGTCGTAAAATAATCTACTAAAATAAATCGAACTAAAACCCACGAGTATGATATGTTCATATCTGCACAAGTACCTTTCAAATTACACTCATTTCGCTGTCAACTCACTCACTGCAATGGAACTACGACACATTTCACTGATTCTATCCTGATTTCACTAACACTTCAAAAACATTTCACTGTTCAAATACTATGCACTGCCACTATAAACTATAAAGCTTCACTGACAGGAACACGTTTCAATGTGTTACAGTTAGTTTTTCACTGAGAAATAAGGAGAAACTGTTAACTTGAATTTATTGGCAGCAAAACCATTACTGCATTATGCAATAAGGTAAGCGATGTTTGGATCCTGTGTCTCAACTCTTATATTCCATTATTATCAAGGAACTCTAGCTTGTGCTCGATAACACCAACTTCTAGCGCTTTAAAGTGGAACTAAACGCCGACAGAGCGCATGTGCACAGAAAAACGGAACAGAAAATTTCGCTCAGTGTCCATTCTATATAATCCCTATTCGTTGGTGCTGTTAGTGAGGTCAATTTCTTCAGTTCGAGCCTACCTCTCGGCAAGAATGTGTAATTATTAAAATTAAGTATAATGTAATATTGTTGTAAATTAGAAGATAGAATGTGTTAAGTGAAAAGATCACGAAAGAGGTGGGGATGGAGAAAAATGAAGGTGAAAGAGAAAGACAAGGGAACAGGGCATGTGTGTGTGAGGTAGACAGAGAGAAAGTAGAACAAAAAGAGGAGGTGAAGATAGAAACGAAAACATTTTTAATTAACAAAACACAAACGAATTGAAAAGTGGGATAAGTAACTGGCACAGTCTTTGTATATAATTAGCGAAATTATGCGTAATGTGAAGAAAATAATTGAAACATTATGAAAATATTATTTAGTATTAAGACCCCAATTTAAAAAAATAGTATTAAGAATATATGGTAATTTGCTAGGAGACATCGCTGCATATAGACCACGGTTAAATGAAGTATTCCTGGACCAAAAATGCAAGATACGTTGCTCGTTTCACCTTATTATGAATAAGTGTCGGGGAAGTGTCTTATTTTAGGTTATAATTCAGAACTTGTTCGTAATTTAATAAGATGTTTAGGATTAGTGTAAAACTGGCCTATGTGCCACGACGTCTCCTAGCAAATTACCGAATATATACCACAAACAGACACACAGAGATGTGGAACAACAGTGAACATAATCGTTTTAATGAACACCTACCCACTAATAGCGAAGAGTGCGGATTTTTATGTGCTCAAAAATTTAAATATATTTATTTTTTATGTGCTGAAAAGTACGAAAATATTTGCTAAAAATAAAAGAAAAATATGTTTTTAAATATGATAAAAATACCTTACTTACAGTGGCGGCTCGTGGGTATTGAATTCAGGGGGGCTGCATACAAGAATAAACCATGCAACGTACCTTATTTAAAGATTAGTTCCATGCGCCTTGTCTTGTAGGTTGCAAACTTTTGAATCACCTTCTTATTAAAATCCGATATGTCGTTTAACATAGTCTTTACAATGGAAAACGTAACTAATGCGGTCAGTCTCTCTTCTCTCATCGTATTTCTAAGATAGGATTTTACTCTCTTCAAACACGAAAAGCAACGTTCTGGTTCGGAAGTTGTCATTGGTGTGGTGATAGCTATGCGTAGTAGTTTCACAACTTCTGAAAATGAGGCCTGATAGAAGGAACTGCAAGAGCTTGACTGCGTCACTGATATTTCTGAATTCTTGTCTCTCATACAACACAGTGAGTTACATTTTTAGTTTGTCTTTATCGAACGTTGGAAAAAGCTTCACTCATATATTTAGGTCATTTTCAGGAAATGAGCTTTTGTAGCATTCAAATTGCTCTTGACACAGAAGAGAAGATGATCAGATGATCTATGAACTGGTATTGGGTGTTAGCTTGTGTGAAAATGAGGTCACACACTTCCTTGGCTGCCGCAACCCTTGTCTGAATCCCTTCGACCTTACGACGCTTTTTAGGGTTTTCATTTTCACAGATCTCGCTGCTCAACTGTTCACTCCGTATTGTCTGTATGGCATTAACAAAGCTTAATATGCAGGGTCGGCCTCGGTAGCATAGTCGGTTGAGGGTTCGATCCCGGCCCAGGTCGATGGGATTTAAATGTGTTTAAATGAGACAGGCTCATGTCAGTAGATTTACTCGCATTTAAAAGAATCCTGCGGGACAAAATTCCGGCACACCGGCGACGCTGATATAACCCCTGCAGTTGCGAGTGTCGTGAAATAAACCATAATTTAATTTATTATATGCAGATTTGAACCTTAGAAATATCCAACAGGCGATGTGGTAGTTGGTTGTATAATATATCAACATGATACATCAAAAAATGAAAAAAAACTGAGCCAGAAATTTGAATTCAAGATTTTCAATAGTACGCACCAGGGCGCTTGCCTCATTTATTGAGATGTTGTTAGATGTTTCAGATTCCATTATGGTTTGAGAACATTCTAGCAATGGCTCCTTTTTCCCATAAACATTAACTGTTCTTATTTGATAACTCCATCTTGTTGTCCCAGCTGATGGAATTGTCTTTGAAACATATTAATCTAATACTGACTGTGTGGAGATCGAGAGAAGAAAGCAGGGATACTGAATAAATTAGCAAAAAATATGCGAGCTTTGTAGGCTGTTTTGTTTAGCGGCTCTTTCCGTTATGAGATTCAACTGATGGGCACTTAATTTCACATTTCTCCTGAATTGTTAAAGTACTGAACAGAATAGACTGTAAATATTGTACAGAATTAAACATGGTTGCACTTGTTATACTCACAACATTAAAGAAAATGTATTTAAAACTGCGCGCTACTGACAAACTGCTGCAAATTTTGCAGCGCCTGGAAACTCTGGATTCATGGCAAGGGGCAGCAGGGGGAGGGGTAAAACTAATGAGCAAAGCATCCGAGACGAGACTGGCAGCTCCAGGGGAGGAAGTGGCTTCATCAATCTGTCCTTGTCTCTTGTTTCGCTCTGGCAGCACCAGGGGAGGAAGTGACTTCACTAACGATTACGTACATGTCAATGAGAGCGAAATTTTTAAAAAAATTCGAGCCGCTGAATAGAGACTGTATAATAAATGTATTTCACAACATAAAACGAGACAAGAGCCACAAATGTCTGCAGCTCCGCAGCCCCCCTTCGAAAGCTGCCCCTGCTTACTTAGCTTAAAAAAAAAATGTTATTAGGTACTCACCAATCACACTTGAGTATCAGTTGCTAGTAGTTATCCGAGAATTGCAGTGAACAACAAAGGTCATCTCCAAATTCTCCATCACAAATGCATGCCGATTATCTCTGAACAACGACTTGTACTGTGAAAACGATCTTTCCACATCACAGGTCGTCAGACGAGCATATTTAAAGAGAGGAATTTCACAAACACCTACACCGTCAATTTCACCTACAGGCACACCCTTCAATACTTGAGCAACTTTACACATTTTTTTATATTCACTGTTTTGCCGTGAATGCACACGTGAAGCAGCGGCAATGTGCTTGTTTCCAGACAAATGTTGGGTTACCTGAGAGCTCTGATCTGCACTTACTGATGTACCTCATGGTTGGCAAAATAACACCTTTCCCTCGGTAGTAAGAATGTTTTTAAATTCATCTAGATATTGCTGTAGACGCGATCTTAAACTCGATTTGATTTTAGGCATCTTAAGAGGCTAATATGCACACGTCTTAACGTAAAAAAATGTTTCTAGCTACTGACTGACAATGTCAGAAAAGCTTCCTATAGCGACGCCACCACGTCTACAATACGCAGCTTATGCTTAGGGTCCGATAACGGTAAATCACAACAAGATGTAGTTCCTCACTTCATAGGCATGAGCGAGAGGTGAGAGATTTGTTTAAATTAAATAATGTTTATACCCAAGCTCTTATCGGTTGTGTTTCACAAACAAAGCGGGAATGAAATCATCTTCAGCAATAATAAACATTCCTAATTATGTGTTGCAAAATCTCTTCTTGTCGATTTAATTTATTCTCATATAATAACACTGATATGCTACCTAGCAGTTCTCAGAACTTGAGGCGACACTATTACAAAAATGGATCACGGATACACCACACAGCCCATAGAAACACGAAGCAACCAAGACTTCTTAAAAAAAGATAACGTATTTCTGAGTGATATATTTGATTTAGTTTTAAAATATTTAAAAGTTCTTGTAAAAAATTGTTTAAGTAAAAAAAAAAACTCCAAGATTTATGTGTTTATAATAGATTTCCTGAAAATATGTATTTACATAATTTTTTTGTGAAAATATGTGTTTTTATGTGAAATAAAATTCGGGTTTTAAACTTGAATCTTGATATTCGACATTTTTAACTTTGTTAATTGTGTTTTATCACACGCAAGAAAAATATTTAATTACATAGGAATCCACTCCTTACACATAATGATTGGGTTATAGCAAGTGGTTAATAGCACATTCGAAGCAACTTACTGTCTACAAACGAATATCTGTTGTTTAATCTGCTTTTTCAGTCGTGATGGATGTGATCAAGATGGAACCTGATGTCGACCCATTGGCAATACAGACAAGTGGTAACACGGACATAGAAGACAAGAAGCCTTTAGCAAAGGTGAATTTCGATCCTGGTACACCTCACGCACCGGAGATAAAAATGTACTTAGAAATAACCTTATGCCCACGTGCATCAACGTCGGTTAGTGTAACCACCAGTTAAAATTGTCATCTAACCTCTGGTTAAGCATTTTTACAGTGGATCGACCTCGGTTACGACTTAAATAGAAGGTTAACCACAGTAATTTCTAACCGGCCATTTTCGAGCGGTTAAAGGAGATAACCAGTGATTAGTAGATTAAGTAAAGCAAAATGGCGGCCAGAGCCACAGATGTTTACTTCGAAGACGATTATTATTGTACAGTACTTGAATTATATGGATAGAGCGTGAGCGTGAAGTTTCTTTAGTGGAAAGAGAGAATCTTTACGAGAAATTAGGTGACAGAAAATTTCAGGAGGGATTTTGTTTATCAAAATCTACAAATGGCTCAATTGCAATAACTCAAAAAGTCATATTTCTTCTGTTGATCAGCTCCTTATGTTAAGATTCTATGTAACTGTTATTTTCTGTATTTTAAGAGGGAATACTTGAATAACTCTTTCTCTGTCACTGGCTCAACAAAGAGAGGTTATGGATGGATCTTAGGATAATGAACAGTAACCTGGTGTAAATGGGATCTTGGGTCGTACACACATTTCTACTAATCTTCTGCATCCTTTTCCTTTATGGATTTTCCTTCTTTATTATATAATATATTTAAATCTATTAAGTAAGTCTATCGATACTTAACCTCACATTGGGATATAATCATTTTTGCATTCAATTTTCTATTTTGTACGATTTTAACCTAACAGCAATGAAAAACAAAGAAATGCAACTCGCAAATATAACAGCGCCCAAAGGCAAACAAATGCAACGCGAAAATGTAGGACATGTTCACTTCGATATAGAACGGAGTGAGCGCAGTCGTTTTTAGATGTTGACTATTATCTTTGCTGTGGTATGAATGCTTTCCTTTAGTCATTTTGTAGAAACAGTGTACCATCATAGACTTTGCTCTGGTTAAATGAGGTGTCAGCTAACTATGTTTAAGTAATCGGTGATTATGAATGGTGCACAGAAATTACATTTTAACCACGGTTACTGTTTAACCGTCGTTTCGTAATCTGTGATTACTGCGTTTTTAACCGATGTTGATGCACTTCGCCATTAGAATTGTAGCACACCATTCTCTAGAGACAGGATGTGATCACTGTAAAAGCTGTAAACACATCCAACCTATCCCACGCAGAAAAACTTCTTTTCTTACACACTCGGCCAGATCAAATCTATCTCTGTAATTGTCAGTCAAAAATCGTATATGCAAGGCATAGAAAAGCCTGAAGAAACGAAACCTAACCTGTCACTGACCCTTTTCCTATACGAAAAACTTGCTTTCTGTCTATACACCAAAAATACGTATGTTATCTGAAAGGCATACCAAAAGACTGAACAAACCAGACATAAGCTGTCACTGACCCCCAACCTTACCAAAACTAAATTAGAATTTTGAATTCATTTTAATAAAGCTGTCAAATAAGTCGAATTATAATTAAATAATATAACTTTAGTTTTGTTTCCGTCTTGACTTATTTTAATGTTAACCCAGAAGTATATTTGCTAACACATTTTAATATTTTACTTGTGAACGTTTTCGCCCATTTTGGGCATCTTCAGACCATAAAGATATCTGCACATAATTGCATAATACGTATTGAAATTCTACAAACAATTAATGGAAGTTTAGAAATACACTGAAACATTTTCTAAAAAGGTACACTAAATACAGCAATAAAAGGTAGTTGTATGATAAATATGCATATTTAATGTTATATTATAATCACTCATAACAGCTAGAGATCGCGAACGAGTTATTATATTGAATCAGTAAACTGTATAATGACTCAAAGGTGAATACTTGTCTAACAATAAGACTCTTAGGTTAAATGTGCATATTTTAACAAAAAGTAACATGAAAATATTACATACCAAAATTAAAAATCATCAAAAAGGTCAGAAAGGTGTAAGGGGTCCTAGTTGACTGTTGTATTGGAGTTGGTGTAAATAGAAAGGATGTGGATTGAAGGCGAAAGGTTTGGAATTACAAAATGAATGTTAAATGTAGTTTATATAAACTTAAGTGACGCTGTGATAATCTATTACACAAATATGTTGTAAATATGCACTATTGTGAAGGTTGCAATATTAAATAAAGTCAAATTGTTACAAGTATGTATCGTTGTGATGGACAATATCAAGTTGTTATTGTCAATCTCATATTGGCGTAGAAGTTTGTTGTGTATCGAATATTAATAGATTAATAGTATATGACAAAATATCATTATGTTGCGGTCGTAAATAACTTCATAAAAGTTGATAAATCACGTGTTAAAATTAGTTAATGCGTAGTAACACGACATCATACAACTGAACCTTCCCGCTCATTTAGTCTGCCGTTGTCTTCATGCCACAACACATCTGTTCCGTACACCTTCAACTGCTGTTGTAAGTATACATAAAAAAAAATTTTCAAACTTCCATCTTTTCCAAAATTTCATAATAGTTTTTCTTCTTCACAGAATATTTCCTTACTACTTCTAGGCCTACATATTACGCTCCTCGTTAGTCTATAATCAATATTATTGAAGATTCTACATGACACCATTCACAATCTTGACTTCACCATACATCGATTCAATATTTGATGCACTTTTTTACGTCAACTTCATTATTAGTAAAGGTTCAACAACTTACAATGATACTATGTTAATCATCATTAATCCTTGACTTTTAACTGTCCACACCTGTGAAGTAACGGTTAGCACGTCTAGCCGCGAAACTAGGTGGCCCGGGTTCGTTTCTCGGTCAGGGCAAGTTACCTGGTTGAGGTTTTTTCTGGGGGTTTCCCTCAACCCAATATGAGCAAATGCTGGGTAACTTTCAGTGCTGGACCCCGGACTCATTTCACCGGCAATATCACCTTCATCTCATTCAGACGCTAAATAACCTAGATGTTGATAAAGCGTCGTAAAATAACCTACTGAAGAAAGAAAAGACTTTTAACTGATTTTAACATGTGGTTTTAATATACTTCTCAACTTTTATGAAGTTACATACGACCGCAACATAATGATATTTTGTCATATACTATTAATCTATTAATCTTCTACGGCAATATGACCTTGACAATAACAATTGATAATATCCATCATAACGATACATACTTGTAACAATTTGACTTTATTTAATATTGCAACCTTCACAATAGTGCATATTCACAACATATTTGTGTAATAGATTATCACAGCGTCACTTAAGTTTATATAAACTACTTTTAACATTCATTTTGTAATTCCAAACCTTTCGCCTTCAATCCACATCCTTTCTATTTACACCAACTCCAATACAACAGTCAACTAGGACCCCTTACACCTTTCTGACCTTTTGATGATTTTGAATTTTGATATGTAATATTTTCATGTGACTTTTTGTTAAAATATGCACATTTAACCTAAGAGTCTTATTGTTAAACAAGTATTCACCTTTGAGTCATTATATAGTTTACCGATCCAATATAATAACTCGTTCGCGATCTCTAGCTGTCATGAATGATTATAATATGACATTCAATATGCATATTTATCATACAACTACCTTTTGTTGCTGTATTTATTTGTGTACCTTTTTAGAAAATGTACCTAGTGTATTTATAAACTTCCATTAATTGTTTGTAGAATTTCAATACGTATTATGCAATTATGTGTAGATATCTTTATGGTCTGAAGATGCTCAAAATGGGCGAAAAACGTTCACCAGTAAAATATTAAAATGTGTTAACAAACATACTTCTATGTTAACATTAAAATAAGTCAAGACGGAAACAAAACTAAAATTATGTTATTCCTTACCAAAACTAACTCATTTTATTTATCTAGAGATGTAGCCTTCTTAATTTGTTTCGCTTGTTTTTATACGTATGTGGTTATTCCATCTTTCACTTTCATGTCATTATGAAATAATGTAGCGTAAATCAGACGTCTGTCCCGCGCATGGGTATGCAGTACCACAGTGCAGACGTAACAGCTAACAAGAATTGCTCATTTTTGATATCTCTGTTCTCCAGGATGTTAAATTATTCAATCTGTGCCCGACCTTTACAAAAACGGAATGCATGGACTACAGTTGTGATATCAAATCAGAAGAGGTATTTGAGAAGACTGCAGTGTCAATTCAGTTTGATGACATCAAACGTGAAGCTGAGGTAAGTGGAGCACATCGTATGCACAATTCTTCCAGCTTTTAACTCCAGTCCTGTCCATCACAGATAATCAATACAGGGTGTATATGATAACTGCAAGTATTTTTGCATGTAACAGAAGACTGTAAGAGCATATTGCTAATCTTCGGTACAACTGTAGCCTGTGAAGGTGGCATCTCTTATATTTTTATTGTTTTATTTTATTTTTTTAATGACCATATTTCGTAGTTACATTTCTAAAATATCGTGAAATATTACAAACTTGAAAAAATTAAAAAAAAAAAAATACGAAATAAATAAAAAATAGCTTATCACAAACAATGCTCAATTAGGCCCGTAACACACTTGCAGAGTTTTCGCCAGCAAGCAATGTGTTGCGACAAAATTAAAAAATTGATAACATGGATTCAAATGGACGTCCACACACTGGAAGAGATTCTCGTTCGACTCGCGCGAATTTCTCGCTGGAATCGGTAGCTCAGCGAATTTTCTTGACACATTTATCAAAGATGTTTGACATTTATACTCTTTATGACGATTGAATGTAGAAAAAGATATCACAGGTGGCGATGAATTGTATTGTTTTTATTTGAAAATGAGGAAAGATGGCGGATAATTGCAGTCAGAAACTTATCGAACTTGTACGATGTCACCCGTAGGCCTATTTATATGACACACGGGATGAAAACTATAAAAACACGAAACTTAAAGAAGAAATCTGGAGACAAATATCAGATTATCTGAAAATAAATAGGGCTATATTTTATTTTCATGAGATTTAATAGTATTGATTAAACATTTGAAATAATGTATCTATATGTCTTAACAGTTTACATAATTTTAACCAGAACATAGCAAAGAATCCTCTATCATATCATGAATGGCAAAAACTGTGGTCCATTCAACCTGAAATAATGCCTAAACGTATCATAATTCAAACCGAAACCAGTGTCCAAATTTGCCCTGTGATTTTCAGACATTTCTGGCTTTAATTTTAGGCCTACGTTTTCTTTTCATTAACACAATATGTTCATGTAACTCCATTTCCTCATCATCTGAATACTCAGATTCAACATAGCGTTCGTACGTAATTTGTAAAGTACGACAATATACTTACAGGTTATATATTTAAGTACGACAATATACGTAAATACATAACCTATAATATTTCCCCCAACGAGTGATAACTATAATCAGATAAATGCTTTCTGCATGAAGGCAGTGCATAGATGATCATAGCGAGGTGTGATCTGTGATAGCGAGAACTCGCCAAGTGTGTTACGGCTTATGTTTGTGTATCTATCTACCGACAAGCCTATATCCAATGCATACCAATAGCCTACAAGGCAGTAAGTATTAATAGCTTCTGTTTGCTCTGTCTACACTCATACTCTTTGATCTGCATTATAGGAAGAGTTGTGCGACTTGAAGACAGTGAAGGAAGAGCTGAAGTCTGAAATAACTACAGAGGACAATGAGATTTTAACTGAGGGGTGAGTATAGTGTGTTGTGTTGTACTTTGTCCTTTCTTCCATAGCTTTGTTAAAATGATCATCAGACAACATATTTTTACGTACTAAATGCCAATATTTCAAGTAACTATAGTTACATACGTGCAGGAATGACCCCAAACTGCTCTAAATATTATTTCTACTTGGTTCTGAAGCAGTAGACAATTATACCGAAAGTTTACACTCTGTTTTCGGTGTTTAATGATGGAATTTCGGAATATCTATGGTATGTATGTATGTTTCGACGTATTTATGGGTCGTCTTCACAACTGGTCGTTGTTGGTCGTGGCGCCTCTTGTTTTGTTTCTTGTGAGGGTGTTTTCGTGTGGTGTGATATAGAGTCAAAGAGTGTGTGTGTTCTAAAATTGAGTTGTGTGTTGAGAATTTCGTTGGGGTGTGTTTTCGTGTGTTCATAATGTTTTAGTGTGTTTAGTTTCTGGCTTTTTGGTTGGATGTGTAGTATTTCCATGTCTGTGTTGATGTTTCTGTAGGTGTGGTTAGCATTTGTGATGTGTTCTGCATATGTGGCGGTGTTTTGTAATTTTGTTATGGCTGTGATGTGTTCTTTGTAACGTGTTTGAAACGATCTGCCTGTCTGTCCTATGTAGAAGTTGTTGCAGGTGTTACATTTGAGTTTGTATACGCCTGTGCGGTATTTGTTTGTTTGTGTTGTTTGTGTGTTGAGATGTTTTTGTAGAGTGTTATTTGTTCTGTATGCGATGTTGTACTTTAATTTCTTGAATGAGGTTGCAATTTTGTGTGTGTTTTTGTTTTCGTATGTTAGTGTGGTGTATTCTTTGTGTTCTTGTGTTTGTGTTGTATTCTTCTGTTTTTTGTGGTTATGTTTTGTATTACGTATTATGTTGTCTATTATGTTGGGGTTGTATCCGTTTTCTTGTGCTGTGTATTTGATTGTGTTTAGCTCTTCGTTGTAATCCTGTTGGTTCATTGGTATGTTGAGTAGTCTGTGTACCATTGTTCGGAATGCAGCTTGTTTGTGTGGTGTGGGGTGGTTGGATGTGTTGTGTATGTGTGTTGTTGTTGTTGTTGTGGGTTTTCTGTATGCTTTGAATGTATGTTGTTGTGATGTCTAGAAAATTTATGGATTTGTCGTTTTCAATTTCTAATGTGTACTGTAGCTTTGGATTATTTTGTTTATGTGTTGATGTAGGTTTTGGATCTGTCTTTTGTTTCCTTTGTATAGTATTACACTCAATTTCATATTATTGATGAGAGCTTCCGCTGCTGTAAACAAAGAACGTTTCCTATTTAGGTTACTCGATATGGATCTTGAACAATTAGATAGATTAGAGAAATCATTTACTAACCTGGAAATTCAAACTTCAGTTTCGACCCCGCAATACGATGATTGAAAACTAGATATACACAGTTTACCATAAGTAATGTCAATAAATTCAGGGGATTATTCTATGAGAATTTTAGAACAAAAAGTTTAATATAATTTCCTCGTGTTTCCTTCCTTATCGAGATAAAAATTATTTCATATGAAACATTCCATAGTGACCAAATTTGGCTTTCAGGTGTAGCTCTCTGTGAAGAAGATTTCAATAATTACAAGGGAAAAAATTGTTCCGGGGCCGGGTATCGATACTGGGACCCTTCGCTTACTGCACGAATGCCCTACCGATTGAGCTCCCCAGGAACTCCACCCGCCACTGTCTCAATTTTTTATATCCACATAACTCAATTGCTCAAATTGGGTCGACAATGCACCAGAAACGCAACTTTGAGTGCACACATACTCTATGTGCTTTAATTGTGGTTTTCTGTTAACGTACCTACCAGAGTGCTGCATTGGAGTTAAATCGTTCGCTTGAACTCGCTCGAATGTCGTACCCTCGAGTGAGATACGATCGGTCGTGATATGCTTGTAATAAATAGAAGCACAGTACAAGGTCATCTCACCGACATGTCTTATCTTGTATGGAAGGCGACAGATAAGATACACATATGTTCTGCTCACACGGTAAAAATAAAGCTTTATTTTCTGCGTTTATGACAAACGTTTAATGGAAAGTACCAAAACAGTAACATGAAGTTATAAATAAAATAGTATGAAAAACTTCGATATACAGTTATTATTGCTATTAATAATTATTCAATATTTGATTTACCACGTATATAATATGATAGGTCCATACATAGTGTTCCGTCTATATACTGCGACAATGTAGAAACGTTTTACAAAATATTATTGATATAGCAGTAGATTAATAACAATATTAGTACAGAGATAACGTCACAGAAAATATAATAAAACGAATAATCATGTTGCACAACTGTTACAGACGCAAAGATTGATACACTAATTATTAGAGATTATTATTATTACTAGAAAACTTGATACATTTCTTGCATTATCGTGATTATGTTCTCCGTTTATGATAATTGCATTTAGATCCAATAACATCTATCAGATGTGGGAAAAACAAAATCACTCCTGTTTGGGGGGAAAAAAAAAAAAAAAAAAAAAAAAAAACATTTATATTACATTCTAAAGCAAGTTTTGTAGTTGTGCTATGGAGAGGTTAGTTAAACACTGCAAAGTTTTGAAATGATAAACATCTATGATGTTACTACACAGTTCATCACTGTAACTAGAACGAATGTCTAACGCTCGGCTTATACCGTTCGAGGATTTATCGCTCGCGACAATTTTACCCATCATGCATGTGCGATACCTATCGGATTATGCTATGAACTACTTGGCGCTCGAGCGAAAACTTCCGATGCAGACCTCTGGTACCTACAGTGTCGTGTATATTATGCAAATCTAGGTTTCAGGTAAAGCTCCCTGTGAAGCAGACTTGGATAATTTCAAGGAAACAAGTGTCCCAGGACCGGCTATCCATCCCTGGATTCTTCATAGCATTGTTTTGGAAATTCATTGATTTAATTCCGATTATCCTTACTCACTTTATGAGAGCATTGTTTTGTGGTAATAAATTATTGAAAGTATTTTAGTTTTGTCCTTTAAACGTCCAGAAATTTTGTCTGAAAAAATTTAACTTTTCCTTCTGAAAATTAATTTTGAAATGTTACATGAACATATTGGAAATAAAATCAATGGATTTTCAAAGCACACTTTGAAATGTTTCATATTAAAACAATTTTTATCTCGTAAAAAAGGCAGAAATGAGCAGAATTGTATTAAACTTTTTTATTTGAAATGTATCATAGAATAAATAATAACATTAATTGATTCTGGTTCACGTTAACACTTTGTTTGTTAAAAACATAAAATTGTTTAGTCACACATTAAAAAGTTAAAATTTAAAAAAAAGGTACGAGGGGGATCCAGGAAATAACGACCGTTTTGTTGTAATAATTAAAAAAAAATATTTATTTGAAAAAACAAAGTCTGTAACATAACTGAAGCTTCCTTTACTTCTCTACATAATCACCACCTACATTTAAACATTTGTCTATCTGTTCACTAGCTTTAGAATTCCCGTGTTATACTCCTCTGCCGCCAGTTCATTAAGCCAGGTGTTCACTGTCTTCTTCAACTCTTCATCACTTCCAAAATGCGTACCACCCAGAAAGTCTTTCAGCTTAGTGAAAAGGTGAAAATCGCTAGGAGCAAAGTCTGGACTATAGGGCGGATGATCAAAGATTTCCCAACCGAATTGATCCAGCAATTCTCGAGTTGAAGCAGCAGTGTGCGGGCGGGCGTTGTCGTGAAGAAGCACAACTCCTCTCGAAAGCATTCCTCGCCTCTTGTTTTGGATGGCTCGCCATAGTTTTCGTAAAGTCTCACAATAACGATTTGCATTGATCGTAGTGCCTTTTGGCATGAAATCCAGCAAAAGAACACCTTTGCGATCCCAAAAGACAGTAGCCATGACTTTTTGTGTTGAGAGAGTCTGTTTGAATTTTCTCGGTTTCTTGGGTGATGAGGGATGATGCCACTGACGTGATTGGCGCTTGGTCTCTGGGGTGTTGTGAGACACCCAGGTCTCATCACCAGTCACAATTTGATCAAGAAAGGCGTCTCCATCTGTGTGATATCGCATCAAGAATGTCAATGCTGAGGCCATTCTCCGAGTTTTGTGTTGGTCACTCAGTTGCCGTGGAACCCATCGTGCACAGATTTTGTGGTAGCCAAGATGTTGCGACACAATTTCACCAAGCAAAGAACGAGAAATGTCAGGAAAGGCAATATGCAATTCGTCGAGTGATGTGCGCCTGTCTTGCAAGATTCTGTCGTTCGCTTTAGTCTTCAGGTCTTCTGTGATGAGTGATGGGCGTCCGGGTCGAGTTTCATCGTGGACATTTGTTCGCCCATTGTTGAACATTTCGCACCATTTTCTCACATTTCTTTCATTCATTACAGTATCACCATACACTTCTTTCAATTGCCGGTAAATTTCTGCAGGTTTCAAATGTCGGGCATTCAAAAATCGAATCACACTCCTCACCTCACAGTCGGCGGGATTATCAATCACGTCGTTCATTTTGAAGTAACACAAAATACACAATGGCGATTTGTTGCAACCAGTACTCACAACATTATGAGAACACATGTTAAGGAAGCCAGTTGACCTTCAAACAAGGAAGGGGAGTCAGCTGCGCGGCGGGTATGCGCGAACGATCATTATTTCCTGCATCCCCCTCGTAATATACCTTGGACAGACGGCCCGTTTCGACGCGATGTTGCGTCGTTATCAGTGTCTCCTGAACTACTGGTGATCTTGAATTCTGCGATGTGCATTTGTCGGTTGTAGGGGTGGGGGTGTGTTGCTCTTATGGTGGGGGCTGGTTGTTTGTGTGTTATGACGTATCATGACGTGGAATAATGTGTGGGTATTGAACTGTAATTGAATCGGTTATTGTTGAAGGGAACTAAGTCCACTTTTTAAAGTTTCGAGATAATCGAAAAAAACTGATTTGTGAATAATCTATCGAAGATTAAACCAAAATATATTGTACCCATGGTTTAATCTTCGATAGATTATCCACAAAACAGTCTTTTTCGATTATCTCGAAAGTTTAAAAACTGGACTTAATTCCTTTCAACAATAACCGACTCAATTGTGTATTAAGTATATGTTGTGCGTATGTTATTGTATGTTTATATATATCGTATTGTTTTAAGATGTTTAACTGTGAACTTTTTGGTGTGATGTGTAGAATTTCCAAATCTGTGTCTATATTATTGTAGTCATGATTATTGTTGATAATATGTTCTGCGTAATTTGATGTGATGTAGGGTTTGGTTATACCTTTAATATGTTCGTTATATCTTGTGTGAAAGAATCTTCCTGTCTGTCCTATGTAAAACTGTGGGCAAATATTGCATTTTAGTTTGTAAACTCCAGTTGAATTATATTTATTTGAATGTTTAATGTGATTATTGAGGTATTTCTGTGTTGTATTATTTGTTTTGTAAGCTATCTTGTACTTTAGTTTTCTGAATGAAGTTGCAATTTTGTGAGTATTGGTATTGTGATATGTTAATGTTATGTATTTATTCTCACGTGGTGTTTGTGTTGGTTTGTTCTGTTTTTGTTTTGCCTTTTTTATTAGTGTGTCTATTATGTTAGGGTTGTATCCATTGTCTTGTGCTATATATTTAACCTTTTTTAAAAATTTCAACACGTATTAACGTGTGCCTAAACAATTTTATGTTATTAAATAACACTTGTGATTAGTGCCCTTATATTCTTTATATTACTGACATTTTAGCCTTTAAATTTTCCTGTCTGTACATTCTTATGTTGTTGTGTGTAACTATTTATTGTAATTCTTGTGTTCACTGACAACGTGGTTTCATCCTAGGATTTCCGTTACTGATAACAGTACTGTGTCATCTGAATTGGACGGTATTGCAGACGAAGAACTCTTGGCTATTCGTGAGAGTTCGGAAAAATCTGTTTTGCACGAGTTACCTGCATACGAATGTTCTGTAGAAAATTGTAATTGTGAGAAACTATTCAAAAGTGAAGACAACTTGAAGACACAATCTTCCAGCAACACAACTCGTTCAGTTCACAGTGAAACAGGCGACATTTCAACCAAATGTAATGTTTTTAGCTTGGATTCGCCAGAGTCCTTGCCTTCGATATGTCATAACGATAACGAAAAATTCAAATGTGATATCTGTGAAAAGACTTTTTCGAAGTTGGTAGTACTGAGAAGGCATATCCTCAGGCATACAGCTGAGAAGAAATTCAAATGCGAGGGGTGTGGAAAGTGTTTCTCCAAATCATCACACCTAAAAATCCATGAACGCCTGCATTTCGACGACAAACCATTCAAATGCGATGTCTGTCAGAATCGTTTTCGGCATTTGGTGACTTTGAAAAGACACATTCTGAAGCACTCCGGAGAGAAATCATTTAAATGCGATGAATGTGGAAAACGTTTCTGGGAGTCTGGTAGTCTCAAAATTCATGCTCGTCTGCACACCGGCGAAAAGCCATTCAAGTGCAATGTATGTGGAAAAAGTTTTTCGCAGTCGGCCAACCTCAGGTGCCATAAACGTTACCATTCTGCCGAGAAACCATTCCAATGCGAAGTGTGTGGTAAGTGTTTCTTGCAGTCCGAACATCTGAAAATCCATAATCGTTACCATACTGGTGAGAAACCATTCAAATGCAGTGTTTGTGGAAAGTGTTTTCCTGAGTCTGGCTCCCTCAAAAATCATACATTCCAGCATACTGGTGAAAAACCATTCAAATGCAATATTTGTGGAAAATGTTTTTCCCAGTCTCGCTACCTCAAAAGTCATAATCTTCTGCACAGTGATGAAAAACCATTCAAGTGCATTATTTGTGGGAAATGTTTCTCCCAGTCTCGGAATCTCAAAAACCACGAATCCCTTCATACTGGCGTCAAGGCTTTCAAATGTAATGTTTGTGGAAAGATTTTCTCCCAGTCTCGTTATCGCAAAACCCATGAACGACGCCAGCATACTGGTGGAAAGCCATTCAAATGCAATGTTTGTGGAAAGTGTTTCTCGGAGGCTAGTAACCTCAAAGTCCATGAAGTCAAGCATTCCGACGAAAAACCATTTAAATGTAATGTTTGTGGAAAGTGTTTCACCCTACCTCGCTACCTCAGAATTCATAATCTTGACCAGCATAGTGGCGAAAAGCCATTCAAGTGCAATGTTTGTGGACAGAGTTTCTCCCAGTCTCGCTATCTCAAACGCCATCAAACCCAGCATTCTGACGAAAAACCATTCATATGTAATATTTGTGGGAAATGTTTCTCCCAGTCTCGATACCTCAGTAGTCATAAACGTAGGCATACTCCCGGAAAAGCATTAAAATGCTAGACTCGTGGAAGGTGTTCGTCAAAATCCCCTATTGTGAATGGAACGAATTTCAGCATACCATCGAAAAACATTAAATGTGATGTTTAAGGAGACCTTTTTGCATTCCGTGACTGTGAAGACGCATAAAATCAAAGACAAGGCGCAAGCCTTTTCATTACAATCATAAATTAGTACTGTTAAAAGAAATCTACTAATTAAAATTAAAATACAGTTAAAGAAACAAACCAAAACTAAACTTAAAACACAGTAACATTGAACTTTCTAACAATAAAACATTGGGATTAATATAACGATGAAATTAAGTTCATATCAGTCATCTTTATAGCACAGTCTACTATATACAGTCGCGAAGCTCAATATGTAGTAAAAATGCAAACATGATTAGTTGCCCACCACTAGGATCGCTACTATCGCCTCATCATCGCAGATCTCTCTCCTAGCAGCCGACAAAATATGTTACACTTTCGTTGTCGTGTTCTTTTGGAAAATTAACACCTTCCTTCCATTATTGAAATATTAAATGCATAAAGTTAATTTATTATTTTAATGAAGTATATTAAATTTCACCATAAACTCGAAGATACCTGCAAGAAATAGGTTAATATTATTTTTGTTTGTGCAAAACGAACTGAAATTTACTATAATCGCTTCACTCATTCAAGATTATAGCGATAATTAACTATGAAACCAATAAATATTAATTGGCATTTCCCTTTACAACAATAATAATGGAAATAAGAATTAATGGAGTAACTTATGTACTTTACCGGTACTTGTAGTGTAGGCTTACGTAGTTGAGGTTAAGCAATAATAATCACACTAGAATTGGAAATAAAACGTGATTAATAAATTTTATTGTAACAGATTTTTTCTACGTCTCTAGTAAAGTAACAAATAAAAATAACAACAAAATTAATAACTATAATGAACAACATATCGTTTGAAAAAAAATAGGCCTAAGCAATAATAATCCCACCGGAATTGAAAATAAAACGTGATCAATAAATTTCATTAAAACAAACTTAATTTTTCTACGTCTCTAGTAAAGTAACAAATAAAAATAACAACAAAATTAACAGCTATAATTAACAACATATCCTTTGAAAAAAAAAGTAGGCCTAGGCAATAATAATCCCACCGGAATTGAAAATAAAACGTGATCAATAAATTTCATTAAGACAAACTTCATTTTTCTACGTCTCTAGTCAAATATTATTATTCCAATTATTGTATTTTAGCCATTAACATTTTCATTACAACCAATAACGAACATTTCACAAGCATCAATGTGAAATACGCAACGAGCTAGCACTCGATGGAAATACGACACAGTCCAAAGTCGACCGTGGACAGTCTATTGTTTCTAGTTGCTAACCGCTTGGAGCGCTTTATCACGAGATTTGCAAAAAATCACCTCAAGCTTCGCGACTGTATATAGTAGACTGTGTTTATAGTATGTGATGTTATATTTTATTCAAATTAAATTAAAGAAAACAAACCATTCAAAACAAAAAATACTGAGCTGAACTAGCGCTGAGTTAGTTCCTTTCATACTTCGCTTATTCCTCCGTAACTGCCTTACAACTCTATCTTCTGTGTTTTCAATATAACATACGGATATTACGATAGTTTCACGCTTGTGTACAGTCGCGTTACGCCCTGCATAACCGAATTTGTGACTGGTTAGATTAAGTGAGATTAGTTTAGGCTTTTGTTGTGTCTTGAATATACGAATCTATGCAATTTTTGTATAGTGGTGTTATTATTACTGGTCTGTTGGTGTCTAGCTAGTGCCTGACATGCAAACGAAGTTGCATTATGGAAACTGTGTTTATTATTATTATTATTATTATTATTATTATTATTATTATTATTATTATTATTATTATTATTATTATTTGTTGTGCTTCACTATATTTCAGTAATTATTGGATTAATACACATTTGTTGTTTTCACATTACTCAATATTGCTTTATATCAGTACTTTCCTTTCTTCACTTACTTACAAATGGCTTTTAAGGAACCCGAAGGTTCGTTGCCGCCCTCACATAAGCCCGCCATCGGTCCCTATCCTGTGCAAGATTAATCCAGTCTCTATCACCATACCCCATCTCCCTCAAATCCATTTTAATATTATCCTCCCATCTACGTCTCAGCCTCCCTAAACGCCTTTTAACCTCCGGTCTCCCAACTAACACTCTATATGCATTTCTGGATTCGCCCATACGTGCTACATGTCCCGCCCATCTCAAACGTCTGGATTTTAAATTCCTAATTATGTCAGGTGAAGAATACAATGCGTGCAGTTCTGCGTTGTGTAACTTTCTCCATTCTCCTGTAACTTCATCCTGCTTAGCCTCAAATATTTTCCTAAGCACCTTATTCTCAAACACCCTTAACCTATGTTTCTCTCTCAAAGTGAGAGTCCAATTTCTCAACCATACAGAACAACCGGTAATATAACTGTTTTATATATTCTAACTTTCAGATTTTTGGACAGCAGACTGGATGATAAGAGGTTCTCAACCGAATAATAACACGCATTTCCCATATTTATTCTGCGTTTAATTTCCTCCCGAGTGTCATTTATTTTTGTTACTGTTGCTCCAAGATATTTGAATTTTTCCACCTCTTCGAAGGATAAATCACCAATTTTTATAATTCCATTTCGTACCAATATTCTGGTCACGAGACATAATCATATACTTCGTCTTTTCGGGATTTACTTCCAAACCGATCGCTTTACTTGCTTCAAGTAAAATTTCCGTGTTTTCCCTAATCATTTGTGTATTTTCTCCTAACATACTCACGTCATCTGCATAGACAAGAAGCTGATGTAACCCGTTCAATTCCAAACCCTGCCTGTTTCTTCATTGGAAACCACAATGTTTGCACTTACATTACCACGCACCTTTCAATCCAGACGCAATTTAATACATTTCCGAACAATTTCCGTTTCTTCAAATACACCCGTATAATATCCTCAAGTTTTCAAATCCATCTCCACAAAGTATCCCCTATAAATTCACTTCCAAAATCACTGGAACTAACTCAACATAGTTTGACCAAAAACACGTAATATTGAACTTAAAGGAAAACAGTATTAATTATCGTACATTTTAGATAACTTTTACGTGCTAGGTTATGAAAACTTTAAAACGCAACAATATTAAAAACAATTTTAAAAAAGCCAACATCGAGAATAATACCTATGATATAGTACTTGATTACATTCCCCCCCACAATTGTGACATTAAATTAAAATTGATATCAAATAATATATTTTTGTCGAGAAAATTCACTCACTGCTATAACACAGTGACATATTTTCAGGGTTCAAACGTTTATCACAAATACGGTTTAGCAAAAATTTTCTTTGATTTAGGAAAAGTTCAACCATAAACATTATACAATAGTATTGTTTGTACAGTTCTATTTTCCAAATAAAAGGTTGATTATGGTATTTTATGAAAGTATATATTTTAATTTTATACATCTTGATTACACAACTTTTAACACTGTATCACTTCGGAATATGTATGATGAGACTCTCCTGTGTTAAATTTCAACGTACCTCGTTTACATCTTTCGACCAATTTATGGGTCATCTTCAGAACTGGTCGTTGTTCGTCTTGGCGGCACTTGTTCTGTTTCCTGTGAGGGTGCGTTCGTGTGGTATAGTGTTGAGTCAAAGTGTGTGTGTGTTTTGAAATTGAGTTGTGTGTTGAGAATTTCGTTGGGGTGTGTTTTCGTGTGTCTGTATATTTCGTATTGTTCTAATGTGTTTAGTTTCTGGCTTTTTGGTTGGATGTGTAGTATTTCCATGTCTGTGTTGCTGTCTCTGTTGGTGTGGTTAGCATTTGTGATGTGTTCTGCATATTTGGAGGTGTTTTGTAATTTTGTTATGGCTGTGATGTGTCCTTTGTAACGTGTTTGAAATAATCTACCTGTCTGTCCTATGTAGAAGTTGTTGCAGGTGTTATAATTTAATTTCATTTCATAAGAGGGAACTATTATACATGTCAAAAAATAAAATATAAAATTCTGAATACATTAAACAAAACAAAATAAACAAGAAATGCTCAATTTCTATGTAACAGTATTCTTCGTAACTTTGATTATTTAGAATTGTGAAAAACATTATCTTGTAGCATAACCTCTTGTCTTTATTACTGCTTGGCATCTCCTTCGCATTGAGTTTACCAAGATTTTACACTGTTCTGGTTTGATTTTAGCCCATTTTTCTCTCACTACATGTTTCAATTCGTCTAAGGTTGTACACTTCTGCTTTCTCACTCTCCTTTTCAAAATTCACCACAAATGTTCAATGGAGGTTAAGTCTGGTGACTGAGGTGTCCGCAGTTGCTGGGGTGTGTTCCATATGAACCAGTCCTTATTAATTTGGGCAGTATGTTTACTATCATTGTCTTGTTGAACATATACACAGGTGACATCCCTCATGTCTTTGTGCACTCTGCCTAAATTTGATCTTAAAATGTTATTGTACACATAGTACTTATCCATAATCCCATCTATGAACTCAATATTCCCCACACCATTTGCAGATATACATCCCCACAACATTATGCATCCATCAGTGTACGTAATGTGTTGTTTCTGTCGTTATCTGTCTTTGGCTTACTCTATATCCTATGAATGCCATCGGAACCACAAAGATTTATCTTCCTTTCATCTGACTAAATCGCCCTGTTCCAAAATTCCTCATCCTTACCAACATGTTCTTCAACGAAGTGCAATCTTCGAGCTCCAGTTGTCTCACTAATATATGGCTTCCTTTGTTGTCTTCTGCCATGCTAACCTTTTTTCCACAATACACGCTGGATGGTTTGATTACTGATCTTCGTGTTTAAAGACTCTTCAATCATGACTCGAATTTGTGAAACACTTATTCTTTGATTTTCACAACTTCATTAACTATGAATCTCTGAGCACGTGCATTTAGCAATTGTTGCTTGGTTTTTCTTGCCAAGTTATTCCAAGTTCCATAATTTCGTAATTTGTCTACAATGTGTTGTACTGTAGAATGTGTTTTATGCACTACTTTAGAAGTCCCTATTTTGACTATGCTGACATTTTACTGACTGACCTTTCCAGCAACAACAAAACGAAACTTCAACGTGCTCATAATTTATGTGTACGTTTCGTAAGCAATGTTCGTAAATATGATCATGCTACCCCATCCCTGGAAGCAATAGGTTGGCTTAAACTAGATAAGAAGCGAAATTTGCATTCCCTTCTCTTTCTTTTCGAAATCTTGAACTCTTCTATTCCTTCATACCTGTCGTCTCGCTTCACTTACCTTTCTTCCCACCACAATCTGAACACACGCTCTCGCCATGAAACAATACTAACAATACCATCCCATCGCACCACCTCATACTCATCCTCTTTCACAATAGCCCTGCCAAGACTCTGGAATTCGCCACCTGCTAGCATCAGGGACTGTCGAAATAAAATTGAATTCAAACGCAAACTTACTAGGTACTTGGTCAGTAATTGATTTCTTGTAAATAGTTTCCTTAATTTATCACAAAATATTTCCATATCCAATAATTTCATCACTATACAATTTTGTTATTCTAGATTTAATTTGTAATTCAGTAAATATAAAATATTCTTTGTTTTTCTATGATAAATTATCTAGCTTTAATTAGTCAGGTAATCCTTTCATACTTTGATTTTTATTGTAATTTTAAATTTAATACTAATTGTAATTTTATTTGTAATTATAATTGTAAATTTAATACTAATTGTAATTTTATTCTTCATATTATGTTGGAATCTCCTGGTAGAGGGGCAGAGAAGGCCTGACGGCCTTATCTCTACCAGGTTAAATAAATAAATACTAAATACTTTACCAATTTTTCTATAGGAATAGCCTTTCAGAGCCAGACAACAATAACTTTCTTTAAATTGGAACTGAGCTTCTTACAACACTCCATTGTACACAATTCCAAAGGGCTAACAGGAAGTGACGACTGAAAGACAACCCTGTGCTGACTGCATGCTTGTTTACTATGCATCTAAACGTAATTATCTTCTCTCCATGGGGGTAAGTGTTTGAACAACAGTGTTAATGAATTTCATGGAATACGGTAGGCCTATGTAGTTTTAAATTTTTACGTAACAGATGTATGTAAATTAATTTTATTCATGTCACTATGTTCGTGTTTAACTCATTAAACATAATGAATTTAGTTTTATTGATGTATTTTGATTTTAATATAATTTCAAAGATTACCGTAGTTTAACAATATATGATGTGTACGAACAACATTGTTATATACCGTATATCCTAATGGCAACTCAACCTTTGTAAGTCTTAAATTATGATAATGATTGCCATTAAAATATAGAAAGTTATTTCTGGGCTAATCCATGGTATTCATACATTGCTTTACAGCTAGAATATGGAACAAGTAAAAAAAAATTAATAGGCTACAGTCACGAACGTCAATAGATAGTAAATATGGATCCATAGATAGTTGTTAACCACTAGGATCGCTACTATCGCCTCATTACAGACAATGCGAAATAGTACCTGCACAGTCTATTGTTCCTAGTACCCTCAAAAACTCAAACTTCGTGACTGTATATACTAGACTGTGTTACTACTATATTATAAAATGTTAATTTGTAGTCACAGTCTAGACATAAAATGACTGCTGCAATCAGAGCTGTCTACTAGATGAAGCAAGTTATACGTCTTTTGTTACGGTACCTATAGTATTTCTACAATGTAAATATTTAGTATGAGATCAATTCTACCATAAATAGCATAATACGTATCTGTAGAAACATGACAAAATTAGATTTGTCGAAACTGTAAAGTAACTAGATAAGCTATTAGAAGATAATGTATGAAACATGGAAATACCATCCATAACGCTTCACAGATGAATAACTTCTGAAGGAAATAGACCGAACTTCTGAACTATTACTGCCACATTTTAGTCACTACAGACTACATGTACATAGGTAGGCCTATAGCTGCTATTGGACATGGAAGTCAAAAGGGAAACAGTCTTGCTGGAAATACAGGGAACAGACTCTTGTACAAACAGTAGCTGGACAAGATCAGGATAAAAGAAGCATTTTCATGGTGCTAGCAATAATTGGCTTCCAAAGGCAGAGATTATTAAATTTATTACGGTATTATTATTCGTAGTGTGTAATATAACTATTAATTATCACACCTAATTCATTCCCATTTTCATTTATGTCGTCTCATTATTTTCTTAAATGGTCTGCTTTAACATGAACGGAATGTTTATTAATTTATTCTTCATCATCACTATATTGCACAAAAATATTGTAAGACAAAGATATCGATTTTTCACGGCAGTCTTGATTTCCAACTGATCATTAGCCCTCTTGTTCATACCCACTACTATTTCCATTATAATACAAATTAATACGATAGAATATGCACAGTGTGCGGAATCTCAAACTATTATTATTAATTCCACAATAATTTGGGGCATCTGGCCGACCACTAAGGTTAACTCAAAAAGAAAGTATAATTCGATTTGTGAAGAGAATATGATACTCTGATAAACTTAAAAGTAATGTGTAAGATTTGATTTCGTAGAAACATGAGATAAAATTTCAATGAAGAATAATTGAATCAGTTTCCATGTATTAATATTCATTTTATACAGGTATTGTAAGTAGACTTCTTTTCGTCGTTAACATTATTGTCTTGTTCATTGCCCTTCTCAAAACATAATTTTGAAAGAAACAGATGAAATGGGAGGATTTATAATTAATGTGAACTAATCAGTTTTGTACTGAAAAATTCCTCTTGTGTCATCGCGAACATTTATGCTATATGGTACCTCTTCTGCTACCCTGGATCCTGGATAAGATAAATCAAAATGATGAGTAAATGGAAAGAACGAGCTTCATCCGGTTAAAAAAATGAGTTACCGGTATGCATGCTGTGTGGCGTTGAATTCCAAGTACTATGACAGATTATAAAGATTGGGGATTTTTTGTAACAGAAAATGTGAGAAAATGGTCTAAGTTTCAGAGGGAAGGTAGTTTGGCATGTAAAGAATTCATGTAGGACGTCAGTTGACACGAAAACGTATTAGAAAATGGGTAAAATTGGAAATTATAATAATTTATCAGTGTAAGTAACCTAAAATTGATTATTAATAACGACGTAGAACACTTCAAAATGAACGTGAAATGCATGTTCCAGTTCACTTAGTATATGCAAGGCATACCAAATGCCTAAACTAACTCATGGTAACGTGTCCAGATTCGTATGTACAAGGCATGTCAAAAGTTTAAACTAATCCAAACTAACCTGTCAGAGATTCCTATATGCAAGTCATACCAAAATCCTAAACTAACCTGTCACGGATTTTCGCACCTTAGAACTTATAAAAATGTAAATTGGAAGTTTCAATGTTGCGTGCTATAGAAAATCCTTAAATGGCTCTCCTGAACAATTTGCTAAAAGTGGACGAAGTTCCTTCTTTCCCTGTACCCTTCAAATGATATTGATGCACCTACGTGCATGTAGGGAGATCACAACATATACCCGGGATTATAAAAAAATAATTGAAGAGTAAGAATTTCGATGAAAAGTAACATATAAAGTAGAATATGCTTTCTTCGTAACCTGTTGACATTGAGAGAATCGATGTAATATCAAAATTGAATTCTCCCCTAACTTATTGATTAATAAAATACCGGTACTGAAGTATTATTAAGAAATACAGAAGATATTTTGCAAGAAATCTAGCAACTGTTGCTAAGTTTGCATGTTTTGTACAGAACGCAATTCAGGAATATATTGTGAACTTCCACAGCCTTCTATTTATTGCAACTACTACAAATAAGTTTTTCTCGACAGCTGACGTGTGTATGTGTGTTAATTTCAGAATCAATTCTCATTTATGATGGAGGGAATCAAGATGGAATCTGACGACTACAGTTGGGCTATACAAACAAGTCATAATCCTGATATAAAGGGGAATAAACTTTTATTGCAGGTAAATTAATTGCCATGAGTAGATCACTGCTGATTCTTTTCACTTTTCTTTAACATAAGCTTTATTCCAAGTTTTTTTAATAAACTTTGACTATTTGTAGGGTCGAATTCATAGTCGCCACTTATAAAATGAGGAAACACTTAAGTAATGAGCATTTGGAATAGCACTTATTTCAGATCATATTGCAGAGACGCTACTCATTCATATGCCCTGAGCATTCCCTTGACATCGAAAGAAATATGGCAACATGGCTAGACGTGAGTGCTTTCCTACATTTAATTGTTTTCCAGCGCCTTCAAATTGATAAGTCGGCATTATTGTCATACACAAATACAGAAGTAAATATTATAGAGCTAAAAATTATACAAGATGTCCAGAAAGCATTTTACAGAAAAGAAAGGAGTGAGCTAAGATAACTAGTTATGAAATATGGAGATATCGTCGAAAGTAAAAAAAAAAAATTGATAATAATTCTCTCCAAAAGAAGAAATTGACATGGAACAAAATTGCAGTTGAGTTTAATGCAAACTCAGGAAATATTCCTGTAAGTAAGTCATTTTAATTTATTTTTCAGTTATTTTTATGCTAAACAAAGTGGAAGTGATATAATTACGCAAATTTTAACAGCTTATTCTTTGGGTAGAATACAAACAAAAATGCAAATAACACTTTGTTGGGACGTGAATACTTTTCGAAAAAAAATGGCACTTAAATCTACCTGAAATGCTGCTGCATCATAAAATCTCAAAGCAACCAGTACTTTCAGCAGTGGCGAAATCGGTAAGCCTCATGGTTGTATTGTGAATTGAAATGAGAGACACCAGAATATTCACAACAGTGTTCTTGTCGAAACGGTATCTCCTCTTAAACTGTTGATCATTATACATCTCTGAAGGGTTTTCCATATCTCTGATATATCTTTTGCTTGCCGAAACTCATTTTCATTTTAATTACAGAACTCAATAAATTAAATTAAATCATAATCATCATCTATTGTATACCGAATCAGCTGATTACAATGCATCTAAGGAAACACTTGAGTAAGCTGCCAAGCTACCTTATTTGAATAAGTGTTCACTTCAGTGGGATTTATGAATTGGAAATTATTATAAGCAACTGCTTAAGGGTTTCCTTACGATAAGTGTTGACTATGAATTCGGCCCGTAATCAGTTTTGTAGTAGATGCTGTATGCCATGAATTGGGCAATTTTGCAGTAAATAGGCCTAGTTATGATTTGATGACTTAGTTTCTTCTTGGCGGAAACATTTTACTGGTCTTTTGATTCTTTTGGTATAAGAGAGACAGTTATGACGTTAAACTTGAATTTAAATTTAAAAGTGATTTATTCTCTAAAGAACTTTTGTGGCTCAAGACTGTAGACCTTTTTGGCTTTGTTGGTCAACATAATTGAGATGTACACAAAATGAATGCTTATATTTCAATATAAGTGTAATGACACGTTTCCAAATAAGACGGTATCAACCATGAATAAGATCAAACTGGTTAGGATTAGAGGAAATACAAATCTGTCTATGCTGTTAATGTGCAGGTGTTGAATGCCAGTTTCGAGTGGAAATTTTGGTCGATTTTTGTATGGTATTGATGTTTTCTCTGCTGACGTATTCAATTGCATAATTGCTATGTACTGTATATCGCCTTCCAGGCTACTGTGAGGTCAACTCTAATATGATACTCATGTCGTAGACGACATTTACAGGTACTGTATATTAGCCATTCCATAAAATAAGGGAATTTTTACCTGAAGAAAAACAAGTTAAGGAAAAGCCTATATATGTGTAGTCACATTGAAAGTCGTAACTTATTACAATAATAATAATAATAATAATAATAATAATAATAATAATAATAATAATACACAATTTTCACATGATTTCAATATTGCTGTGTACTATGTGGTGCAAAGACATCAACTGCCTCCATATTGTCAGCACCTAAAGTTTTTAATAAAAGCGGTTGTTTACTGTTTAAGGAAAGCTGTAAGTAAATTTTGTTGAAATACAAAGACGAAAATAAATTCAGAATGAATCTTTGCCTTTTTTGTCTCAGCTGTAATTGTTGCTTATTGTAGGCGTTATTATAGCATACTTTTATTTATAGTCCTAGGTATTGCATCTATTTATTTATAGTTAGAAGTAAATTTACGTTTATTTTATTTTTTTATTCCTGTAATTATTGTAAATTTTGTTAAAAATTTAATGTTATTATTGTATGTTATACATCACTGCCATCGGGTGTATACCCAATTGTAGGAATAATAAATAAATACATACATACTTACCTACATACATACATACATACATACCTACATACATACATACTTACCTATATACATACACACATACCTACATACATACATACATACATACATACATACCTACTTACATACATACATACATACCTACATACATACACACATACATACCTACATACATACTTACATACATACACACATACCTACATATATACACACATACATACCTACATACATACCTACATACATACACACCTACATACACACATACATGCATCCATACATACATACATACATACCTACATACATACACACATACATACCTACATACATACTTACCTACATACATACATACACACATACATACATACACACATACATACCTACATGCACACATACATACATACATACATACATACATACATACATACATACATACCTACATACATACATACATACATACCTACATACATACACACATACATACCTACATACATACACACATACTTACCTATATACATACACACATACCTACATACATACACACATACATACATACATACATACCTACATACATACACACATACATACACACATACATACCTACATACACACATACATACATACATACATACTTACTTACCTACATACATACATACATACATACATACACACATACCTACATACATACACACATATATACCTACATACATACATACATGCATCCATACATACATACTTACCTACCTACATACCTACATACATACATACATACATACATACACACATACATACATACCTACATACATACACACATACATACCTACATACTCACATACATACATACATACCTACCTACCTACATACTTACATACATACATACATACATACATACATACATACATACATGCATGCATCCATACATACATACATACATACATACTTACCTACCTACCTACCTACCTACCTACATACATACATACATACATACATACATACACACACATACATACCTACATACATACACACATACATACCTACATACATACATACATACTTACTTACCTACCTACATACATACATACATACACACCTACATACCTACATACATACATCCATACATACATACTTACCTACATACATACATCCATACTTACTTACCTACATACATACATGCATACATACTTACATACATACATACATACATACATACATACATACATACATACATACATACATACATACATACATACATACATGCATACAACACTGCCATCAACTTTATTCAGCTGTTTTGATAAGTAAATATATACGTATTTTAAGGATCTTGGAAACATTATCATTTTCTAGACCTCTGTTTCTTCTTTAATATTGGTATTAAAATTCTAACAATGACAGAAGAACAAAAAATGTTTTATTTCATAATTATCATAAAAATGTATTTCCAATTTTTGTCCCACCTGTAACAAATCCTGAAGTTATTATTTCGAATGCATTAATAAAATTTAAAGAGTGTGGGGTAATATGCTTCATTAGCAGAATTCAAAAAGTATAGTTTGCATTGCGTTAATGAAAGTAATATAACAAATAGAAGGTAAAAAACTGAGTAAGAATGTCCCACCCGCAATTATGGAATGACTGATATGTATGTACTCTTCTTTCCTAATAATTATAATTATTTAATTCATCTGGTGCCTATTCCAAATAGATGTGGTGTTGTACATTACAAATTACTGATGAAAGTTTTTTTAAGCATGGAGTTGTATCTTCCTGTTCAACAAAATAATTAAAGCGTGTTGTACATTACCAATGAATCCCTGCAAGTGACGTCATATCAATAAACACACTACATCGTAACATTAAACAGCTGCTTATCTTTGTATTTCATTTGTGTAATTACTCGTAGGTTATATTTGTGTGTTTTTTCGTAATATATTTTTAGTGGAGTTATACAGGATAAATTCGTAGTGCTACATTATTCTATGAATTTTGTAACCCTGCAATATTATTCATTTTAATACTTCCTTATTATTAGTACGTTTTTCCACGATCCCTGCATAAGGCCCGTAACACACTTTAAGAGTTTCCGCTAGCGAGAAATGTGTTGCGAGAAAGAGGCGAAGAGCCTTCCTCCACACACTTGGCGAGTTCTCGCTATCACAGATCACACCTCGCTATGATCATTTATGCACTGCCTTCATGCAGAAAGCATTTATCTGAATATAGTAATGACTCGTTGGGGGAAATATTATAGGTTATGTATTTACGTATATTGTCGTACTTTACAAATTACGTACGAACGCTATGTTGAATCTGAGTATTCAGATGATGAGGAAATGGAGTTACATGAACATATTTTGTTAATGAAAACAAAAAGTAGGCCTAAAATTAAAGCCAGAAATATCTGAAAATCACATTGTATCTTACGAAAATAAGGGCGAGTTTTGGACACTGGTTTCGATTTGAATGATGATACGTTTAGGCGTTATTTCAGATTGAATGGACGACAGTTTTTGCCATTCATGATATGATAGAGGATTCTTTGCTATGTTCTGATTAAAATTATGTAAACTGTTAAGACATATAGATACATTATTTCAAATGTTTAATCAATACTATTAATTCTCATCAAAATAAAATATAGCCCTATTTATTTTCAAGTAATCTGATATTTGTCTCCAGATTTCTTCTTTAAGTTTCGTGTTTTTATAGTTTTCATCCCGTGTATCATATAAATAGGCCTACGGGTGACATCGTACAAGTTCGATAAGTTTCTGACTGCAATTATCAGCCATCTTTCCTCATTTTCAAATAAATACAATACAATTCATCGCCACCTGTGATATCTTTTTCTACATTCAATCGTCATAAAGAGTATAATGTCAAACATCTTTGATAAATGTGTCAAGAAAATTCGCTGAGCTACCGATGCCAGCGAGAAACTCGCGCGAGGTTTTTGCCTCGAACGAGAATCTCTTCCTGTGTGTAGACGTCCATTTGATTCCATGTTATCAATTTTTTAATTTTCTGGCTGGCGAAAACTCTGCAAGTGTGTTACGGGCCTTAATCTCCTGTAATATATTAGTTATTTATGATATCTTTGTGTTCAACAGGAAGAGAATTTATCGGATCTCCATGTGACTGGGATTAAAAAGGAATGCGTGGACCACGGCTATGATCAGACATCAGAGATTAAAATCGAGGAGACTGCAATGTCACTTGATTTTCCTGTGATGAAATGTGAAGCTGAGGTGAGTGGAGCTCTTGGAATGTGCTGGTTTTTATTTTGCCAATATTTAATTTGAATTAAGGAGACACTCTGGTGAAGAATGTGAAAATTTTAGGAATTGTTTTTTCCTCCTAATGTATGCGTACTTTTATCCTACCAAAGGAATTTGTTCAATCCCGCTTTTAAGTTGCTGTCTCTAAATGCGAGTTAGTACAATGGAATCTCAGTACTGCCCGTGCCTCACTTCCTGAGCTGTTTCTTTGCGAGGCGAGACGCAGAGGGAGAGAGTGGGAGGTCCTGGGTGACGCATGTGCCTACTACCCTACGTTCAACACATCGGCCTTTTCAGGATTCCTTTCGTCAGCTATGGAGCAAGATCAGCCATTGACAAGCGAATGTATAGGCTGTCCCCCTCACAAAACAAATTATGTCGTACTCATCAATTCCTGTAACTAAACACTAATACCAGTGGTAGACTACAGTCTCTGCTTGAGATTATCGACCTAATCGCAATCACTGATGTCACGTGTACACATCCGTAAACTCTTTCCTCTATGCCAGTGTTTCTGAAACTTTTTCCACCGCGAAACCCCTTTTAATCTAGAGTGTAACTGCGGAAGCTTGTAATATTTTTTAGTATTTCATAGTTAACAGACAAGTGAAAAGCTAGTATCTCAATAATTCTGTTTGGGACGAATGTATTTGCTTTTTAAGCCTGCAATCTGGTTTTATGGCGAAAATTTGTTGTCTCATTTCTACTGTACTTCTGGAGTTCGTCTTTTCGGTAGTTTGTTTCAGTGAACACATACGCAGAGACTTCGGTGATGAAAGGGATACGTATTATTTTCCGTTTAAATTTCATTAAACATATTATTACGCACATTATTGGAATATTATTATTACGCATATGCTTGGAATATTATTATTATTATTATTATTATTATTATTATTATTATTATTATTATTATTATTATTATTATTATTATCGGTGGTTTCATGATATTATTGAATCATATTTTCGTAATACTTATATATTTTTATAGTATCCACTAAGTATAAAATATAAACCGGAGCAGCCCAGTCGCCTAAGGCGCTTGCCTATCGATCCAGAGTTGCGCTCGGACGCGGGTTCGATTCCCGCTTGGGCTGATTACCTGGTTGGTTTTTTTCCCGAGGTTTTCCCCAACCGTAAGGCTAATGTCAGGTAATCTATGGCGAATCCCTGGCCTCATCTCGCCAAACACCAATTCGCTATCACCAATCTCATCGATGCAAAATAACCTAGTATTTGATAAAAATATCGTTAAATGACCAAGTAAAAAAAGTATAAAATAAAATTTAAAATCATATAGGGCTCACGGAACCCCGGAACATACTTTGAGAAATGCTGCCCTATGGCAATTCAGCAGTTGTCCAGACTGAACGAAGAGTGGCCTAGTGTGTACATACATTTTAGGAAATCGCCATCAGAGATAATAGCGATAGTGGTAACCACGATTACAGTATCCAGTATTATAAACAGTAAAGACCCCTGCAATGGCATAGGATAATGTTTTCTGCACATATAATATGCTGCCGTGCCGGTCCGAGCAGACCTAAGAGGCGTGGCTATAATCACTAGGGAGCTCTCGGTTCAGGACGCGAGACACGGACAGTAATGTTTCTTTTGTATCAGCCTGTACTCATGTGTTAGAAGTCTGCAGGTGTTCAGGCCGCCACTTGGAGAAATATGAATAACATACTGCACAACAATGCAGAAAAAACAAAAGTGATCCCGGTATAATGTGTAAACTCAAGAAGAGATTAAATAAAATAATTAGAGTTTATATTTCATATGATATCTTCGGGAAGGTAAACTTCTAATAAAAAATTTCTAATAGCATGTGTTTCTGTATGAGAGAGAAAAAGAGGGAGATTGTTTGAAGTTATGCCCTATTATGATTTGTAGTAGACCAGAGGTGGGCAGTAGGTATGTAGGCATTAGAATGAAAATAGCACTTTTAAATTACTATTGAAAAACGTAAAAATTTTAGGGATGTTCTTTTCATTTAAAAATCAGCATTACTATGTGTACTTTCGTGATGCCAAAGGAATTTCTTTAATTCCGATACTTATTCATTAAAAAAAGTATTTATAAGGTATGTGTGGGCAATAGAATTATTATACCACTTTCAAATTGCCATTTACTATTTTCTTTAAGTATTTTGGCCCTATTATTTCATAATATATATTGTCAAATATTTATGAAATATTGCAGGAACGAAAAATGAAACTAGGAGTTAGTTCTCTATATTAATTTAATTTGTTAAGTTCTCTATATTAATTTAATTTGTTACGTTATAGCTATTGCTTTTCATGTCGGTAATCATGAGCTTTTCATTATGATTTTATTTTAAAATATTCCTGCATAAATCCTATTTCATTTGTTATTTTCAGGAAGACCAATTTGACGTGAATACACTACCACACGAAGATAAGCTTGATGTAAAGGCAGAGAAATGTGAAATCTTCTCAGAGAGGTGAGTTTAGTGTGTTTTTCAAACTTTCCTTAATTTGAATGGTCCAGGGAAATGGTAAGGTAGAACAAATTTGATAATTTCACAGAAGATACATTGGGGCTATTCCACATGAAATCGATCAGTAAAAGACCTCGCATTTTTTATAGGTACTCTAATTTTTTCCCTATTTATACAAGGTGCTGAGGAGAGCGCATGTTCAAAAATATGCTATCGAAAGTCAAACAGTTTTTCGTATTGTTTAGCGACAAATTTAGCGTATTTTATAAAAACAAGCCTCTTTCAGCGCTCAGAACTCTGGAACCATTTACTGCAGAACATTGAACGGGAGCTCATTTTGAAGCTGACATTTCTTAGGTTATGTTAAGAAGTAATCCTTATTTTTATTGTACACAGAGAGACAGATAATCTGATTTTACTTACTTTTAAGCTTTTTGCCGATTTGTAAAAATATATTGAGAAAAAACCTTGCATTATTAAGAGGGATTCGGCATTGTTTGCTTAGTGGTATTGCAATAAGTTTCGAGGGTATTAAATAGATTATTTTCAATCGTCTGGACTTGAACAGCGCAGTACCGCACGCACTGGCCGAGAGCTGAAGATAAGCGAGCGTTGGGCGTTATTTTACTCCTGTGTTTATGAAAACCTCTGATAAAGCTAGCATTGCTAGACGAAACATCATGTGTTTTTGTCTCCTGCCCTTGCTTGTATCAGCTAGCTCATCAGCTAGCTCCCGCCTCACATTCAGCTGGTTAATTCACGCGCTATTTATTTTTTTATTTGATTTTTCAATACTTTCTTATCAACGTGTCATCAGTAAAAAATATGTGTTTATTTGTACTTTCAATGCGGAATCTAACTATATATTTTTTAAATATTTTTTCATAGGCAAAGGCGTTTTAATGAGGAACAATCTAAATTTCTCTTTTTCCATAAAAGGTAAGAAAATCTGTTTATATTTCAATATATACTTCAATTGCTCGGCATCAAAATAAACCATGATTTTGATCATTGGGTGAAAGGGTTTCGGAGCTACAACAGTTTAAAGTTGCTAATTTTATGGAAATACGATAAATTTAAATATTTTTAATTTAAACACTATGAAGTTCTGATGCCTGAAACTTTGCACAAAGCATTGTATGACATTTCTCTACGTACAAAAGAAGTTTCGTTGTATTTAGAAATTGTAAGGTCAGTTTTCTCTATATTTCAGTCGACTTGAGATGGAATAGCCCATTAAGACAGTACATTCCCTCTCCAAAAGAAGAGCAAATAATCATTCTTTTTAGTATCGATAAGAAATCGGCTAACAACTCAAGGATTTCGAGTAGAAGTAGTTACTCAGACATATGTCTCATTGTTTACGTATTGATTGTATATATCAGTGTTTCATGGAGATAGCCTACAGTATCTATTTTTTATAAAGCTCTCGGATGTGCTAATGGAACTTAACTGATTTCAGCATCTTGAACAATGTAGTTCCAGAAACAAAACGAGAAATTTCTGAAAATTGTATTTCTACAGACAAGTCTGCCTCCGAAGGAGATGTTGATGCTAATATTAATGATAATTTGCTTAAGGAAGAAAACAATTTTAATTCTGACATCCGCAGTTCTCTGGACAAGCCATACAAATGTGATAAATGTGGAAAATGTTACAATCGATTAGGATCCCTCAAAACTCACGCACGCCAGCACACTGATGAGAATTTATTCTCGCAGTCAACTCCACTCAAAATGAATGCAGCCAAAAAGTCATTAAAGTGTGATATCTGTGGCAAAAGTTTCACACAATCAAGTAATATGAAAGTGCACGCACGGAAGCATACGGGCGAAAAACCATTGAAGTGCGATGTCTGCGGGAAATCCTTTTCACAGTCAGGACATCTAATTGTACACGCACGTATGCACACTGGTGAAAAACCTTGGAAATGCGATGTTTGTGGCAAATGTTTCTCGCAATCGGGCCACCTCAAAGTACATGCACGTACTCACACGGGTGAAAAGCCATTAAAATGCGATGTGTGCGGTCTCAGTTTTTCAGTGAAATGTCATCTAACGCAACACGTCCGTGTGCACACAGGTGAAAAAGTATTCAAGTGCGATGTTTGTGGGAAACTTTTCCTTCAGGCGGGACATTTGTATTACCATGCACGTACTCACACGGGGGAAAAGCCTTTCAAGTGTGGCGTCTGTGGCAAATGTTTCACAATTTCAGGGCGGCTTAAAGATCACGTACGAATGCATACCGGTGAAAAGCCATTCAAGTGCGATGTATGTGGGAAAAGCTTTTCGTTGAAGTGTACTCTCAAAATACACGGACGCTTGCACACAGGTGAAAAGCCGTTTAAATGTAATACCTGTGGGAAGACTTTCGTTCAATCGTCACATTTATATTACCATACACTGAATCACAAGGGTGTGAAGCCATTCAAGTGTGATGCTTGTGGAAAATGTTTCTTGAAGCCAGGATCTTTGAGAAGTCATGCGCGCCAGCACAGGTGAGAGACATTTTCACGATCAGGACATTTCTACCTCCATGTCAGAGCCTTCTTTAGTTACAAGCCTTAGCATGGGTAGGTTTGGCAACGCAGAGTGGAGGAGGGAGATTTTATAGTGGAATTGTGTTTGCTCATTGCTTTCGTTATACGTAACGCGTATTTTTCCAATATTACTTCATGCATAAAGGTAAGATTACGATTCAGAGTATTGATGTAAATTATTACGGGTTCGAAAATAGTGTTTTATTGCAATCAATTAGCTATACTTCAGAATACCGCGTGAGTAGGCTACTTACATACAAAGGCTGCCACTTAGAATAATTAAAAAAAAACATGTTTTTATTGATAGTACGAAGGTAAATAAATAAATAAAAAATATATTCCTTGCACCGAAAATAATAAAATCAATAATGCAATAAAGACGTAAGTTCCTACGCAGTATTCTTAAGTTCCATTCAGTTAACAAATTTGTGGCTAATAAATTGACAATGTTTTGCGGCTTAATGTTGTTTCACCTCTGACGTTAAAGGTGTAGGATATCATATGCATTTTAATTTCATATGATTATGTCGTGCTTTTCTATAAATATTTCAGATGGCCAGGAAGCCAGTTTTAGTTTGAACCTGGTCAGTCACCATAACAATTCTGTTATCCTAAATTATTTGTTATAAACTTTTTAAAATATAATTTTAAATAAATATAACTACAGAAAACAAGCTAAGAATGTAAATTATGCAAATAGGCCAAAAATAAAATGTAAACAGAAAAACTATTTGTAGCTATTATAATAAAAGTATGAGGATGTAAATACAGTTAAGCCAAGTAAAAAAATCTATGAAAAAATGAAAAAACATATCTCCAACATAATACATAACAAAACGCAACATTATCTATTCAGTACATGTGTCAATTAGCGTAAACTCAGTGAACTTTAAATCCTCTAAAAAAAAATACGAAGTGAAAAGGAACATGTTTATACCTAAGTTATTACAAAATAAATAATATTAATAAACAAACCTTGAAAACCAACAAAGTGATTATATGCATCTACAAATTATAGGTAGTTCTGACGTATAGCAGGCATTCCGAATCTTCAACAAAACTGCAACATTTATGGGATCACAAAACAGCTGTTTACAATGAACTTGAAAACCAACGGCGTAACTTTATTGATATAGCAGGCGAGACCCAACAATTTGGCTAGAATTCTGATGCACACAAACCACAAATAAGACTATAAAAATGTGGTTATGCAATATTTAATATTTAATAGAATAGTCAATTACTTTGTCATCCATAACCGTAAAAATTCCCAAAGACTGCAACCATTTTATTTTCATTTATTGTCTTGTTTTTATCGCCAACACGCACTTAGTTTATAATACATCAACAATTAACGTTTGGTACGACCGCAAACATAATTCCATCGATACACACTTATATTGTAACATTAATTCACATTGAAAATCGGCATTAGCACAAACACGTGTCCTGTATGGTCGGCCTCCAGGTGACAGTTAATTACAGTGTTGCCGACGTATGGCTCCGGCTTGGTAACTGAAGAAGGCTCTGTCCATGCTCATCAGACGCCAAATAGTGCAAAAAAAAATCGAGCTATCTACTTCCAATATGGACGTATTTTTGAAGTCTATGCACGACAGCAAACATGTGAATGGACGTTCACATTCTGTACATGTAAATATTTATCAGTCTAGAAAACGCATAAGAATACACTTTGGGACAAAAGAAAAATAAAATAACTGTTCCGTGTGCTTTCTTTTATGAATATAAAGTACATATCTGAGAGTTATTCCTCATTGTTTTAGAATGAGAGAAAACAATTTTGTAACAGGATTCTATAAATAAACATCATTATCATCATAATTCTTTCTGGTTAAGTCATTTGATGTGTTCTGTTTGTTCTAGTAGTATGATCTTCTTAATCAACTCGATATTCATAGCTTCACAGTTGATACCAGTATGACAGAAGTACAATTGATTTTTCGTTTCCATTCTTTCGTTATGCGCGTTCTAATTTTGTTGATAGAGCTGTATGTCTTAAATTATATTATTTACTTTTAATGTCTAATATCTATATTTGTTTTATGTTCTGGTGTAGAAAATCGTAGTAATGATTACAAAGATTTAATTTGTGGTGCTTCAAGTTTCTTAGTTTCTCCTTTATTAAATATCCAGACTTCGCTTTCATAAGACAATGCTGCTTTGAGATAATATTGCGTATTCTTAATTTAGTTTCAGATGACATCTGCTTTCCAAAATATCGTCTGATAACATTTGTTTTGTAGTGTCTTTTTAAAATGACACTATCCTGTCTCTTCATTTGAGATCAGTTGTCCTAAATATGTTAATTTTGACACATATTCTATTATTTTCCCATCTAATTCAAATTTTACTCTTTGGATATTTTTGCCCACATTGCCATAGCTTGTTTTTTTTTTTTTTAAGTCGATATGATAATACTATATTCTTTAACAGTTAAACTTAATTGATAGGCCCATGCTGCCCTCTTCAAATCATTCTGTATATTTAATTATCATACAAAATTAAAAGCAAAATCTTTCCCCTTAGTTTGCAAAGGACATAAAACAGTAACAACGTTTTTCAGCCGTGACTCAAACGTTTTGTGCTTAAAACATTGAACTCACGTTCATAATAATGGGTGTTGGCCCCTCTGCCTTAAATAACAGCACCCATATGCCTCCACATGCGTTCAATCATGTTAGCAGTGGCTTTTTCAGGAATAACCTCCCATTCTTCAGAAATAACTGTCTCAACTCCTACAAATTTTTTGGTGGCTTGTGTGTATTCGTAATACGTCCGAGCATACCCTGAAAATGCTCAGTTGCATTTATGCATCACTCGTTGGTGTTCATCGTAAAACCGCAGTTTAGTATATACAGTTGCGAAGGTCAATACTTAATAAATATGCATACATAGATGGTTGCTGACCACCAGGATCCCTACTATTGCCTCAGCACAAACCCTTTCCCGAGGAGACGATAATGTATGTTCGGGTTTTTTCTATTTCAGTATATCAGCTCTGTGAAATATTATATTATAACTTTATTGCGTATCATTGCTAAGTTTTATTTAGTGTAATGTGTCCATAAGTTCCGTTTACTTCTTGTTGCGTAATATGTTGCAGAAATAATTACAAAACTGTGTTATTTTATTGTGAAGAGAATTTTACATGTTAACATAATCTATTCGCATCAACATTTTAAGTTTAGAACCGAAGCTATTTTGAGGTTTAATAAAAAAGAAATAAATCCCGAAAATACTAAGTATATGATTATGTCTCGTGACCAGAATATTGTACGAAATGGAACTATAAAAATTGGAGATTTATCCTTCGAAGAGGTGGAAAAATTCAAATATGTTGGAGCAACAATAACAAAAATAAATGACACTCGGTAGGAAATTAAACGCAGAATAAATATGGGAAATGCCTGTTATTATTCGGTTGAGAAGCTTTTGTCATCCAGTCTTCTGTCAAAAAATCTTAAAGTTAGAATTTATAAAACAGTTATATTACCAGTTGTTCTGTATGGTTGTGAAACTTGGACTCTCACTTTGAGAGAGGAACAGAGATTAAGGGTGTTTGAGAATAAGGTTTTTAGGAAAATATTTGGGGCTAAGAGGGATCAAGTTACAGATGAATGGAGAAAGTTACACAACACAGAGCTGCACGCATTGTATACTTCACCTGACATAATTAGGACCATAAGATCCAGACGTTTGGGATGGGCAGGACATGTAGCACATATGGGCGAATCCACAAATGCATATAGAGTGTTAGCTGGGAGGCTGGAGGGCAAAAGACCTTTGGGGAGGCCGAGACGTAGATGGGAAGATAATATTAAAATGCATTTGAAGGAGATAGGATATGATGGTAGAGACTGGATTAATGTTGCTAAGGATAGGGACCAATGGCGGGCTTATGTGAGAGTGGCAATGAACCTCCGGGTTCCTTAAAAGCCAGTAAGTAAGTAAGTAATAAAAAAGAATTTATATTCTAATTTTAATTGAGCACATCTACCTTCCTTAATGTGTGTACAAAATGGTAAGTCGCTGGTAGAAAAACAGAGGGAAGACTCTTAAGACAAGGATAGATACACACATTGTGATGTTGACTGGAGTTTTAGTGAGTACAGAGCAATTTGAAGAAACAGTAGATTAAGTGGAACATTCGAAATTTAATCAGTGTTTTGTACCACACGCTATGAAAACAGGCAATTGTTGTAGAAAGATGAAGATAAATGAACTGCTTTACTTCGGTAACTTTTAGGTTGTTAAGTTTGACCGGAACTAAAAATGACCTGACAACCTACTTACAATGTCGCAGGTATAAGGAAGGTTGTCCTAAAGGGTGGAGTAGGTTATTTATTTCTTAAATGTATGTCAGTAATAAAGCCAACAATAAAGAGACAAAGAAATGTCGAAAACATGCCTGGAAGAATAAATCTGATAATCTTCGGAGTTGAACAGCAATTAGAAACTTTTGAAAAAGTGTATAAAGTATGCCACAGGATTTTTAATTTAGAAGTGAGAGAAGATCACATCGAACAACTGTAAAAAAAAAAAAGAGGCCCTATAATTTTAATATCAAATCAGTTAAGGCAATAAACTCTTCAATTGCACTTTGTATAAAATTACAGTAACAGAAAATAATAATATTGGTAAAATACAGAATTTCTTTGTATTATTTTGTGCGCCATTCTAAATTTTCCTCCGTATTTTACCCTATATTCTGATAACTTTGTAGCTCATACGTATGTACAGTATATATTTAGTCTCCTTTTAGTCCATATAAATCCTAGCCCGGCTTATTACTAATAATAGCTGTATTAGTAAGTTACGTAGTTTTTTTTTTTTTTTAGAAATAGCAAATCCGATTGAACAGAGAGTAAACTGATAATCGAAAATTTGAGGATTAATGAGAAAATTGATATGTCGATAATTAAGAACAAACAAATGAAGAAGAAAACGAACTTCAAATTTGTCCCACTAGACTGCCTTAAAGCAGTTGGTATTTACAATAATGTGGATGAACTGTGATTGAATATATTTGTCCTGAAATTGAGGTTATGTTTTGACCACTACTATGCCATTGACAGAGGGAAGTGGTGAATAAAATGCGGAACTAGATCTGGATTTAAGTCCACATGTTGTTGCTAGGTTTAGAATGGTCCCCATTAGTATACTTGTATTTCCCTTAGGACAGCACAGAGAAAAAAACTGCGTAAGTGATCAAACAGATATGTATAAATCCTAATCCTCGTTGGTTCCGTGAGTTTCCAACAACGAACAGGCCCTAGGACTAACAATGGCTGGACAAATTATATGTGAAAACAATACTTATTTATGTAGTTTAAAGGAGATAAGTAGCCTATATTTTACTAGTCGAGGAAGAGCATTCAAGGACGACGATTTTCGTATATAAGTAAGGTATGTATTTAGGGTGGGTTGGGTCGGTCTACAGATCTCTAAGTGATCAATTCTATTTGTACTAATGAATACTTTCATTTTATAGTTTGAGTGATTTTGAAAAAGGCAAGAAGTGGATTCCTGTGATTTACAATTACCCATATAATTTTTTTCACTCCCATATTTTACGTAATAATAATATATAATATTTCTTCATTTTACATGATTTAATATCAGATCTGTTGGGAGAATCGTCGATTATTATTTTATTTGTTATGTCACTTTTGAATGAAACACATTTTCACTTCCCTAGAAAAGCAATGTCACTGATGGGCCTGTCGTCAATAGCAACCAATACTATCACGGTAAAATAAATTTATTTCCCTAAAACAAGCTAATAAAAGCATACTTATGACAGTGGGTGTGAAAAAGAAGCATTATTATCGTACTAGGAATTGGCTTTCACAATAATATACAAAAAGGAATCTATTTTTGTAGCCAGTTGAAATGTTAAGTTTAGATTGTACCTATTTTAAGCTGAGTGATACTTTGATCCTTAGTAAATTAATAGTCTGTGTAAAGCGAAATTAATGGGTACTGCAAAAATCTCCAAGTTATCTCTATCTATTATTACTTTAAGTCCTCCACATAATAGTGAATGTAATTTTCATAAATTTAGCATGTTATGATAATCAATGAGCTTTCTAACTCGTTGATGGTAATTTAGTGCTTTTCCACGACATTCTTGATCACAAACAGTTCATATGCAAAGTTATTCGATATCATTGAATTACCAAAATAAGGTCATCTCAAATTGAAAACGACAAATAGAACTGGGAATACTTCGAGGATTTATAATCTGTGCAAGGTATCTGTGTTACTCTGCTTATATAATAATTTTCTTACATCATATATATTGATTTAGCTATTACCTGTTATTGATGTTAGATTAAATTTGTTTTTCTACATAGGCCTATTTACTTTTCATTCAACACGCTAAACGCATGAACGATCGTAATTTGTTTGATGTTCAATATGTTTTACCAAAGATAATGCTGATTAAAAATGTAGTAATTGATACTGTACGTAAATCTGTGTGAAGACTACAGGATAAGCTTCAGAACATGGATCCCTCTTCCTTCAAAATTCCAACCTTGTGCACACAAAATAAATTGTTGGCATTTAAACTAATGAACCTGACACCGATTCGACCTTACAAAACTCGTTTTTTCTCAGTGGTCTACAAGGAAATAAGTGTGATCATTTTCCGCAATTTGCGAACATATAATTCGATGCATATTAATTGAGTTATTCGCTCTCAATATTAGTAAATGGTTTATAAAGTTGATAAGCAAGATATTCACACGTTATATTAATACATTGCTAATTATGCATATCGAATTCATGCATGACAAATGCTGTTCTTACGATTGATATACGTTGTAGATATAAATACAATCGTACTATGTTGCACATAAATTTCATCACATTAAAACTCTAAAATAATACCCAAATGTTGCTAGAGTCTTATCATTCCATGGATACCTAAATCTAGAGGCATATTCCCGAGTACAAAGTCCTTACGTTTATGAAGGGAACTTACAAAGGGGTAATTACTATGAACAATCGATCATATGGGAATAAAGTTTTGTATTGAGTAATTAATATTCAAGATCACCTTTAACAGCCAGTATTTGTAATTATGGAGAAATATATCCGAGATCACCAAAACATTTCGAAAATAAACATTTCCATGATAAGTAACATGCCAAATAGAGAGTGCTTTTCTTGTAACTAGCTAACGAAAGAAATGACGCAATGCTATCGAAATTGAATTATCACACTTTGATTAATATAATAATGAAGTATTATTAAGAATTGCAGATAGTTATCTTGCAAATAATCTAGCAACTGATGCTAAGTTTCTCGGATATTTTGTACATGATATCTTTTGGTATATATTCCAATCTTCCAGAAATATTTTATATTGCAACCACTACAAATTAAGCTTTAATCAACAACTGACATTCGTTTCAGATTCAACTCTTTCATTTGTGATGGACGGAATCAAGACAGAATCTAAGGACTACAGCTGGGTAACACAAGCAAGTGATGATTCAGATGTAGATGAGAAGAAGCCCTTATTAGAGGTAAATAAATAAGCATGAGGAGATCACAGGTTTCTTCTTTCAACTGCTACATGAACTTTATTGCTAGTGGTTTAATCATGTTGTTTATTTGTAATTTATTTCGATGCTAATGAATGCAATATACAGGTTTCATAACCTAAAGTTACGGTTTGGCTACGGCGATCTTCGCCGACGATCATCGTTGGCGATCTTCGCTGGGATTCTGTCCCGTTGATTTGAATGTGCATGGTTTCTTTACGGCGATGAACGTCAACGAACGTCGCTGGGCTCGACGAACATCGTCGGCGTTTGCCTTGGAGGCAGAAACCTGGCGATCATCGCCGAGAAACCAATTGTAAAATTACAGTAGGTCATGAATTAAATCATTTAATAACGTGATTTATACATCATACGTACAATAATGGCGGTAAAACAGAAATCTTTCTGCAATTTCTTCACTAATGAGGGCGATATATTAATTGATTAAACACAAATCCCTGTTCGACATGAGCCAAAAAGAAGAACCAACGTAAACAATAACAAATCTATATTTTGCAACAACCAGAACTGTTAATACAATTGAGTAAAGTGATTCATAATTGAAGGATACACACGATGCGGCAGATTTAGGTGCTGAAGCAAAAGTTTGAGTGTGAAACAGTAAGTGAAGTGGAATTCCGAGCAAAGGAGAGAAGTGCAACAACCTCCTTCTCAAATTATTTTTCATTTGTAACATTATTTCCTAAATAAATGCTCCTAAATGAAAAAAATAACATTGTAAAAAGTAGAAATAAAATTTTTATATAATTGGTTTTTACCTTAAAGTTATACTTATCTTTCAGCTGGGCTTATTGGTTGTGAATAAATTTTGTGAGTAATTTTACAATATCATTTTCAATTGCACTTAAAACAAAATGAAATTGTTCGGGAGAAAGTCTGAAATATTCCTTAAAATTGATGGGTTCATTTTCAAGATGTCTTAATATCAACGAATTAAAAGACCCCTCTGTATATCTATTTCTAAACATGACATTAACTACTTTAAAGATCCGTACTTGTTTTTCAAGGCAAAACTTATATTATAACGTTATCATATTGTCATCCACTTATCAGCTGATCAGACATGCTCAACTATATAAAACAATAAACTATCCACCTACGAAGTTCGCCGGTAAAGAAACCACTCTCTGACGATGACCGCTGGCGATTTCAATCATCAGCGATGTTCGTTTGACGAAGATCGTCGTAGCGAAACCGTAGCTTTACGTTATTACATATACAGCCACATGGACAGCTGTCGGATACACATTGTGAGGCAATTACACTTCCAATTGAACAATTTGTTGAAAAAAATTGGAGTGAATTAATGAGTAAGTTAAATATTTTGAATCTGAGTAACATTTTTGCGATTCTTTTTGTATATGAGGCACAGTTGCTACGTTGAATTGAATTAAAGGATAAATCGTAAAACAGCGAACGCCAGTAGGGGAAGTTATTCCCACCCTCGCTGCTCGGCACCTCGCTCGCCTACTCTCTCTCTACTATCTGCCCCGCTTCGGTGGATCACTGCCTACGGCCTCGCACGTATTTCATGTTTTACAACACAACACAACACAATTTACGTTTTTCCTCGAACTAACACAACACAATACAACTTCTAAAGCTGCTTAATATATTGCACATTTATGATATTATCTTTGTGTTCAACAGGATCTGCTTGTGACTGGGATTAAGAAGGAATGCGTAGACCACAGCTATGATCAGACTTCAGAGATTAAACACGAGGATAAAACGGTGCCGATTGATTTTGCTGAGGTGAAATGTGAAGTTGTGGTGAGTGCTGCTCTTGGGGTGCACTTGCTTGTATTTTTCCAATATTTAACTTGTATTAACCCTCTCAACCTATCAGGTCTAAAATTACTTATACCTTATCTGGAGTATTTTCTGACACCAAACAATTTTGCTAGTCTCCACTTAAATTTTTGTTGTCTTCTTATGCCATATAATGTCATGTAATTTATTACAATTACATTTTATATTTTTTTTATGATCGACCATGCCGAAATGTAGTAATTATACATCTGGTAGCAGCCCTTTAATGGACCTCATTAAAGTACACCTATTCATTAATGTTCAGGTGTTCCACCAATCAGAAAATACCATTGTAGCAATATGAAAGCGCAAGTATCGATTGTTCTCGGATATGCAATCGAAAGACAACAATAAATCAATAACTCACCTATATTTGAAATAAATTCAGTTGTGTTACTATAATAATTAACGTCAATTGTAAATAATATTCAAATAAACTCAATTTGTCATCTCGTTTTTCAATGTCTAATTCAATTTCAAGGTTTTATCAAGATTTATGTTTATTTTACTCTCTAGATTATAATATCAAGGTCAATGTCGACATTTGTTTCTCGGAAAAAATCAATACATCTCACAATTTACGAGGTATTGCACAAGGTCAGTTCCGCTCCTAAGTCAGATAAGAATAACATGAATACTTATTAATAATTTCAAGTTATAAATATGGTCGAGCATAAAAAGTCGTATGAAACTTGACTGTAATGGTAATTAAGACGCTCGTATGACAATTATGAAACGAGCGCAAGCGAGTTTCATAAACATACTCGTGTCTTAATTACTACCATTATAGGCTTGTTGCATAATGTACTATTATATTATTGTCGTGTTGTTTTAAACTTTTATAGCCACATTTGGCTGGGCGCTTGTGTACTGCTGGTTGATTTACATCGTAGTTCAGAAGTCCATTTTTTGATACTGGGTGAACCACACTTCCTTTATCTCCATTGTTACAGATGTCACTAAGACAATTTCGTGACATCTACATCATCCTCCTCCACTTCTATCACTTCTGTGTTATCGTATTCGGCATCACTTCCATCACTATCATCATCAAGGTTATCATCAATATCATACAATGCCTCCTGCTCACTATATTCCTTTTCAGAATGTATGCTTTCCATTATACGAACATTAATGTATAACCATAGTGCCGGATGTTTGGCAAAATGTCTTTTTTACTGGGTGGTAGTAAATCATTATTTTCATAGATATAAATGTTATTTGGAGTAAATCAAAGTGACATAAATAGTACTGTGGAACAACTGAGATCTCGTGTAGAGGTAAAGTTGCAGATGCAGTAAGAGCCAGTGGCAATTTTTATTTTGCCTTTTTAAGGCGTAATTTTCATCCATGACCTAATGACGAAAAGAGAATGAAAGTTTGGCTCGTATGAGACACTCTACAGGGTGTTTAAAAAATACGGGGCATAATTTCAGGTATGTATTTCCCACATGTAGACAATCAAAATAGTTCATTACAACATGTGTCCGGAAATCCTTCATTTCCGAGTTATGGCCTTCACAACATTGAAATTCACCGGAACGTTTTTCTTTCCACAGGTCGTTGCCGTCAAAGGAGACGTTAAGAGGGCACTCTGACAGTTCATTCCGAGGCGAAGGTTACATTCAGTGTTGTGTAGGCGTTAGACTGTGCGACATGTATTCAAATCAAGAGCTGGCAGAGATAGACTTCATGTACGGTAAGTCGGACGGCAATGCTGCGCTGGCTCGTCGTTTGTACCAGGAGAGGTACCCACAGCGACAATGTCCAGATCGGAAGACATTTGTATGTCTCCATTACCGTCAGTGCGAGTATGGAAAATTTAACTCTCCTGGTTTGGGAAGGGGACGACCAAGATCTACAACTCCAGAAGTACAGGAGGAGATTCTGGAGGCTGTGAACATGACTCCTTCTATCCGCACATGAAGGCTAGCATTGCAAGTCAGTGTTCCTCATACGCCTGTCTGGAGACTGTTGAAAGATTATCAATTGTATCCTTATCATTTTCAACGCGTACAGGCCCTGTCACCAGCAATTACCCTGCACGAGTTAGGTTCTGTCAGTGGTTCTTGCAGCAGTGTGGTGAAAATCCGAACTTTCCTGCCTTAGTATTATTTACAGATGAAGCACAATTCACACAAGATGGCATAACAAATTTCCACAATCAGCATGTATGGGCGTATGAAAACCCACGTGCAACTGTTCCATCTCATCACCAGGTGCGGTTCTCCCTCAACATGTGGACCGGTATCATTGGTGATCGATTAGTTGGACCCCATGTACTTGTAAACAGACTTACGGGGCAGGCGTACACAATCTTCCTGGAAAACACCATACCTCATGTTCTAGAAGACGCTCCACTGATCAATCGTCAACACATTCACTTCTTGCATGATGGCACTCCTGCACTCGCCGGTACTTGGATCGAAGGTTTCCTGATCGATGGATAGGTAGAGATGCTTGGCCTCCACGCTCACCTGATCTGAACCCTCTCGATTTGTACTTGTGGGGCCATTTAAAATCATTGGTTTATTCGTCTCTGGTGCCTGATTTGGAATCCCTTCGGAATCGAATTGTGGCATGTTCTGAGGACATACGCAATACTCCTGGAGTTTGGGATCGTGTTCGCAGGTCAATGAGACATCGATGTGAGGTCTGTATTCAAGCAGGAGGTGGACATTTTGAACATCTTCTGTAATGACAACGACCTGCGGAAAGAAAAACGTTCCGGTGAATTTCAATGTTGTGAAGGCCATAACTCGGAAATGAAGCATTTCCGGACACATGTTGTAATGAACTATTTTGATTGTCTACATGTGGGAAATACATACCTGAAATTATGCTCCGTATTTTTTAAACACCCTGTATAATGTGCATAATGCCACCACAGTTATGTTGGTTTGGGCATAACTTAATATGTGGGTGTTGATATCAAGTTTCAAATGTTCCTTTTAACAGTTAATTTTCATGTCAAATTTCCTGAGCTGTTTGATGACTCTGGTCTTCAAATCTCACTGCAGGAATGCTGTGTTTCATTTATTTTCAGGAGGACGCAGTTGACGTGACTAGAGTAAAAGACGAAAGTAAGCTTGAGGCGAAGGCACAGCAGTGTGAAGTCTCGAATGAAGGGTGAGTGTAATGTGTTTTTCATTTTCACACTTTTCTTGATTTCACTGATTCAGGTACATGTAGAACATAAATTTCGTAATTCTGCATAAAAGGGTCGTTCTCCCACCGAAAGAATCATTCCGTAAATTGGATTAATAATAATAATAATAATAATAATACAGTAATGTTTTATTTTCGCTGGCAGAGTTAAGGCCATAAGGCTTTCTCTTCCACTCAACCAGCCTTAATCAATACAATACATATTTAAATTACGAATATTTACACTACACTTAAAAGGTTCTCCAGCAATATACTTCAGTTAAGTTTTAACGACTAGTAGACTACACATTTATTTAAATTTAGGTAAACCTATAAGGTATAGTAGTAACTTAATTTATGAGCTAATTAAATTCAATCAATTATAATTAATTTGAGATTTGAGATGGCTAGTAAAATGATGAAAATTAATTTAATATAAGCTTACTAGAACTATGTTACAGGGAGAAAAAATATGTATATATAAATCTCAAATATATATGTCTATAATGAGAATATTAATGTAATTGTCATTAGAGGTTTTGTAAATCTATTTAGATAAATTAATGATAATAATAAGAATGGACAGATGTTAGTTTCATTATATGTAATAAATATTAATCAGAAATTAATTTGTTAAGTAAGATTTTATATAATTTTGACCTAAATGAAGTTATTGTCCAACAACCCCTTACATCACTCGGAAGCGAGTTCCAATTTCTAGCAACTGAAACTGTATAAGATGAAGAATATAAAGATGTCTTGTGGTAGGGTATAATGAGTAAATTGTTATGATGAGATCTTGTATTTGACTGATGATGTGCGGATAAATTTTGAAAACGAGAGGCCAAATAGATTGGGGTAGCGGTGCGCAGAATTTGAAATAAGAGAACAAGAGAATGCAGGGCTCGTCGATCGCTTAGCCTTAGCCAAGACAGAGTTTGGAAAGACGGGGAAACATGATCATACTTACGAATATTGCAAATATAACGGACGCACGCATTATGCACACGTTGTAGCCTGCTGCTCAAATTTGCATTTAGGTTACTTAATATAATATCGCAGTAGTCGAAGTGTGGCATCACGAGTGTTTGTACAAGGATTAATTTTAATTTATCAGGAAGAAAGTGCTTCAGTCGCTTTAATGAGTGAATAATAGAAAATACACTCAGGGACAAAAAAAAACCGGACACTTTAATATTTGCTGGTATTTTGCAAAACATTATCTTCTCATACAATATTATGGTAGCCATCTGTTGTTATGGAGACGTGTATACATTGTTGATTGTTTTTTGTTTTATAAACAAACCATTACAATCAAATATTCCAATTTTGCTTTTGGAGTCTCAGCTATAACAATTTTGTCTCAACCATTTTGAGCTTCATTATCGTTATCATTCGTTATTTCTTTATTTTTACATTTTCTGAGTTTAAGTGGGGTTGTAACATTTGTCTTAAAACAAGATGCGACCTGAAGATGTGGCTCGAGCTGTAGCCCTTTACGATGATGGACGCAGTGTACGTTACATTGTAAATATTATTAATATGGCTAGAAGCACAACCCATGATGCCATAAAACAGTATAGAAGACCCTAGAATATACCAGAAGACCAGGTTCGGGTCGTCCAAGAGCTACAAATCCAAATGAAGACAGGTATATGGTGTTGAGAGTTCTTAGGGATCGCAACCTGCCGGCTACTAGTGTAGCCCAGCAATTTGTTAACATGCATGGACGCCCAATTTCGGACAAAACAGTTAGAAGGAGGTTGAAAGCAAGTGGACTGATAGCAAGTAGAGCTGCAACTGGTCCCAGACTTCTCAGGATGCATCGAGTTGAACGACTGCATTTTGCAAATGATAAGAGGGATTGGAGAAATGGACAGTGGAGCTGTGTTCTGTTCACCGATGAGTCCCGTTTCAATCTGTGCTCACCTGATAGACGTGAAAGAGTTTGGAGAAGGAGGGGAGAACGATTTTCACAGTGTTGCATTTCCGAAAATGTGCCGTTTGGAGGTGGTGGAGTGATGGTTTGGGCAGGAGTGTGTACGGATGCTCGTACAGAGTTGGTTTTTGTTGAAAGTGGAAGACTAACAGCTGATAGGTATATAAGTGAATGTTTGGCTGATCATGTACCATTTGGCCAATTTGTAGGCGATAATTTTGTTTTACTGCATGATAATGCATGTCCGTATATTGCCCATGTGGTCGGAGATTATCTCCAAGAAGTGGGAATCCATGTTCTTCCATGGCCAGCGAGGAGTCCAGACATGTACCCAATTGAACACGTGTGGGACATGCTGGGACGGCGTGTTAAGAATAGACGACCGAGACCAGAATCGTTACAAGAGTTGAGGCGAGCACTTGGCGAAGAATGGGAACTTATTCCTCAAGAAGACATTGCTAACCAAATTGAGAGCATGCCAAGACGTATGGATGCAGTTATTCAAGCCAGTGGGGGTAATACCCGTTACTAAAAAGAGTTTTTAATATTTAAGGCACCATAAAATGAAAAAACAGTTAGACCAAACGATGCCATAGTTATGCGCCCTTTGTAATTTTTTGTAAATTTTCTCATCAGAGATTTTTTTTTCAAATGTTGTCGTATAAGGTGCTAAATGAAACATTATTTTGTTTAAATGGGTTTTGTTTCATTTTGAAATAATTGGCAACAAAATACAAGCAAATATAGAAGTGTCCATTTTTTTTGTCCCTGAGTGTATTTTTTTTTGGAAGTGTGATTCACTTGTTTAATAGGGTGGGGAGAATCAGGAATGGATTTAGGTATTGTGCCGTCCTTAGACAGTTCTAAAATTTGCCGCCTCCTAACTCTCACAAACAGTTTAGTTTTAAATAAAATGTTACAATTCAGAAAACAATAAATTACTGGAATCAAAATACATGCTTCTTACTTGTGAATTATAAAGATTTCTGATGAACCATATCAGACTCAATGCAAAGAAATTTTATACAAAGTCCACTAAAAAAATATTATATACTCTTTGTTAGACTGTATCTGGATATTGTTGCATTATGCCAACGGCGAACATTTTGAACATCTAAAGTAACCATATGCTTAACTGAAGAGAGTAATAATGTGTGATCAGTACTTAAATGCAAAACAAACACATAATAAATAGCCTTCATTCCTTAAAGAGTGTATACATTTTTTTGACGGACTGTATATATTCAAACTTATTCATTGTTGAAACGAAATTGATTTGTGAAATGTCAGGCTATGGTTTATTTTTAAGCATTGGTTTTGTTGTTGTTGTTTTCTAATGCCAGGCATTTGACAATAAAGTCATTTGACCTCTTGCACTCCAATATTTTTCAAAGATATTGTCATGCTCAGCCACTGAAGCACAGATTTTGAGGTGTTCCGAATCCATTTCTTGGTTTGAGTTGCACAATGGGCAGTTAGGGGACTGATATATTCCAATTCTATGCAGGTGTTTGGCCAAACAATCATGGCCTGTTGCCAATCTAAATGCAGCTACAGACGATTTGCGTGGTAAATCGGGAATCAACTGTGGATTTTGATGCAGAGAGCTCCATTTTTTCCCCTTGAGATTGTGTTATCAAATTTTGTTTGTTGAAGTCTAAGTATGTTGGTGTAATATTATTACGAGTATTTCTTACTCGATAGGAAGTATAAAGTAAATTGGAAAATAACCTCCAACTCTTTGCGGAATAAACCTTTCATATCGAATTATATAGTGCACATGCTGAAAAGTTATTAAATAGTATTGTTGAAGACAAATTTTATTGGAGTTCTGATTACTATTTATAACGATAATATAATAAACACACATCCAATTTGGTTGTCAACAATGCATTTTTGTTTATACAAACAGTTAAATTTAAGCACTTTCACAGTATAATAACGTGATACTGGCATTGTAATATACGAGTAACTATGGAGCTCGACACTTTCCTATTACTCAAGCCACGACCACAACAATGCGATAACAAAATAATATCCGACTTCCACAAGGTGTTGAAGAACATATATTGCAGGGGATCTCGACATAGTGGTGTATCTGAAAATAGAATCATAATGCATTTAGTTTCAATTGAAATTGTAATCCGATTAATATTAATTTAAGTTGTTAATTATCTGGGAACGAGTTTTCAAGTATTTGAACATCAGTAATAGTTACGAACGAAGGACAAACAGGAACAATATAAAAGCTTGAAGTGTCCTAATTATTTGGTCCATATTTATTTTCATTTTGACACCTACAAATACGTTACTCTGTTGAATATCAAGTAACGCTGCTGTTTTAAACTTACCACCGTAAACTGGGGATACTTGGACCACCTCAGAAAGTTTCAATAACTCCTACAAAAAACGTATACCTTGAAAAACTTTCATTGGTCTCCTATATGTTGAATCTTGCGACATACAAACCATAGGCAAGCAGCTTTATTGGATTGTCACTATTGTTATGTATTTATTTATTGTTTTATTAGTGGCTCAAGTTACCCAGGAAATGGGTATACTTGACCCACCCATTTAAAAATGCTATGTGGTGCAAGTTAAACTTCATATGAGGTTACTTGAGGTAATAAAACCTTAAATGATAACATTTTATAGATTTGGGTACAGTATATATGTAGTTTATTATCTTTAGCTATATTCTATAATTCACTGAGATAATATGCACACATAATTTTCTTTTCTTTAATTCCAAAATTTGAATTAAAAAATTACGAAAGTCACAGAAACGAAAACATCTAAACACCTGATTTGGCTCAAATATTCCCGATGTCTCGAGTAACCCCACCTTACCCGGTATATATTTCTGTAAATTATTAAATTTAACAATAACTTACTTCAGAACAAAATAATGTATTGTTGCAATTCAGTAAATAAAAAATAATCCCGATATTCATTTCTTTCTAATATCGACTGTCGATCAGAAATAAGGATCGATTCTTTGCTGCGTTGCCATATATGAAAACTATGAACGCCAGTTTCTTCTCAATCAGCGTCTCTACTTCGTTTTAGAAATCGCACAAAAATTCAGACCTTCATCACAGTCTAAAAGCCGCAGCTGGGAATCGCAATTTCGTCCGTGTTTTAGGAATCGACAAATTGTGTAAAAGTGTCGTATTGTGATATAATATATGAGACATAGAATATACACGCAAGCAGCATCAAGGAATACAAAGGATAGAACGCATACTGTTATCTCCCAAGATTATTGCCTTTCCTCTCGACTCACTCATAACGCTCGCTACACACTTGAAGAGTTTTCGCTAGCGAGAAATGTGTTGCGAGAAAGAGGCGAAGAGCCTTCCTCCACACACTTGGCGAGTTCTCGCTATCACAGATCACACCTCGCTATGATCATCTATGCACTGCCTTCATGCAGAAAGCATTTTTCTGATTATAGTAATGACTCATTGGGGGAAATATTATAGGTTATGTATTTACGTATATTGTCGCACTTAAATATATAATGTAAGTATATTGTCGTACTTTACAAATTACGTACGAACGCTATGTTGAATCTGAGTATTCTGATTATGAAGAAATGGAGTTACATGAACATATTTTGTTAATGAAAAGAAGAAATAGGCCTAAAATTAAAGCCAGAAATATCTGAAAATCATATTGTATCTTACGAAAATAAGGGCGAGTTTTGGACACTGGTTTCGATTTTAATTATGATATGTTTAGGCATTATTTCAGGTTGAATGGGCCTCAGTTTTTTGCCATTCATGATATGATAGAGGATTCTTTGCTATGTTCTGATTAAAATTATGTAAACTGTTAAGACATATAGATACATTATTTCAAATGTTTAATGAATACTATTAAATCTCATTAAAATAAAATATGTCAGCCCTACTTATTTCCAGATAATATGATATTTGTCACCAGATTTCTTCTTTAAGTTTCGTGCTTTTATAATTTTCATCCCGTGTATCATATAAATAGGCCTATGGGTGACATCGTACAAGTTCCATAAGTTTCTGACAGCAATTATCAGCCATCTTTCCTCATTTTCAAATAAAAACAATAGAATTCATCGCCACCTGTGATATCTTTTTCTACATTCAAACGTAATAAAGAGTATAAATGTCGAACATCTTTGATAAATGTGTCAAGAAGATTCGCTGAGCTACCGATTCCAGCGAGAAACTCGCACGAGGTTTTTGCATCGAACGAGAATCTGTTCCAGTGTGTGGACGTCCATTTGAATCAGTGTTATCAATCTTTGAATTTTCTCGCTAGCGAAAACTCTTCAAGTGTGTTAAAGGGCCTAATGTTGGTATGGAATGGCATTGCGCAGTAGAGCTTCCGAACTCTTGAGTTCACGTTATATTTGAAATCCAGATTTGTTTGATTAGGACTTTTTTGTGTATAGCTGTGTTCCATGGTGATAACGATTTGTTTTCTTGAAACTCTCGTATTCTCTAATTGGAATCTTTAATTTCAGCATCTTTCAAACTGACAACAGTGAAATTCCTGCACAAACGAAGCGAACAATTTCTGAAAATTATGTTGCTACGAGAAACTCTCCCTGTGAAAGAGAACTTAATACCAACGTTTACGACCATTTGTTTGAAGAAGAAAACAATTGGAGTTCGGATTGTCGGAGTTCACTGCAGCCTTTAGACAAGACACACAAATGTGATATCTGTGGAAAATGTTACTCCAGATTAGGGTGTTTGAAAACCCATGTACGCCAACACACTGGAGGGAATTCGTTCTCAGAGACAGGACCGCTCGATGTCATGCAGCACGTGGTGGAAAAATCGTTCAAATGCGATGAATGCGGGAAATGTTTCTCACATTCAGGGCGTCTGATAGTACACGCACGTATGCACACGGGTGAAAAGCCTTTGAAATGCGACGTTTGCGGGAAATGTTTCTCGCAATCGGGAAATTTGAGAGTGCACGCACGTATGCACACGGGTGAAAAGCCATTAAAATGCAAAGTGTGTGGCAAATGTTTCTCGCAGTCTGGACATCTCGAGGTACACAATCGTACTCATACCGGTGAAAAGCGATTAAAATGCGATATGTGTGGTTTATGTTTTTCAGTTAAATGTCATCTCACACAGCACATGCGATTGCACACTGGTGAAAAACCATTCAAGTGTGATGTTTGCGGAAAATCTTTTATTCAATCTGGGCATTTATATTTTCATGCTCGCACTCATACGGGTTTCAAGCCATACAAGTGCGAAGTATGTGGCAAAACTTTCTCAATGAGAAATACTCTGAAAGTACATCAACGCCTCCACACAGGTGAGAGGCCGTTTCAGTGTCACGTCTGCGGTAAAACTTTCGTTCAATCAGCGCGTTTGTACCATCATTCTCTCCAGCATACTGGCGTGAAACCATTCAGGTGTGATCTGTGTGGAATATCTTTCACAAGTTCAACATCTTTGGGAATTCATGTACGCCAACACGAGTGATCAGGACATCTCAACATTCATGCTAATCGTCAACCAGAAACCAAATATTGCCAAAGAAGTGACACTGTATAGAGATGAATCGACGTTCACATTGTATGCATGCAGAAAAATATTTCGCAGCTTTGAAATCACTTAAGATACAATCAGGGACAAAAATGAGACTAGATACTTTCGTGTGTGCTTTCTTTTAATAAAAGGAAACTACATGTACCTATGTCAGTAACTAAGTAAAAAGACAACACTAATTGGAGAAAGTAGCTTTGAGTTTCGCTGAGATTTTGGAAGTGAATATGGTTGAATTTGTAAGGAATTTTAATTATTAAACGCAGGCAGGCCATTTCGGGTGAATATTACTTATGTCCCGACCACAATAGGAGACATAGGCCAGTTTTACACTAATCCTAAACATATTTAGTATAAGTTCTTGCTTGTGAGCCATCCCAAACCCCGACCTCAACTCCTAAGAGCGCCAGTCCTTATATACCTGTCATTCAAGGCCTACTGACAAATAAAAGCAATTGACAATAGATATCTCAGTCATGACAACCTCATAAAATATCCTATCAATTGAATAATAGATCTTGCTACGTACAACATAATTATATTATATTATTGCCCATTTTAGCGAGTACTGACGACCACTGCAAAATACGATAATGTGGTGCAGGGAGCATTCTCTTTTGGCACAAGGATGATTTATGTAACATGTTTCTAAATTAGTCTTTTAAATACCACTACATTCTTTAATATAATTTGGTCCAGGGAGCATTCCCTATTGGCACAAGGATGATTTATGTAACATGTTTCTAAATTAGTCTTTTAAATACCGGTACATTCTTTAATATAATTTGGTCTAGGGAGCATTCTCTTTTGGCATAAGGATGATTTATGTAACATGTTTCTAAATTAGTCTTTTAAATACCGGTACATTCTTTAATATAATTTGGTCCAGGGAGCATTCCCTTTTGGCACAAGGATGATTTATGTAACATGTTTCTAAATTAGTCTTTTAAATACCGGTACATTCTTTAATATAATTTGGTCCAGGGACCATTCTCTTTTGGCACAAGGATGATTTATGTAACATGTTTCTAAATTAGTCTTTTAGATTCCAGTACATTCTTTAATATAATTTGGTCCAGGGAGCATTCTCTTTTGGAACAAGGATGATTTATGTAACATGTTTCTAAATTAGTCTTTTAAATATCGGTACATTCTTTAATATAATCCCCAGGGAGCATTCTCTTTTTGGCACAAGGATGATTTATGTAACATGTTTCTAAATTAGTCTTTTAGATACCACTACATTCTTTAATATAATTTGGTCCAGGGAGCATTCTCTTTTGGCACAAGGATGATTTATGTAACATGTTTCTAAATTAGTCTTTTAAATACCGGTACATTCTTTAATATAATTTGGTCCAGGGAGAATTCTCTTTTGGCACAAGGATGATTTATGTAACATGTTTCTAAATTAGTCTTTTAAATACCGGTACATTCTTTAATATAATTTGGTCCAGGGAGCATTCTCTTTTGGCACAAGGATGATTTATGTAACATGTTTCTAAATTAGTCTTTTAGATACCATTACATTCTTTAATATAATTTGGTCCAGGGAGCATTCTCTTTTGGCACAAGGATGATTTATGTAACATGTTTCTAAATTAGTCTTTTAAATACCGGTACATTCTTTAATATAATTTGGTCCAGGGAGCATTCTCTTTTGGCACAAGGATGATTTATGTAACATGTTTCTAAATTAGTCTTTTAGATACCATTACATTCTTTAATATAATTTGGTCCAGGGAGCATTCTCTTTTGGCATAAGGATGATTTATGTAACATGTTTCTAAATTAGTCTTTTAAATACTACTACATTCTTTAATATAATTTGGTCCAGGGACCATTCTCTTTTGGCACAAGGATGATTTATGTAACATGTTTCTAAATTAGTCTTTTAGATTCCAGTACGTTCTTTAATATAATTTGGTCCAGGGAGCATTCTCTTTTGGCATAAGGATGATTTATGTAACATGTTTCTAAATTAGTCTTTTAAATACCGGTACATTCTTTAATATAATTTGGTCCAGGGAGCATTCCCTTTTGGCACAAGGATGAGTTATGTAACATGTTTCTAAATTAGTCTTTTAAATACCGGTACATTCTTTAATATAATTTGGTCCAGGGACCATTCTCTTTTGGCACAAGGATGATTTATGTAACATGTTTCTAAATTAGTCTTTTAGATTCCAGTACATTCTTTAATATAATTTGGTCCAGGGAGCATTCTCTTTTGGCATAAGGATGATTTATGTAACATGTTTCTAAATTAGTCTTTTACATACCGGTACATTCTTTAATATAATTTGGTCCAGGGAGCATTCTCTTTTGGCATAAGGATGATTTATGTAACATGTTTCTAAACTAGTCTTTTAAATACCGGTACATTCTTTAATATAATTTGGTCCAGGGAGCATTCTCTTTTGGAACAAGGATGATTTATGTAACATGTTTCTAAATTAGTCTTTTAAATACCGGTACATTCTTTAACAAATCAGTGAAAAACAAATGTGAATATAGGATGTGGAGTGAGTACGAAATTATTATTTTTTACTTTTTGGCGCATCATTTTTACGTAAATAACAACAAATAAAAACTAACATACCACATAACATTATTTCAAGAAATACAGGAAACAAGCATGAATAATATTCACCATTCTTGATGATCTTGTGATAGAAAAAAAACCTACGGAATAGAAATTACATACAAATGTGCGTGTAATAAACAATAAGCAAACCATCTTCGATTAATCATTTCAAAACAACGTGAATATAGCGTGGATTGTGTAGGAAAATAATTTCTTATATGTTGCTCGTGATATGCATCATTGTTAACTTATGAAAACAAATGAAAATTAACATGGCATATAAACACTATTTGAAGAAAGCTAGGAGATATTAAGTAATATTCATCGTTCTTAATGTTCTTTGGATGGAAAATAACAATGAAATACTGTATGTATAAAATAGAATTTACATACAGGTGAGCATATAAAAAACAGTAAGTAGAATTATATTTGATTAATGAGCGTAAATTACTCCAGGTTTAGTGTAAGAGTGGCCTATATCTAACGATGTCTCCCAACAAATTACTTAATTTAAAAACAAATCGTGTTAGAAGATTGAATTTGTGTATTTTCTCTGAAACTTTCCAAATATACTATAATTTGGTCCAGGGAGCATCCGTTTTTTGGTGCAAAGATAATTCGTTTGGCGTGTTTCTTAATTGAAATTATGAAATGGTGTTCCTGTGCTTAACATTTAATGAATTTTTTTCTGAAAATGCATTTGAAAAGTTAATAGGAAGATTTTATAGGAAAATATTTATGTAAGGAAATGTAGTAAATTATGTGAGAAATGAGATGTGCGTGGTAATGGAACTGCAAAGTTGTGAATTATAGTGAAGGAAAGGAATGTAAGTACATGTAATACCGATACGTTATAATATGAAGAACGTAAAACTTGTATTAATTCAATAACCTCTGAAAATAGTGAAGTAAAACAAATAATAATGAAATAAACTCACAGCTTCGAAAAGTACCTTCTTTTCAACGACCGCCATTACGCTTGTCAGTACTGACAACATCACTAAACAAAAATCACCAGACTTTGAATATTATACACAAATTCGTATTTACAAGGCATAATAAAAACCTAACCTAACCTGTTTGAGATTACTATATGCAAGACATAGCGAGAGTAAAACTTTTGTAATGTCAGCAAAGTTATGTTGGTATGACTGGTAAGACAGTTTAAGGTGCATGCGAGGTGTAGGAAAGGAACTACCTTAATTATAGTTTAACCACACATTTAAAACAGGATTGTGTAATTAAACGTCATATCTCTACAATATCTGAAACAAAACTCTTCCTTAAGGCTATGGATGTCTGAAATTTCTTACAATTACATTTTTATACCAATTAATCTGATACTTTTAGCACATATTTCTTACAATGTGAACATGCAATACATATTTTTTCACTTTGATATTCCAATTAGTTTACTTATAATTAATTTTTTTGTTGTTTCTTTAATACTGAACTATAAGTGTCCCAGTTTTCAACGTTTATAAGATTTTTTCTTTAAATTTATATAGGCCTACCGGTATAATTTAATTCTGATAAATTTTGTAAAATATGACACCAAGGTTTTCATATTTTTCCAATTAGTTTTTGACAAAAAAATATTTACCCCTTTAATTGTTATTAATATTATTTCCGCTTTTAATAGGCCTATTTATGACTGTTACAATTCGGTTGAGTGTTTGTAGTGAACTTAAAAAAAATGTGCATTATAGACAAAAAGTACAATATATAATCATTATTGTATCATGTTCGTGGATTCACCGAACTTAAATGCAGGAAGAAAGACAGAGTGATACATTGTGAGTTGCTCACTAATTTTGCCTTACCGATACAACTGACTCTGGATTTGAAATAACCATTTTTTATATGTCCTAGTTCATAAGTTCATCTTTCAAACAAAATAATTATTTTTTAATATGATGAATCTCTTTTCGAATTATTTTGAGAGGCTAGGACCCTCTGTTAATTTCATTGGGGGTGGCGACATCTCTAGCTTTATAAATTGATGGGGCAGGAAGTGCCTTGCCCCATGAAGTATGCATCGAAGCAAGTTTCCCTCAAATGTGGGAAAACATGTACTATACCTAGAAATATGATGAAACATGTAGCATAAAATAAAGTTTACATGATTCCAAATATTCCAATTTTCATTCTCAACTATAATAACAATATTATTATTATTATTATTATTATTATTATTATTATTATTATTATAGTTCGTAAGTATATCACATTCTATTTGTGATTACACAATAAATTTGTATATAAATTCTAGTTCTGGTTAGAAATATATGAAACAGAACCAAGGGTAAACAATTGCTAGACAAAACACATCAGGAAATAAAATGTATTATTATTATCGGGCTCGCAATTCCCTCTCACAATACCAAAAACGAATCTATTTCTTTGGCCAGTTGAAAAGTAAAGTTTCGGCTGTACCGTATTTTAATCTGCGTGATAAATATTTTGAATATCTGTACTAAACTATTACCCTATCAAAAACGAGAGAAATTATTTATTGATAATGCAAACTTTTAATTATTATTTTTAATTATATCCCATCTTTAACTTCTCTCTATTTATTAGTTATGTTAAATACCCTGCTTTGTAGGGAATGCCCAAAATGTAGTTACTTTTCATTAGCCACGGTCCACCATGCATTAGCATATTATGAAATATGAAATGCGCACAAACTGTGCAGGAGTGTGTTAGTGGATTCCACTTTAGTTCTTGCTGTATTCGATTATTGGTTTGTCAAGCTTCTATTAGCATATTATTAGGGTAAGATATCGCTTTACCACGGCATTCTTGATCTCAAACAGTTCATTTGTTTCAGTAATTCCACGTCATAATTAGTCAAAGCAGGTCATCTCAAATTAAAAACGACAAGTTGAAGTGAGATTTATTAGAAGATTTATAATTCGTGTGCTCTAATTGTTTTACCTTTATACTGAGAAATTCTTATTACCTTGTATCATCTCTGAGGTTTGTATTATGTGTATCTGTTCCGCTGCCCTGGATTAATTGACATAGCCTAGTTTTGTAGCTGAAATTCTGCTTTGTGTAAGGTTGCTTTGTACTCTATTACTTACCATCCTTAATAATTTTGGTCCATTATATGTATTGGTTAGTTTTTATCGGATTACTTTGTAGAATTTTATGATAATGAGTTTAGTTTGGAGTTCGGTAATTATTTCATTAATAACCTCGCCTATTTTTGACCGAAAAATTGGGAAAAACCATCGAATTTTCGCCCGAATTTTAAAACCCATTTTTTGACCGCAAATGCATATTTTCACTTTCAACCCAATTTCATGTAGGTTATATAACATTGACACAAATTATTTCTTACAATAATTATTATTTCTCTATACGAACTTCAAATATATGCTACTCTACATAAAATAATAAAAAAATACATCAAATAAGCAAATCACTGCTAACCTAAGTCGTCTATACTAATCTAAGCTAACTTGACCTCACCTAACCTTCGCTACATTCAAATGTTATCACTGACGTCATCAGAACGTCATCGCAGTGCAAAAGTGGAAGAACTGCACGAACACAACTTATAAAATATATATTAATTTAAACAAATTGTCTTTCCTGATAACCAGGGAACGGATTTATATGGACTAAAAATATATGAAATATGTAAATATATATGTAGTTATTTTTACCAAAATATGGAATTAAATATGGATTTTTACCAAAATATGGAATTAAATATGGACTTAAAATTATAAAAAAATGACTATGTACGTTAAATATTGGTACATTTTAATCAAACTAAACAAAAAATATAATGGACGTACCTTATCTTCCAATGTAGTTTCAACAAAACACAATTTTTATTGTCTGTTACCATAACAATAGGTTACAAACATTTCTTTCAAGTGCTGAAAAGTGAATCTTCTTCTATTGTCTCTGAGGATAGATTTATACTGACTAAAAGAGCGTTCGACGTCACAAGAAGTAACTGGTACATAATTCAATTTCACAATGTCTGCTGGGGATAAGTCCAAGTTAATCTTCACTGTTGATTCACCACTCATCACAGCAACAACCTTTGTAGTTCTTCATATCCAGGGTTTTTGAAAGTACAGTGTCCACCTTAGCTCTTACTGCATCTGCAACTTTACCTCTACCACGATTCAGTTGTTCCACAGTACTATTTATAATTTCAAAACTTTCAGATAGTGAAAAGTGCCTATTTTGGAGACTTTTGAGCGTTTTTATGATGCATGAAAATGTATGCTGAATGTGAGCTAAGTCATTCTTCACACTTATGTCACAGGTAACTGTTTTCGCAGTATCAATTGAGACTGCATCTTCAGAGTCCAATGCAAGGAGAACATTGTTAATAGAGTCTATATGTTCGGCATAATATTCAACTGCTTCTAGCCATGTACCCCATCTAGTTAAAATTGGCTTTGGTGGCAATGGAATTTCAGGGAACATTTCTTTCAACACGTTAACTCTACTGGGAGCTTTGAGAAATACTTTTTCACTGATGAAATCAACAAATCTACTTTAGGAAATTGTCTCTGACCACTTCTGCCACACGATGAAATGCATGCGCCACACAAGTAAAATGAGTCAATTTAGGATATACAACAGATAATGCTTGTCCAGCTTTGACCATATAAGGGGCAGCATCGCTAATAAAGAATAACACATTATCGTACATAATACCCTTTGGCCACAGGATACCCATAGCTTCGTTGAACAGTTTAACTATAGTTTTGTTATTGCACTTTTCTAGAACATCACAATGTAAAAGAATTCGTTCAGAATATTGTTCACTTAACAAACCGATAACTACATTACCAACAAGTCTACCTTCTTTGTCGGGAGTCTCATCAATGGAAACCCAAATTGAACTATCTTTAATTTCATCTCTTATCTTCTGTATTGTCTCATCGTAGATGGATGGAGCATACGTCTTCCTAAGTGTTGACTCATCCGGGATTGTATGTTGAGTATATTTTCAAGGAATTCCCTGAAGACCTTATTCTTTAGTTTGTAGAGAGGAATATCAGCAGAGATGAGAGAACGGCACAGGTCGATGTTAAACTCAGATCTTACATTCGATGTTGTTGGTTGTGTTAAAAACAATTGTCTCTGCTTGGAATTTAGTTGTTTGTTGGCCTGATGTTTACTAGTTGTAATGTGTTGTTGCACCAGGAACTTTTGTGTAGATGATACTGCACACTGACACAAATTACAAAATAATATTTTATTGTCAGTTGATAAACCATCTTCTTTAAATTCTGAAATGTAACTTGTTAGTTTTGATTTTAAATTGACTGAATGACGTACTTTTGGCATATTTACCGTCTTTATAGTATGATTTACAAAACTGAACCTATGTGTACTCTGACTGGCATTTAACTGTTGAGCTGCACAACTGAAGTCTGTTAAAAATTTTAAATTAAATTAATACAGTTTTGTAACTTACTTTCCCATTGTTGATAGGACTGCTAATTTTCAAATAACTCTGATGTTAAAGGGATTACTGAACATGTGTTTAAATCTCTATTGTTGAAATGTATTTTTAAAAGTTAATGGAATTTTGTTTTGTTTTATTGTTAAACCTAATATAATATGGACTGTTTTATATGAAATATGGAAAATATATGGAAATTAACGAAAATATGTACTAAACTCTAAAATATGGAAAAATATGGAAAATAAAAGTAGGATTTTTCAACCCTACACATTGTGAAACATAAAGATAATGCAAAATATAAATTATATTAGCTTTATAAGTAAATATGTATTTACATATAAATCCTTTCCCTGCTGATAACATGTTCAAATATATACCTATATTAACACAAATGTCGAGACAACATATATCTTCTACACAGAAATTAGTACATATAATCTATTTTTCATACCATTTTACTCGATATAAACCCAGATAGTTAATCTACTAAATTAATTAGATTTTTTCTGACTGCTCCGATATTGTCCACTTGTTCCGATTCTTCTGTAACCCTGTCTAAGTTTGTGCAAAGTGCTACATCTTCAATATAATAAGTCTTTGAGTATAATCGGATTTGTTTTATAATTTACTATATTTTTCTGCTTCTCGAATTTATGTCCATTGTGTAGCCTTGTGTGTGAGGCATTGTTAAGTGTTCCCGAAAAAGAGCATAATGATTAACAATAGGTTTTATAAAATACACGCTTTTCCCTCATTTACTTTTGCATAGCAACGTAGTACCACCACAGTCTACTATATACAGTCGCGAAGCTTGAGGTGATTTTTTGCAAATCTCGTGATAAAGCGCTCCAAGCGGTTAGCAACTAGAAACAATAGACTGTCCACGGTCGACTTTGGACTGTGTCATATTTCCATCGAGTGCTAGCTCGTTGCGTATTTCACATTGACGCTTGTGAAATGTTCGTTATTGGTTGTAATGAAAATGTTAATGGCCAAAATACAATAATTGGAATAATAATATTTTACAGAGACGTAGAAAAATGAAGTTTGTTTTAATGAAATTTATTGATCACGTTTTATTTTCAATTCTGGTGGGATTATTATTGCTTAGGCCTACTTTTTTTTTTTCAAAGGATATGTTTTTAATTATAGCTGTTAATTTTGTTGTTATTTTTATTTGCTACTTTACTAGAAACGTAGAAAAAGTCTGTTACAATAAAATTTATTGATCACGTTTTATTTCAAATTCTGGTGTGGTTATTATTGCTTAACCTCATCCCACTTTGTTAACTACGTAAGCCTACACTACAGGTACCGTTACACGTAAGTTACTCCATTAATTCATATTTCCATTATTATTGTTGTAAAGGGAAATGCAAATTAATATTTATTGATTTCATAGTTAATTATCGCTATAATCTTGAATGAGTGAAGCGATTATAGTAAATTTCAGTTCGTTTTGCACAAACAAAAATAATAATAACCTATTTCTTGCAGATATCTTCGAGTTTATGGTGGAATTTAATATACTTCATTAAAATAATAAATTAACTTTATGCATTTAATATTTCAATAATGGAAGGAATGTGTTAATTTTTCCAAAAGAACACAACGAAAGTGTAACATATTTTGTCGTCTACTAGGAGAGAGATCTGCGATGATGAGGCGATAGTAGCGATCCTAGTGGTGGGCAACTACCCGTGTTTGCATTTTTAGTACATATTGAGCTTCACGACTGTATATAGTAGACTGTGGTACCACGAAGCTCAACACGTAGTAAATATGCATCCATTGATAGTTGCTAACCACTAGGACCGCTACTATCACCTCATTACAGACAATGCGAAATAGTACCGGCACGGACTATTGTTCCTAGCACCCTCACAATTCAATTTTGGTGACTGTATGTACTAGACTGTGTTGCTTAGTCTACTCATTCATTTGGATTTTCTATATGTAATGAGTTTTATAGTTAAATCGACCATACACGGAATCGATACTTCTACGTTGTTTTGTTTATGTATCCAAGGTAACTAGATTAATATGTTGAATAAAGCGATATTTTGGTGGCATAAATTGCAACTTGAATACTAGATTTTAAAACTACCCATCTCTCATAGTTTTTACTTAAACTGCTGTTTATCTACTGAGTGAAATCTAAGATTATAAGAGATATTCAGGAAATAAGATGAAGGAAGCGTTTATTTTGTTTCTCCATAATTATTGATCCGATGCTTATATTTCTTATGTACATTTCCCTCTAAAAATAAGCGAATTGTCACGAATTTTCTGCATATATAATGAGGGAAAATTAACACTTTTTGGCGTATTTTTGTAATTCTGATTGTAAAGACATTTCGTCTGTTTAACAATTTTGCACAATTTGAGAAGATGTTTGGGTGCATAATTAAGTTTTTCGCTCTCAATATTAGTAAACTGATAATATATTTTACACTAGAGATGGGTAAAAAATAACACAACAGTTATTTTGGAACTGTTCCGGTCTCGGAACTGTTGCAAAAATGAACAGTAGGTCGGAACCTCCTGTTCCGAAATAACAGTGTTCCGACTCTTAGCTGCTAACTTGCCCAGCTGTTGCGGGCTCGGAGTACCGCGTTGCACAAGGTATGTTCCGACTCCCTCGGAACTGTTGCAAAAATGAACAGTAGGTCGGAACCTCCTGTTCCGAAATAACAGTGTTCCGACTCCGAGCTGCTCACTTGCCCAGCTGTTGCGGGCTCGCAGTACCGCGTTGTCTACAAGGTATGTTCCGACTCCGAGATAACAGTCGGAACGTAAAGCTTGTTCCGATGAACCAACGACAGCAGCAGTTACACTGTTCTCGTTGTTCTTTATGTTGCTTGGAACTTCGTTGGATGAAGTTAATATTTGAAACTCTCACGTGGTTGGAGGGGGCGCATGGAAATTGAAATCCTTGCGGTGGCGCGAACTTTAATATCAACATTTGTAAGACTGGCCAATCATCTGTAATGTTATAGTAAGTATTTAATAATCTGTAATATTCATTCCCGCTTTATGGTTTATTTCACCATTAGTTGACTAATTCTGTTTTATAAACATTCTACAAAGTCATAAAGTACGCATACTATTATTAATTCATTGATCAGCTGATTTTATACAAAGGTTAAAGTCGTAAATGGTAATGAGTGGTTTAGTTACAATGTCTGTATGTCGTTTGTTGAGGTTAAGTCTGACAAGCACAAGTTTTTGTGCTATCTTCTCTGTTATCAAAGAACGACAAAAATGTTGTAGCATTATTTGTTGAAACTACCCATATAAGTACTGATTTGGAGAGCGAGGTTTAATGCGAAGTTTAAATTACACTTTGGTAAAGATGCGATTCCAACATTTTACTAACCCACTGCGGGGTTTCCAGGTTTCAGTACTGCCAATATATATCTTTTTTATTTATGAAATTGTAATATATATTATTATTATTATTATTATTATTATTATTATTATTATTATTATTATTATTATTATTATTATTATAACTGTGCATTAAGAAAAGTAAAAATAAAAATTAATGATTTGTTTTTTTTATTATGTAATAGAGAGAACAGAAATTACATACCATATGTTTTAAATGTTATGTTCTTTTTTTTTTTAGTCGGCTACCATGTCTTTATAACTTTATGTACGAAAACAAAGTGTTGTATTCTGTCCTTGTAGTCAACAGCTGTGTAATTACTAACATTGCTTTTGAGTTCTGTCCACATGCACAGCAATTTTCCAAAATCGATTCGAATGTGCATTGCAGTGCCATCTATAGATAAGAATGTGAACTATGTCGTGCCTATGCGTGCTCCAGTGTGAGCAGCATGGTGAAGAGGGAAGGTACTGTACCGTTCGTTTGAACGACTCCGACTCATCACCACTGGTGACTGTTATTTCGGAACTGTTATTTGGAACATAGTATTTTTTCGGAACCGGAACAGTCGGAACTGTTCCGGGAAAAGAACAACTTCGCCCATCACTATTTTACACATTGTAATATTACATTGTTAGTTATCGAATTACAGTTTCTTCAATGATGTGCCTACGATTTTGCTTATACGTTATATATATAAATTCGGTCGTAGTATATTGCCTGTAATTTTCAGCTAGAGCCTTATCATTATGGACATCCAATTCTAGAGGCTTATTCCCAGGTACAAAATCCTTACGAGCATGAAGGGAAGTGACGAAACCGTAATTATTCTGAACAGTCGACCGTATGGGAATAAAGTTTATGTAATGCATAATTTATACTCACAATCACCTTTAATAGCTAATGTCTATAATAATGCAAGAATATAACACATCATTAAAAAAGTTAAAAAATAAAAATTTAGATGAAAAAGTATCATACTAAATAGAGAGTGATTTCTTTGTAACTAGCTGACAACAAAAGAAATGACGCAATGCTGTCGAAATTGAATACTCACAGTTTGATTAATATAATAATGAAGTATTATTAAGAATTGCAGATAGTTATCTTGCAAATAATATAGCAACTGATGATAAGTTTCTTGGATATTTTGTACAGGACATCATTTTGGATATATTCCGAACTTTCAGAAATGTTTTATGTTGTAATCACTACAAATAAGCTTTAATCAACAACTGACATTCTACAAAAAGATGTCCGTTTCAGATTCAACTGTTTCATTTGTGATGGATGCAATCAAGATGGAATCTGAGGACTACAGCTGGGTAACACAAGCAAGTGATGATTCGGATATAGAAGAGAAGAAGCCTTTATTAAAGGTAAATTTATAGCCATGAGTAGATCACCGATTGTTTCTTTCAACCTTTATTATAAGTGTTTCTATGTATTTGTAATGTATTTATTATTCTAATGAACGCAATGTGTGTAGGTTTCATGCTAGATGTCACGTGGACAGATGTGAAATGCACGGTGTTTGGCAGATGTACCTCAAATTGAGCAGTTTGTAGTAAAAAAGGCTGGGGAGTAAATTATTAAGTTAGGCCTACCTCATGTCGAATCAGAACAATATTTTTCCATTCTTTTCTTATATGCGGAACAGTTGCCACATAAATTTGAAATGAATTAAATAAAATGATTTATGAACTGTGATGGCTCAAAACTTGCATTATACTTTATAAAAGCTTGTTTGACTGTTGGGTGATTCTCTGGAGTGCACAGGGTTGTCCCTTTGCCATTGAAGAATTGTATGAGCTCATACTCCACAGCAGACAGGTTCTTTTCTTTTTGATTTTCAAAGTCTGTTTTACTTGAGTTGAGAACACAAAAATTGTTTTCATTGTCTGAACTGACCAAAGGTGTAGCAGAGAACTGCTCAGCTGATTTCACGCACATATTCTGTATCCTCTTCTTATCATTTGATGAGGCAGTGTCAGGTAGCCATCTCATCTTCAATGATAGTGGAAGCAAGCTGCCAAAATAGCTCAATTAGCTTCTGGGGTCAGATCAAACATCGCTTTAAATCTTGATGAAAGCGAACTCATTAGGATTGGAGTTACTTGGAATAAATGGCGTAGATTACTAGATAACAGAATATGTAATCTGTTTTGAGGGAAATTAATGTGGACAAAGGTTGGCCGTAATAGCACGTCTTCTCATTTTGCATTAAATCAAGGGCTACGGCAGTTGGTTTCAGAACTTCACAATATTCTTCAAGGTACCGAAACTCAACATCTTTGAAAGTTGGCAATCCCAGCTTTTCACATATACTGTTTATATCATGTTTGAATTGCAATATTTGAGAGATTGAGTCATAAATAGAATTTCATCGAGTTGGCAAGGAAACTTTAATGAATATTTCAAGACATGTGATCTAATTTCTGAGGATTTGGGTCTCCTAGACGCATTCCATAATGCTGAACATTCAGCAAGTGTTGGGTGATGGATTCTTGATGCTGCTGGAGATTTCTTTATGGCATTAAGGAAATCAGTTGTGGCAAGAAAACTAAGTGTATGGCTAGCACATCTGAAACGGGTAGGCAAATAAGACAAATGTTCATTATTCAGGGCTTCAAATCCAAAACTTGAAGGACGTTTCGACAGGAGTTGTGGCCATCTTCAGAGCAGTTCTGAAGATGGCCACAACACAGTGGTCGAAACGTCAGCCAATAACACCAAGACAACGCGGTAGAAGCCCTGAAGCTTATCCACACACCATGTACACCAGCCACGGAAGCCTACGCGAACAAATAAGATAGAAGTTCATTCTTCAAATCCAAATCCAAAACTTGAAGGACAACCAGGAGAAAAAAGTATTTTGAGTATTTGAAATACAAAATACATCAATGTTATGTATTTACGTACAAAATACTTTCGAAAATCCCTACAAATTACAAAATACAAATGTATTTCAAATACTGCTCAGCCCTGTCTGTTTCCAGTTTTTTAATGAATACTGAAATGTGCATGTATGTACATGGAGTAACTATCTTATTCTTATTCGTTAAAAAAGACAATCATGGTATATCTTTGTATGGTACTCCCATTTCCTCTGCTGGCATTTCGCCATTGTACAGTTAATATACATAGGTTGGATAAAAAGTAATGGCAACACTGCTGTCACGTGACAATGGTGCGTTCGAGAGCTGCCAGCTGTGTGGACACGAACAAGGACTGTTAGATGAGTTAGTGCAGCCAGCGGCGACAGTACTCTGTCAATCTACTGCAGTGTGTAGAACGTCCACTTTCATAGGGATAGTGCGAGCGCCCTAAGATCACGTTTAAGTCCACACCTGTGGAGTAACGGTCAGCGCGTCTGGCTGCGAAACCAGGTGGCCCGGGTTCGAATCCCGGTTGGGGCAAGTTACCTGGTTGAGGTTTTTTCCGGGGTTTTCCGTCAACCCAATACGAGCAAATGCTGGGTAACTTTCGGTGCTGGACCCCGGACTCGTTTCACCGGAATTATCACCTTCATATCATTCAGACGCTAAATAACCTAGATGTTGATACAGCGTCGTAAAATAACCCAATAAAATAAAAAAAAAAAGATCACGTTTACAAAACTAGAGCAACGTTCCTGGATCAAAATTATGGCACGAGGTTATATTACAAGAATGTTTTCAGGGACTGCATGAAGCATATGCCGATGCAGCGTTGCCTTATCGCACAGTGGCACGATGGGTTAAAGTATTCCGGGAAGGCAGGGATGTTGTTCAGGACGACCCCGCGTGGAGGACAACACAGTTCAACTCCTTGCTTCCCTGTTGGATGCTGATCGCCGATGAACTGCGCGTGAGTTAGCAGCGGAAGTCTGAGTATGTCACAAAACTGTGCTCCACATTCTGCAAGACATTCTGGGTTACCGCAAAATTACAGGCGTTGGATACCCCGTGAAATTTCCGAGGTTTAACAATGGCACCGCTATGCAGTCGCACAGGCCTTGTTGGACCGGTACCAAAGGGAAGATGACGACTTTCTTGGACGAATCGTCGCTATGGACGAAACCTGGGCACGCTCATACGAACCAACCAAACTTGGAACGCCAATCAAATGAATGGAAGCATCCAGGTTCTTCTCGTCCGAAGAAAGTGCGCCCTACACAAAGTGCTGTGAAGGTGAAGTTCATTGTGGTGTATGACATTGATGGGGTAATACTGCACCACGCTGTACCTCCAAGGCAGACGGCAAACTCAGGCTACTAGTGCAGGTTCCTGCAGCACCAGCCCTCAGGAGAAAACGACGACACTTGGGGGTACAGAATCCCATCATTCTCCATGATAATGCAAGGAGTCACACCGCTGCTGCTGTCAAGGACCTCTTGCTCCGCTGGCAATGGGAGATTCTGGAACATCGACCGTACTCACCCGATATGAGTCCATGCGATTACGATCTTTTCGCCAAAATGAAAGAACCACTGCGAGGGACCCGGAACAATACCAGAGATTAACTTATCTGTGCTATAGGGCAGTCAATATGGAACGTCAACAAAGATGGACGCAGTGATGGTGTACGACGCCTTCCAAACATTTGGCAAAAGATAATAAATAAGGGGGGCGACTATATAGAAGGTACGTAAATGTTGTAACCCTGTGAATAAAGCCATATCAGAAATATCGAACTGTTGCCATTACTTTTTATCCAGCCCTAGTATTATCGTCAGTATATAGATCATAAATGTACAGTGTACTGTAATTAGTTACGTCATAGAAGACATTAACTGGTGGTTCTGTTATTTTGCTGATTACAATTATTTTCAGATACAAATGTCTCCTTTCCTTTGTCTTAAGGGCTGCTCATATTGTCTACAACTTTTCCATTCTCTTGCATTGAATCCCAGAGAGCAGCGTGTAATACCTGAACTCGAATTCTACCGCCCTGTAATATAGTAATCATTTATGATGTCTTTGTGTTCAACAGGAAGGGAGTTTATCGAATCTGCATTTGACGGGGATTAAGAAGGAATGTGTGAACTACAGCTATGATCAGACTTCAGATATTAAAGTCGAGGATACTGTACTGCCAGTTGAATGTCCTGTGGTGAAACATGAAGCTGTGGTGAGTGTAGGCTATGAGGCTGATTGGCTGTTGTTTTTTCAGAACTTGTATTTTGTTCGTTACCAACTCCATGTCTGTACAACTATTCGCAGATACTTTCATCCTACAATAGGAACGGCACAATTTTCAGCATGTTTTTAATTGCACTGATGAACTAAATATATTCAAACATCTTCTTACATGAAATACATAATTTTTCATGCTTTTCTGTGTGTTGAACTGAAATGCAGCATCGAAACTTACAAATAAGCCATAGATGTTCCAAGAACTAGTAACTATAATTTTGCTTTTTTTAAATAATTTTTAGGTGAAGAACACGAAGAATGACCAATTTTTTTCTCACAAAGAACTTAAAATGTATATTTAAGCAAGACATTGAAAAGTACACAAACATACAGAAATACAAACTTACGTGAATAGCTTTTTTAGTTACTCAAATTCCTTAAAACCTATAAGAATTATTTATTTATTATTTATTTATTTATTTAATTCATTTATTTAGTTTATTTTATTTATTTTGTATATTTATTTATTTAATTTAATTTCTTTATTTTAATTTTTTTATTTATTTATTTAATTTATTTCATTTTATTTTGTTTATTTTATTTATTTATTTTATTTATTTTTTATTTTTTTATTTTAATTTATTTTATTTTAATTAATTAATTAATTTTATTTTTATTTATTTATTTTATTTAATTAATTATTTTATTTTATTTATCTATCTTTTATTTAATTAATTTTTTATTTATTATTTTATTTTATTTATTTTAATTTACATTATTTCCATTTATTTTATTTTACTTATTTTATTTTCTTATTTATTTATATTTAATTATATATTATTTTTCATTTATTTATCCTTAATTTTATTTCATTTATTTATTTACATCTAATTGTATTTATTTTTATTTATTTATATTTAATTATACTTTAATTTTTTTATTTATATTTAATTTAATTTAATTTATTTATATTTAATTTAATTCATTTATTTATTTATATTTTTTTTAAATTAATAAATTTATTTATTTACATTTAATTTAATTTAATTTTTAATCATGTATTTATACTTAATTTTATTTATTTATTTATTCATTCATTTATATTTAATTTTACTTAATTTCATGTATTTATCTAATTAATTAAATATGTTAAATTTATTTAATTATTTAATTAAATTTTGTTTTATTTTATTTATTTATTTAATTTATTTAAGTAATTTATTTATTTTTTATTTACTTATATATTTTATTTTATTTATTTAATTCATTAATTATTTTTTATTTAATTATTCATTTTATTTTATTTTAATTTTATTTATTTTATTTAATTATTTAATTCATTTATTTATTTTTTTTATTTATTTTATATATAAGCAAACAAAACATTTTTAGTTTCTAAAAATTCCACATTCCCCGAATTTGTGTTGTTACTGCAGTGTCCTCGAATTTACTGTAACTTATTGCTGCTGCGAAATGTAAACTGAGCACTGGACGTGTCGGATCTCTGCACCACTTGAAAGCCCTTTATCTGAATATTACAACCATATGAGAAAAATTGTGACCTGTTGGGTTTCTGCAATCCACGATTCAGATGTTGTCACTGTCGTTCTCAGAGTCTCTTTTGTTTACAGTAATATGATGTTGATGTTAATGTAGATTTAAAGTATAGTCCGGATCACCTTACTTCATACCCTAACCATTTTCCCCCCATTACTACACATGCTAGTGGATTGTGCTGATTTTCTAGTTTGCAGGTTGAATTTTCTTTTGCCAACTACGACTCGAATTTCGATTCTGACAAATACTACAACTGGTAGTGATTTTGAAACCGGTATGTTGGCAGCTGAGACAAATATCGACAATATTTGTCGGTACTGGAGTTCCATGAAAATAAAATTGTGCTAGATTCCTGAGCAGGTTACTGCTAGTGAAATTTGAACATACTAATAATTAATTAATCTCAATATTAATATTAATACATAATAGTTATTTTATGTGTTGGGTTGTGATTATAATTCATAACTATAATCAGGTAAGTTTTCGGAGTTAGTACTAATAATTTCATGTGGTCAAACAAAATACGTTTTTAGGTTAGGTCTCGTGAGTCAATTGTTTAGTCAAACCAATGAATTCCGTAATGACATGTTGATCCCTTTCGTATATAGTTTGCCTACGAAAATATGCTGCAAATTATTGAATTATTTAGAATAACCTTCCAACATAAAGTACTGTAAGTAATTAAGTCATTTATTACGTAGGATCGTGTGATATCTGGTAACAGTTGGCAACACTGATAACAGGGCAATATTTGCTGTTTAGGAATTGTTCTTATGTGACCCTCATTATAGCAGTGAAATGCTTGTTGCTAACGGGAATTTAGCATGGATATTTCCACCAAAATATGTTCTTTTCTACTGAAAATAGCTGTTCACATTTTAGAAATCTGTTACATTAGTTGAGCTGAGGATGTACTGTCTCATTTACTGATCCTCCCTTTTCAGAATGAGTCATGTTTCTTGGACATTGTGAAGCAGGAGTGGCTTCCAGAAACAGTTTCACTCGAAGAAGAAATATTGCCTGACAGGTGAGAACAATAACTTCGTGTTTGGTTTTCTTGCTTCATTTCAATTATGGTATAGGAAGTTAAATTTGTAATGTGATATTCATTTTTATTTTTCATCTACTTCCCTTTAAATCAGGGATTGCCAAACTTTTCATAGCGAGGGCCACATTAACCATCCGAGAAAGAATCGTGGGCGAAGTCACGTAAGTTTGAATTAAGTCTAACAAACAAACTCATAAACAACATTGGTATTCAAATTTTGTTTTTTATTTACCTAAAACCTACACTTTCAAACTGTTTTCTTTTTTCATTCCACTGGTAAGTTATGTTTTTGGCAATATCTTCCACTCTACGAGGAACTCTATGTACTCAAAGATTAATATTCTTAAATAAATCTACTTTCTCCGGACAAATCTCCTTTGCCGCCATTATCATTCACGATTTAATAAGTTCACCATCACTGAAAGATTTTGCCCTTTTCGCCAATTCATGCGAAACTAGCCACTGTTGTTGCTTCATTATCTGATCTCTGTTTCTTGAAAATATTCTGTTGCGATTATAGTCCACTTTTCATTGCTTCAAATTTATCATCCCGTAACTTCCCCATAAATTGTGAAAATTTTGAAAAATGTTTGATTTCATAATGCCTGCTAATATTATATTCTTCAAACATAGCAACTGATTCGTTACAAATCAGGCATATTTATTTTATTTCCAGTTTTAATCATAAAATAGTCCAAACTCCATTGTTATTTAAACACAGAACATTCACTGTCCATTTTCTCTTTTTTTTTCTTTCCCTGCCATAATTAAAGTTACGCTGTAAGAACTACTAGTAAATGCTTGTGAATTACTCAAAGTAACATTATTCTTAACTGGATAATATTTACCACTTCACATTTTCACTACTCTATCACAGTTTAATATATACAGTTGCGAAGCTCAATACTTACTAAATATGCAAACATAGACAGTTGAATTATGCATCCATAGATAGTTGCTAGCCACCAGGATCGCTACTATCGCCTCATCACAGACTCCTTCCCTAGCAGACCATAAAATGTATTGTACTTTCGATATCGTGTTCTTTTGAAAAAATTAACACCTTCCTTCCACTACTGAAAAATGAAATACATTAGGTTTATATATTATTTTCATAAAATATATATTATTTTCTATAAACTCACCTTCCTGGATCATTCGGAAGAAGGATGGCTCTAACCTATTTTTCTTACAATTTGTAATACTACAAACGTCTCCTTGTCCCATATTATTATTCAAATTATTGTCTTTTAGCCATTTACAGTTATTACAACCGATAACGAACATTTCACAGTTTACACAACTTTTTACAACCATGCGAAATATGGCACAGTCAATGCCTTTTCGATCTAGACCAGGCCGTAATGTATGTTCGGGTTTTCTATTTCAGTGTATGGAGCTCAGTGAATTATTATATTATAACTTTATTGCGTATCATAGCTAAGTTTTATTTAGTGTAATGTGTCCATAAGTTCCGTTTACTTCTTGTTGCATAATATCTTGCAGAAATAATTACAAAACTGTGTTATTTTAATGTGAAGAGAATTTTTTACATGTTAACATAATCTTTTCGCATCAACATTTCACGTTTAGAATGGAAGCTATTTTGAGGTTTAATAAAAAAGAATTTATATTGTGATTTTAATTTAGCACATCTACCTTCCTTGATAAAGACAGAAAATTTATCATACCGCTCTTATGAAATTAGTGTACGTACTATTGTTACTTCGTCTCTTAGGTAGTAGATAAATACAATAATTCAGTACCCAATTGTAATATTAAAATACAGACAAATTGAATGTGCGGAGTATCATACATGACATTATGCTTAATTACAATGTATAATTGCGAATTTCGGAATATAAGATATAGTAAACATAACCTATAATATTTCCATATGAATGGCAGAGCATTGGAGACCACTAAAATTAGACAGAAAGGGGCAACTGGGACAGTATACATAACCTATAATTTCAACATACCTAAATATCCGTGCTGTGCAAATGAAAATTATTGAATCGTGCATAAACGAATGTACAAGAATTTCGCAATATTTAATCGAAATAAAGGCACGTATTACACATACGAACAACGTAATTTTCGCACCATAAATAATATTACATCTTAACTCGCAAGTAAATTATATCTGAAGTATCTCATAATCATTGTTTTAAATTTTATTAATGCAATTACACAACAACTTAGAGAAATATATGTTACTCTTTATGCATTCTAATTAATTTATGTGGTTGAAACGCTGCCCTTCGTGATCAGGTTAAGCGAGTCACATGGTCTGTCTTATGGCCTGTATTGGATCACGATGGCAGTGACAGTCTATTGTTCCTAGTGCACCTAGTACACACAGCACTCTAAGCGGCTAGCAACTATCGCGAGAAATGCAAAAAATCACCCCAAGCTTCGCGACTGTATATACTAGACTGTGGCTCTATTATATAATGTGAGCGTGTACCAAAAGAAGTCGCTGTTTTCAGCTTACAGTGATGCAATCACTGGTTGCTCTGTTGCCACACTTAGCACTTGGACTGGACAACCCACGTTCGTCTGGCGGCTGAACGCTTGCAACCAGTACCCTATATTATAGCAACATCATTGTTACCATGGTAGCCTATACGAGGAATTTGTTTAAGAATCTGGGCCTCTGATTTGATTTCATGGATCGAAATTCATGAGTAAATTAATCTTCTTGTATTGACTTTCTTTTTTTTTTTCAAGTTAGTAAATGGGCCGAACAAAAGTAGCTCTCGGGCTGTAGTTTGGCAAGCCCTGCTTTGAATGAAGGTGCATTTTTTACATATCTGGGAATCATTATTGATCACTATCTGAGATGGTATTCTCATCTTTCTTACTCATGCAGAAGATTATGGAAAATATTTTCCATTGTAGGCTTTATACATAAAGACATAGATGAAATGCAACATAATCACCGGCCATGTAACATCGACTCTTCTCACGGCTTCAAAAATCTCATTCACTAAACGCTGCCATTCTATGTGTCGTGATGACTGTTGCAACTTTTTACTCTTTTAACCGTCTTTTTTTATATTTTATGCTCGACCATGCCGAAATGTAGTAATTCTACACCTGGTATCAGTCCTTTAACGCATGTCATTAAAGTACACCTACTCATTAAAGTACAGGTGTTCAGCCAATGACAAGTCAGCTTTGTACCATTATAAAACCGCAAGTATCGATTATTCTCGGATATGCAATCGAAAGAGAATTAGCGAAAAGTCACGGAGGCTGGAAATCCAATACTGTCGCAGAAGGTTATTTTCTGTTACTATAATAATTAGCGTTAATTGTAAATAATATTCAAATAAATTCAATTTTTCATCTCGTTTTTCAATGTCGAATTCAATAATCAAGGTTATATAAAGTTTAACGGGATTACAACAAGGTCAATGACATTATTGTTCCTCGGAAAAAATCAATACCTTCGCGTCTGCGCACATCTCACAATTCACGACCTAGAACAAGGTCACTTCCGATCTTGTCAGATACAAATAAAATGTATACATCTGAATACTGTAATTTCAAGTTAGAAATATGGTCCAGATTAAAATGTCGTATAACTGTTACACAGCTACGTCATAGTTTCGTCATTACTTCGTTACGAAAGGTAATAGAATATCTGAGGTTCTCTATTGCATCCGATAGAGCGCTCTAGTGTGGCGTGTTAAATATCGACAGTACAACTGGCTCTAATCGATTACGACACTACATTTTGGTCAAAGAGTACAAGCTACAGCAATATTATTCTAATAATTCCATGATCTTTGGTTTGTTCTTCTGTGGTTACAAGGTAACCATCATCATAAAATGACAGTCGATACGAACAGCTGTTAGAGAGGCGGCCATTTTTTCGCTATATACAACGCTTAAACAAGGGGGTTTCGTGTATATAACTACTGCAAAGCAATTCCCATTGTATAGTTACAGCCTGTTTATACGTCCATAGCTTATTCACGGTTTGTTAGTAACGTTTTCTGTCTCAACTCTGCACAAGTCTCGTATAAAAACTATACACGGTTTATTAGTAAGACTGTATATGTATAACCTAATGTAATTTCTTGTACTACGCGTTAGGTTAAAAATAGTCAGTTATTGAAGGATTTTATTATATTTATCTTCATTTAAATGTTAACTTGTCGGACCAATATGCCTTTTAAATCTTACATTTCGTGAACTCATAAGCCACTACATAGCACGTTAAACACAAGGCAACGAAGGAAATTACGAAATTTTGGATAAAGTATGGTATGGATTACTCGATTTTTCGTTTAACCATTCAGTCCATTCCCTTCATTGCCAGGGATTAGACAGGTTCTGCTGTACATATATTTTTTTAAACCAATGCCACCAAATTATCTTTCCGACATCTCTGGTCTTCTATCTTGACAGTAGCTTATTTGTAACCCACTTCTGACTTGGGGCACCTGGAAAGCGGAGTTACTTTACCCCGATGTTATGATAGGATGATTATGATTATGTGGTGCCAGGAGAAGTCTTAAATCTCAACTTAACCTAAATTCCAGACCATGGACAAACACAGGAGTAATCCCCCTCTAACAGAGAATCGAACCCGGGACTTCATGAACTATAGTGAGAAATTCTGACCACTAGACCATGAGGCTGGTCATACTACTGTACCTATATAATTACATATTTTCGCGATATTTACTACATTTTATGTACATATTTTTACTTCGATTTTCATAAAAATTCCGGGAACTATATTCTTATGTTGAAGTGTTTTGTTATTCCTATATGGCATATTTTCATTCTAGAACGACGCCTACCAGGAGCATTTCACCAGAGTACCATCGCATTGACAGTTCAAGGAAGTCTAATACTAGTGACATTGTTTCAGCAAATTTTCCCTTCCGAGTGTGCAGATACGAAGCGATTCAAGTGCGATCTCTGTGACAGATCTTTCTCTTATTTAACGAGTTTGAATACCCATGTCCTAACACACACAGGTGAAAAGCCTTTCAGATGTGACGTATGCGGAAAGTGTTTCGCAGTTCACGGGAATCTTAAAGTGCATTCACGCCAGCATACAGGCGAAAAGCCATTCAAATGCAAGGAGTGTGGGAGGAGTTTCACTGCTTCTGCTACTCTGAAATGTCATGTTCTCGTGCATAGTGGGGATAAACCATACAAATGCGATATCTGCAAAATGAGTTTTAGTCAAAAGTCAAATTTGAGAAGACACCTTAGCAACAGAGGCAAAGATCTGTTCCAGTGCGTTCTCTGTGGTCAGTGGTTTCTGGATTCAAACCTTCTGAAAACACACGAACGTCTACATACGAGTCACGAAGGATTGAAATGTGCGGATTGTGACGAGTGTTACGGGAATAGTGTAGACCTGAAAAGGCACATGATCCAACACGCAGACGAACGATTCAAGTGCAATGTGTGTGGAAAGTGTTTCTGTGATTCTGGACGTCTCGTGTGCCATGTACGTCATCACACAACTGAGAGAGAGTTCAAGTGCCAACTCTGTGAGAAAGCTTTCGCTTATTCAATAAATCTGAAAAGACACATGTTAAGGCACACAGGGGAATCGCCTTACAAATGTGACGTATGCGGAAGATGTTTCTTTGAGCCGGGGCAATTAAAAATCCATTTACGTCAACACACAGGCGAAAAGCCATTCAAGTGCAACGTATGTGGAAAGGTTTTCTCTCAGTCAGCGTATCTGAAATGTCACGTACGAAACCATAGTGGCGAAAAACCATACAAGTGTCACTTTTGTGATAAATGTTTCACGCAATTCTCAAGTTTGAAATTGCATCTACTAAAGCACACAGGGGAAAAGCCTTTCAAATGCGACGTCTGTGGGAAATGTTTCACGGAATCGCGTCGTCTCAAAGTTCATTTTAGTCAGCACACTGGCATCAAAAGATACAAATGCGATGTTTGTGAGAAATCGTTCTCACATTCGATAAATCTGAAGAGGCATATGCTGAGGCACAGAGACGAAAGGTCGTTCAAATGCGATGTGTGCGGGAAGTGTTTCTTTGAGAACGCACAACTCAAAGGACATTTACGCGTGCACACAGGGAAAAACCTTACAAGTGCGATGTATGTGGGAAGGGTTTCTCTGTGTCTGGTAATCTGAAACTGCATGAGAGAGTACATAGTGGCGAAAAGCCTTTCAAGTGCGATGTGTGTGAGAGGTCCTTTTCTCAGAGGCAAATTTTGAGAAGGCATCTCCTAACACATAAAGACCAGAAGACGTTCAAGAATGATATTTAAGGAATGTGTTTCTTGTTCTTTGCAACATTTAGACGTTGTCCACTTGTATACAAATTTTAATGTCCACTTTTGTTAAGATTTGACATCGTAATATGAGCCGTTCAGAGCAAAAGTGGTGTAAGTCAAAATTGCGTAATGAGGTTTAAAGTAAAAATTCTGTAAAAAACAGCTCAAAGTAGCAATTAATATGGCCTTCTTGCTATCCACTGACTACCAATAGTTTAAATAAATTGAATATTAATTGCTACTTTGCGCTGTATTTTACAGAACGTTTACTGTAACCCTCATTACCCATTTTTCACTTACACCGCTTCTGCTCTCAACGGCTCATATATTACGTGATAAAATATGTAAATCATATTGTATATTTATTATAGTAGAAGTAATAGAAGTATGTTATACTGTTATGCTAAAATTAATGGTAATTTAACAGTACGAATTATATTGAACTGGAACTGTTTCGTAATACAGTTTATAAAATACATTTTCTAATCTGGCTTTGAGGTAGTTCCTTTTGTACTTCGCTTAAACACATTCTATATACGTTAGGCTTTTATTATAAGCCTTGCATACACGATCAACTGCATCTTCACAAAAATCGCTTATAAATTCAACGACTTTAACTTCCGAAATCAATGGAACTATCTCAGCGCTAGTTTCACCAATATATTTATTGTGGGTAGTATATCAGTTTGAGTGTGTTAATGTGTTTTATTGAAAATTTTATGACTCTGGTCATCAAAGTCTACTTTAAAAGGTGCATCTACTCGATTCAACTGCATGCAATCTGAGGAGAATATTGAAAGAATCAAGTTGAAAATGAACAATCAATTAAGATGCATGCAGATTTTGTGTCTACACCATGCGCTATGTTGAACGTCATCTTTTCTACGTATATATGGCCTACTTGATTCGCAAAATTGTGGTTGAACACTTGATAGGCACTCATGTTTGCGATAATCTTCAATAAATCTAATCGTACTTGTCGCCATTTTCAGCTTAAAAGGCCCACCATCACAAAACAAAAGAATGTTCAGTTTAGTAACGGCCACCTAAACAATCAGCTGCTCGCTACATGCTACTGTTGATAGAAATACCCACAAGATACCAACCGGCGATGGGTAGGTTTCAATTTTCCGCATGCGCTCTTATTTGTAGTGGAAAGATCTGCACAATTGAATGTGTTTTGTTCGCTCCTGTATGAATTGCTTGAATGCGTAAAAGTTGAACTATGTAGAGCCAATTTAATTTCGCCATTCTATCTTTTACATCCCCGATTTGTTAGCAATTCATCTGTCATCTGGCGTTACATCCTGTGGTCCTATATTCTTTGTATAAACTCATGTAATCCTAATATCATCTACATTATATGAATTCACTGATAGAAATAATTGTTGGCAGTGCAAAAAATACCATACCTTCACTGACAATAATAATTGACATCATCCAAGATAATTGCAGTCGTATGCGTATAGTACTTCTTAAAGTGATCTTAAATCTGGTAGCAAAGACTTGCGGTTGTTTCCTGCCACATCTGACGTCACGAGTGAATAGATCATCTTCTAAATTTAAAGCAGAATTGTTAATTATGTCCTTCAACAATAATCTCTTTCTCCAATGGCACTACAAATGCTTTCTTTCTGGTGCGGTACAAGTCCCCAAACAACCACTGTCCAGATATTTGCACCTGGACCTCTGGAACAAGCATATTGGGTGAATGGCTGGCTGAACAACCACTAGTTCAGAGGACGGTGGACCGAGTTACCTGAGGTAAGTAATTTATTTTGTGATAAAGTGTGTAGGAATATTCCTGAGAGATAATATCGAAAGATACGACAGAGAATTGAATAGATGTGAAAAAAAGATCCATCTAGTAAAAACATTTTCAATCTAATCTTTTCTGATCCTTTTATTTCACTACCGTTTTGGACAATATTGCGGAAATGCATCTATTTGTAACTACGTACAACAGGTGAATAGCTCAGGTTATTCTGTGAAAAATATTGAATGTCAGATAATGAAATTTGGTTAGTACGAAATTGTGGAAATAAAAATGGTGACTCTTTTCGTGTAGTAATTTTTCTGTACATAATTTTGACATTTATATAGCACTAATCTCTTAAGTTACTAACTTTATTACTTTACTATGTTAATTTTCAAACTATTTCCAATTCCTTACATCTACCGCCATAGCTCAGGTGCTAAGTGCGTTTCCTTGTTAATCAGTAAGGGAGACTATTGTGCATTGAGCATAATGTACTGTATCTTGAATAATATTTTTATTTTGCATTTTTTGCTGCTACCTTAGCAGACTCGAAGTGAAATAGATTGTAGAGAAAGCCGCTAGGTAGCTTTGATCACAGTTCCAGTTTGATTTATTATAAAATGTGTATTCCGTGGACGAAATAATATTTTTGGCACCGAAAGTAAATATTTCGTTCATTGTTATGTTTTCCAACACGAAACCAATTTGTATTTGTAATTATCAATAAAGTACAGTGTGTTCCCTATCATCTGGTAAGTAAATTCATATGATAATTTCCAAGATTTATTCTCATGTCTAGTTTAGGTAACCATATTTGTTTAAACGAGGGCCCTCTTGTACCTTGAAACACAAACCATATTGTATATGTTCCAAACTACATGATGCTATCGGTTTTTGTTTTGTTTTATTTCAAGATCATGCCACGAAGTAAGTCTGAAGTTAAGAGGACTCCAATTGATCCAGATGCCTTCAACAAAGCTGTTGAAGTTATGGCTCCTCCAGAAAATAAAATCTCAATCAGAGAAGTCTCCAAATCATGACAAATACATTTTTTGAATGATTGTGAGTTTTTACAGCTATATTTCCACTTATATTACCTGTGTTCCAAGGTACACAAACCTGTTGTACCATGAACACTTTACATATCCATTTATTTTATTGTTTTCATCCTTAATAAATCTGTAAAAGAGGAAAATACCTGTAAGAAGTTGTAAAGGAATCTTCAATAATTACTTAAAGCATTTTTTTATTTAAAAAATTTCGTTAACCAAAATTAAAAAAAAAAATTAAATGTGAAAAGTGATTCAAGGTACAACATACTCCCATATTGTTAGGCCTATTAATATTAGTATTACTAGTAGTGATATTATTATTGTTATTATTATTTATTATTATTATTATTTTATACTGTTTACTTTTATTATTACACTGGATAACAAGTAATTGTTTATGTTCCTTTCGTAGTGTTTATTAAATAAAATGAAGGTGCTCAACACGAATATGCCATTACTTTTTCTTTTCCAAATGTCGATATTTCTCTATATTCTATGGGTTATTAATTTATTTTAAATTAACAGCTCTTTCTGGGGATAAACTCCAGAACATGGATTGCACCCTTTCCAACATAATGAAGGAATACTGTGTGAAATGGGTTCCGAAATGTTTCGCTGCTATGCAGAATTTCCATCCTCAACGCCTTATAGTCATTCAGATATAAACGAGATGAATTTAGATGGCGATTTATATGTAGCAAGTAATGAAGAAATGAGGAATTGTTAGTTTAGTAGTGACAATAACGATGCGAGAAAAGAAATTTATCGGCACTCTTATAAAAAGTTTATAACTAGCAAACTTACGCCAAAAATCGGGACAAAAGCCTATTTATTGACAAGAAAAAGTCGGGACAGGTTTTTCAAAGGTGGAAAACGGAACAATCGATATTTAATCTTGGACGTATGGTAACCCTAGAGCCTAGTCGCATCCCAGAAGTTTAGTTCTCACGGCAGCTTTGATCTCCATCGTATATTTAGTTCTGACGGTATTAAAATAATTACGAATTCTCCAAGTTGAAATAGGAATTTTCGGAGAATTTATAATTGGTATGTACTATTTGATTTACTTTGCCTCATATTATCACAAAGATATACAGTATATACATCTTTTCCACTACACTAAATAATGTCACACTTCGTTTCTCATTATTTATCAGAAATCTCATTAGCCATTGTTTTTCTCAGCTTTATTTGTTACCACAACTTTTGTTTTAAGATATTTATTCCGTTCTGTATATGTGGTTAGGATCTAGAATTGAACTTTACGATGTAGGTAGATTAGGTTTATTCATGTCTGTAGGTAAATGGGTGCGAACACTATTATAATCTTAAAGTAATCGCACATCTTTTCTAGTTTACCATATATCGGTAACTATGTCTATCCTGTCTTTTTGACTTTATGCCCTTTGCGTGCCATGTTAGATCACTTTCGTGTTTGGCCGGTAATAAACCCTTGCTTCAATCATTGTTACTAATTCCTAGTCTTTAGAAAATAGGCCAATTATGAAAGTATCTTCCATCACTAAGTAGGTCCAGATGTTAGGTACAAGTAAGGTAGGCTATCGACGGGTTTCCATTTCAGGCTACCTGAGATCTATGAAAGGTATAAAAATTATTATTATTATTATTATTATTATTATTATTATTATTATTATTATTACCACTACTGGGCAATTCCACAAAAATGTCAACCTAACTTTATACACATTTAATTCATTAAACTTACCATTTTCCAAAAGCCAGAGAACTGTACTGTTTAAATTTGTATTTTGTTTCAAAATAAATTCACCCTCTCAGATGGTAGAGACCTTTTTACTAACTAAATTTTTCATCTCTCATGACAGTTTTATTTCCTATATAAACGATATGCTGTAAGCTGATTAATTTTGTTATATGTTGTTAAAATTTATTATCAATAAAAAGAACTTACACTACCGTCAATTTTCGATCAAAAACCCAACTGGCTACTTTATGTCAGTGTACAAATAAATCGGAAAAACTAAATAGACCAACAAAATACATGTTTTCTCTCTCTAGCATTATGATGTGATAGAATATTCAAAACAGAATCCCTGTTTTAACCACAAATCCATAGTTGTGATAGGTGATCGAAAACTTTTGTCCGGTAGTGTATTTTGAAGTAAATAATTAAAAAATATATATATGTATATATTAGCAGCAATCGTTTCACAGAATCATGTATGCTGCAATACTGGGTCAGTGAGTTACCAAACACATATACAAAGTTGTTTTACAAAATTGAATAAAGATATAGGCTATTTTTAAAATACAGTATTTCATATCCGCTGTCTAGAGTATGTAATGTTTAAAATCTTTGCTTGGGCAATTGATTATTTTCACTGTTTATAAAAAATAAGGATTGTTAACTGACTGACACAGACATTTTATAAATCCATTTTCAAGAACATGAAACATTTGGAAGGGGTATAACTTATATTACATTTAGGTATTAGCATTACTAGTTTTTATGTAATATCCTGCATCCTTGTGGTAGAATTTCGAAGCAGTACACTTACATTTTGTTTATAAGAAAGGAGGGAAAAGCTCAAGAATCATGCCACTTTCTGCTGCAGAAAAGGTACAAAGAAAAGTTAAAAACACAGGGAAAGTGTAATGCCGAAAAAAAGCACAATATTAAATATAAATAGTTAATTGTGAATGCTCACATTTAGATACATGTATTTTAACAATATTTCCGTACTCGTTTTCGTTATCATTTCCGTTCCCGACTTATTGTGGACCAGCCTTCAGCCTGCGCTTGTGTCCTTAAAGGTAATTCCTAAATCAACTCTGTGATTTCAGTTGTCATGGACGAGACCGAAATGGAATCTGAACGTTACACATTCGCTGTACATTCAAATGATAATTCATGTACAGAAGAGGAACCATTATCAGAGGTAAATTAATAGGCATGAGTAGAGCACTGCTGTTTTTTTTAACTATTATTATTTTAAGTAAGCTTTATAGCAAGTAAATATATGTGTGTACTCTTGCAGTGAATGAATCATGTAAGTTACAAACTAAAAGATTATTAAATGTACACTGGATGCATAAGAAATGCCCAGTCGAAATCGCTCTCGATTTGAAATATCATGTTACGAGAACCTTGTGTTGTACTAGTACACTACGTAGGACTTCTGTATTTATTTCCACTAAACTGTGACTATAAATAATACTTTATAGTAGTACTAAGGGCCGTATTCATAAACGAGTCGACTTTCGTAGTAAAGTTTAACTTTGTTAAAAGTCCTATTCATAGACAATACTTCTGAAACTTTGACTTCGACTTCGGTAAGTCGAGATTTGACGATCTTGTTCTAATGTTGGCAATCACAATCACTGCCTTCTAAACGAATTAAATTAATAGATAGTTGAAATAGAGTAGGCATTGCCAAAATCAAAGCCATCTTTTAAGTCGCAAATCAATTAAACAATTGAACATCGGTACATGTTAAGCGATTGTTAGCTTTATATAAGAATAATTTTTATTTCATCCTAAATTAATTTTATTCTGAAGGATTGGAAGATAAGAAGATGCCACCGATGACAGACTATGAAAGAGACATATTATCCTGGTGATATTTGGCAGAGTTGCTTCCTGCATGTCTGCAGAAACTACTTAAAAATTATCTGAAATCAATATGCAGAAAACATTATTATGACGACCACAGGATTATAAATTAACTTCATATCCAACTGTATAACCTATCCTGTATAGAATTAAATAGGCAAAATCAATATTAAACTGTCAGTCCTTACTTGTGGCATAAAATCGCGATAAAATAAGAAATTGTATTAGTGGTGGAACAGGTAATTCTTTCTGATTATTATTCATCAATGAATGTTGAAACATGGCGAGGATATATAATACTGTCTGTTTATCAAATCTGTATCTTCATTTGAATTTATTATCTATATCTAATAATACGTTAAGGAACACGAGCAGCTTTAATAATCTCCTAGATGTCCTCAATATCAACAATTTCCCTAATATCAGCCATTTTCCTTATGTCCACGAACGAAAGTCAAACTCGAAGTCTAGATTTTCGGCGACTTCAAAGTAAAGTCACGATTGAAGTTTACTGTCATCAAAGTGTCGACTGTGAATAGGAAAATGACGACTTTATACTTTCCAAAGTCAACTTTGGTCTAAAGTCTCGTCTATGACTACGACCCTAAAAGATATTTTTTTTTTTTTCGTTTGACATGTTCCGTATTCTAGGTATGTTACGTCTTATACTTTCAGTGTATTTTTCCACAAAACAAGTGAAATCACAAATGAAATAAACATAAAATCAGACATTTTATTGCTTGGCCACATTCCTTTACAATAAATAAATACTCTCAAACCGACATTAACTTCGAAAATGTGATGATTACATTTTATCAGCGTTGTTATGATGGGTAACATAATTGCCATAAATTTATAAGTCATAACAACTGTTGTTGATTGTCGGACAAAATTTTGTTTATGTAGGTGTTAAGACTGATTATATTCTACCTTCAGTTTTTCAGTCTCTGTCATGGAAACCCAGAGAGTAGCTTGAAACACTTGAAATTAACTTATAATGTCCCTTCGGAATATGTATTATATGACTTTCTTGTGTTAAATTCTATCGTACCTGGTTTAAATGTTTCGACCTTTTATGAGTCATCCTCAGAACTGGTCCTTGTTGTATTTGATTGAACCAATAAGATTACAACGAAGAGCTAAACGCAATCAAATACATAGCATTAAAAAACGGATACAACCCTAACATAATAGACAACATTATACGTAAGACAAAACAAAACCACAAAAAAACAGAAGAATACAACACAAACACAAGAACACAAAAAATAAATCACACTAACATACGAAAACAAAAACACACACAAAATTGCAACCTCATTTAAGAAATTAAATTACAACATCGCATACAGAACAAATAACACTCTACAAAACATCTCAACACACAAACAACACAAACAAATACAACCACACAGGCGTATACAAACTCAAATGTAACACCTGCAACAACTTGACATAGGACAGTTTCAGGCAGTTACATTTCAAACACATCACAGCCATAACAAAATTACAAAACACCTCCACATATGCAGAACACGTCACAAATGCTAACCACACCTACAGAGACATCAACACAGACATGGAAATACTGCACATCCAACCAAAAAGCCAGAAACTCAACACACTAGAACAATATGAAATATACAGACAGACAAAAACACACCCAGTGAAATTCTCAACACACAATTCAATTTCAGAGTACACACACTCTTTGACTCTACATTACACCACACGAACACACCCTCACAGGAAACAAAACAAGAGACGCCAAGACCAACAACGACCAGTTCTGAGTATGACCCATAAAAGGTCGAAACATGTAAATTAGGTACAATAGAATTTAACACAAGAAAGTCATATAATACATATTCTGATGTGATACAGTGTTAAAAGTTGTGTAATCAAGATGTCATGATAGTGTTTTCGTGTTCAGCAGGAAGGGAATTTATCGGATGTTGATATGATGGACATAAAAGAGGAATGGTTGGACGACAGCTTTGATGACACATCAGAGACTGCAGAGTCCAGCCATTTTCCTGTGATGAAATGTGAAGTTGAGGTGAGTCGCTCTTATTATTCTGATGTTTAACTTTCATTATGTTCATCACAGTCACCATCTCTATACAACTGTACTGTCTCTGCCTTTATTCTATGATAGATACTGTGAAATTTCATCATATTATTGGTGATAAGAATGAAAATGAGTATATAGCTAGTATATGCTAGACTTTATTTTAGTAAATACTCTTGTTGGCAAGAATAAAAACATTTGAGCACCTACTCATTTTTTATTACATTCTAATAACATGGAAGCATAGTAGAATATACTCAAGTTGTCCATCTGTACAGATATATATGCTTATATTTGGTAAGAATGAAAGCTGGTGTAGCTCAGTCGGCTAGGGCGCTTGCCTGCCGATCCAGAGTTGCACTCGGGGTTCGATTCCTGCTTGGGCTGATTACCTGGTTGGGTTTTTTTCCGAGGTTTTCCCCAACCGTAAGGCAAATGTCAGGTAATCTATGGCGAATCCTCGGCCTCATCTCGCCAAATACCATCTCGCTATCACCAATTTCATCGACGCTAAATAACCTCGCAGTTGATACAGCGTCGTTAAATAACCAAGTTAAAAAAAAATATTCTGAGTATTGTTTGTAGCTGGCTCAGTTCTGAGTATTTGCTGATTTGTGTTCACTGTAAAGATAAGTCTGAAGAAATTGCAGAATTTTTTAACGATGTATAAAAATAAAAAATATAAAAAAACTACATTAACACGTGGATTCAAAAACCTTTAACGCTTCACAAAAGTGAATGTAAATTGGTTAAACACGTATTTGTTCTTCATAAATAAACATGTCTATAAAAATATGAATGATTATCAAATTATAAGGTTAGATTTATTGTTATTTGTAATTAACAATTACAGTTTATTTCGTAAAATATGAATTCTCTCTTCAGTCTACGTTGTTCCAGTCTTTTTTTGCCGGTTTTTCCTCTTTGTCATTTTATGATCTTTGATTCCAAAGATCTCTCTGTTGAAGATGTCTTCTTGTGCGATTCCTGCTAATTTTAAGTCACTTTTTTATTTTGCAATCCATTTTATAGTATCTGTTTCCGCTTTACTCTTATTTTCATAAAATTCAACTAATTGTTTTGTGAGTCTCTCAGAGTTCATTCTTTCGATATGTACGTAAAATTTTAACCTTTTTTCTTAATGTCACTATGAATGTCGCGTGTTTCGTTTTCTTCTTTACTTTTCAGTATGTTTTGTTCACCTATGACTTTTGACCTAAAATTTTCCTTATGATTTTTAATTATTTTGTTCTCAATGTTTTCGACATCTGCTTTTCTATTCAACATTAACGTTTCTGCTCCATAGAAACATTCTGGTTTAATGAGTGTTTATAATGTCTTAATTTTGTATATTTGGATATCCATTTTTATTGTAAATATTTTGAGTGAGTCCAAATGCTGTCTCCATTTCTTTGGCATGTAATTTCTTTCGCTTTTGTTTCAACTCCATTTTCCTAATCATGTTACCGAGGTATTTAGATTGTGAGTCTCATTTAATTTTACCATATTTTATTTCCATATACTTTGGCGCTTGTTTGTTGCATTTAATGTATTGTGTTTATTCGAAGGATATCTGGAAACCGATTTTCTTCGCGATTTTTTTAACAGTTCAATCTGTTTTTCAGATGTCATGATGTCATTAAGTAAGTCGTCTGCAAAGGGTAGGCAATCTATCTACAATTTTCCTCTGCCTAATGTGATTGGTTGATTAATTTTGTGAGTTGCATTTTGTTTACGTCACTTTTCTATTACTTTTTCAAGGATACTGTTGAAAAGTAATCGAGAGAATCCATTCCCTTGCCTTATTCTTGTTTTTACTTCGAAAAGTTCTGAAATTTCTCTTATAAATTTAACTTTAGACTTTGTCAGTGTCTCTTTTATGATTGCAAGAAAGTTATGCCGTGTATAGAATAATAATAATTATTATTATTATTACTATTATTATTATTATTATTATTATTATTATTGACATAATTAGGAACATTAAATCCAGACGTTTGAGATGGGCAGAGCATCTAGCACGTATGGGCGAATCCAGAAATGCATATAGAGTGTTAGTTGGGAGGCCGGAGGGAAAAGACCTTTGGGGAGGCCGAGATGTAGATGGGAGGATAATATTAAAATGGATTTGAGGGAGGTGGGATATAATGATAGAGACTGGATTAATCTTGCTCAGGATAGGGACCGATGGCGGGCTTATGTGAGGGCTGCAATGAACCTCCGGGTTCCTTAAAAGCCAGTAAGTAAGTAAGTATTATTATTACTATTTTATTATTATTATTATTATTATTATTATTATTATTATTATTATTATTACTTAAATCCCTTTCTCCAGTAGCCAGGTGTATTAAAAGTGCTAATTTGCAACATCTGATTTGAATTTACTTTTATGCGTGATATATCCTTACTTGTTATTTAGTATCTTTTATTATTTGTTAGATATTGCCATTTAATTTGTTGCATTTGGTGAATGATTAATGTTGACCATTATATTGATTGTATTTCATCTCACATGCCATTTTCTGTCATTCATTCTCATAATCATTAGTTCTGTTTTGTTTTTATTTTGTGCTAAACTGTAATTGGCTTTGTGCTGTTGTTTTGCACATTAATAATCGAAATAAATAAATTATCGTTATTGTTGTTATTATTATTATTATTATTATTATTATCATCAATACTTTTAGTATTACTACTATTACTCTTATTATTACTATTATTATTATTATTATTATTATTATTATTATTATTATTATTATTATTACTATTACTATTGGGAAGAGTCGGGTATTACCGGACATCGGGTAATATCGGACAGTGCGTTTATTTCATCTACCACCATATGGTAGTACCACAGTCTGGTATATACAGTCGCGAAGCTCAGTACGTAGTAAATATGCAAACATTAGATAGTTGCTCACCACTAGGATCGCTAATATCGCCTCATTACAGGCAATGCAAAATAGTCCAGTTTTAATTTACCGTCACAGTCTATTGTTTCTAGCACCCTCAAAACTTAAGCTTCGTGACTGTATATAGTAGACTGTGGTAGTACCTGAATGACATGGTTACGTTTCTGTATGCTACATCACAGAAACGTAACCATGTCAATCAGATACTATCATCGTGTGGTAGATGAAAGAAACTCACTGTCCGATACTACCCGACTCTCCCTACTATTATATTATTATTATTATTATTATTATTATTATTATTATTATTATTATTATTATTATTATTATTATTATTATTATTATTATTAATGAGATTTATTTATTTTAACTTATAAGTCATGTTTGAGCCCACCCAATGTTTTTCCAAAGTTGGCGCCACTGGTGTAATTTTCCGTGATTATTTGTCAACAACTGTAACCATGGGAAGTATGTTAAAAGTAGGTCACTGGTCCAGTTCTGCACAACAGGTCTTGGTAACAGGTAGCTTTTCCATATTTCTCTTTCCTTACCTTCCATGATCATGGAGGAGACCTTACATAACACTCACATTCCTACTGTTACTCAGTTCTGATTGTCTTCAGCCATCTGAAGATGTTCTGGAACCTCTAATTCGATAGCTTTGCTTTGCATTCTTTCAGACTTAATAATTCCTTAATACGAGATATTTGTGTTCTGTAGGATGAAAATTTCTTAGGTTGGGATGAGACTGCAGTAAATGAAGACTGCGTGGATTCCACATCAAAGGTCAAAGTTGAAGAATGTCTGGAACGAATTAGTTTTCCTGTGGTGAAGCTAGAACCTCAGGTAAGTGGAATTTACGTGGCACACTGGTTGTTCTCCTGATTTCTCATGCAATCCATTCATCATAGACATTATCAACAGTATCTGTTTAGACGTTTTGATTTATCTAGAGAAAATCAAAACTCGAGTGGGATTTAATTGAGTATTACACGATTAGAACAAAGTATACAAAGATTAGAAGTAACGAAGTACTCCAATACAATAAAATATTAATTGACTTACGAAAATACAACTGTCTTCAAATGTATTATTGTACCATCTCAACATTACAAATATTACGCTAGATGCATGCTAGATGGCAGTAGTGAACAATGCCTTCTCGTCGAGAAGTTCTCGATCTATTATACACGATGGCAATGTTACTAGTCAAGAAGGCTTTGTTGATTCAGTTTCATTTTATTAAAATGCAACATTCCACTTCAATTATCCGAACCCAGTAATTAACGTCACTTGACAGATGATTTTCAATAAATCTTAATATTAAACAATATCTGATACGTGACTATCCATAATATCATATAGCAGAAGCTATAACATAACTTAACTAATATATACAAGTGTTAGAAAAGTTTTAATTAACGACGATGACATAAAAAGTAAACATGAATAATTTTAAAAGGAATAATTATTGAATGTACAATTATCAAACTTGAATATGGTTGGTGGTTCAATTGATGTTATATTGGACGTGTGCGTAATAGAAGTGGAACTCGTTGATTTAGGCCTACATGGTGTATTCAACTTATTCAGAATTTCCGAATGAATAATTTTAAAAGGAATAATTATTGAATGTACAATTTTCAAATTTGAATGTGGTTGGTGGTTCAATTGATGTTATATTGGACGTGTGCGTAATAGAAGTGGAACTCGTTGATTTAGGCCATCATGGTGTATTCAACTTATTCAGAATTTCCGAATGAATAATTTTAAAAGGAATAATTATTGAATGTACAATTTTCAAATTTGAATGTGGTTGGTGGTTCAATTGATGTTATATTGACGTGTGCGTAATAGAAGTGGAACTCGTTGATTTACCTACATGGTGTATTCAACTTATTCAGAATTTCCGAATGAATAATTTTAAAAGGAATAATTATTGAATGTACAATTTTCAAATTTGAATGTGGTTGGTGGTTCAATTGATGTTATATTGGACGTGTGCGTAATAGAAGTGGAACTCGTTGATTTAGGCAGTCCATTCATCATACATGGTGTATTCAACTTATTCAGAATTTCCGAATGAATAATTTTAAAAGGAATAATTATTGAATGTACAATTTTCAAATTTGAATGTGGTTGGTGGTTCAATTGATGTTATATTGGACGTGTGCGTAATAGAAGTGGAACTCGTTGATTTAGGCCTACATGGTGTATTCAACTTATTCAGAATTTCCGAATGAATAATTTTAAAAGGAATAATTATTGAATGTACAATTTTCAAATTTGAATGTGGTTGGTGGTTCAATTGATGTTATATTGGACGTGTGCGTAATAGAAGTGGAACTCGTTGATTTAGGCCTACATGGTGTATTCAACTTATTCAAAATTTCCGAATGAATAATTTTAAAAGGAATAATTATTGAATGTACAATTTTCAAATTTGAATGTGGTTGGTGGTTCAATTGATGTTATATTGGACGTGTGCGTAATAGAAGTGGAACTCGTTGATTTAGGCCTACATGGTGTATTCAACTTATTCAGAATTTCCGAATGAATAATTTTAAAAGGAATAATTATTGAATGTACAATTTTCAAATTTGAATGTGGTTGGTGGTTCAATTGATGTTATATTGGACGTGTGCGTAATAGAAGTGGAACTCGTTGATTTAGGCCTACATGGTGTATTCAACTTATTCAGAATTTCCGAATGAATAATTTTAAAAGGAATAATTATTGAATGTACAATTTTCAAATTTGAATGTGGTTGGTGGTTCAATTGATGTTATATTGGACGTGTGCGTAATAGAAGTGGAACTCGTTGATTTAGGCCTACATGGTGTATTCAACTTATTCAAAATTTCCGAATGAATAATTTTAAAAGGAATAATTATTGAATGTACAATTTTCAAATTTGAATGTGGTTGGTGGTTCAATTGATGTTATATTGGACGTGTGCGTAATAGAAGTGGAACTCGTTGATTTAGGCCTACATGGTGTATTCAACTTATTCAGAATTTCCGAATGAATAATTTTAAAAGGAATAATTATTGAATGTACAATTTTCAAATTTGAATGTGGTTGGTGGTTCAATTGATGTTATATTGGACGTGTGCGTAATAGAAGTGGAACTCGTTGATTTAGGCCTACATGGTGTATTCAACTTATTCAGAATTTCCGAATGAATAATTTTAAAAGGAATAATTATTGAATGTACAATTTTCAAATTTGAATGTGGTTGGTGGTTCAATTGATGTTATATTGGACGTGTGCGTAATAGAAGTGGAACTCGTTGATTTAGGCCTACATGGTGTATTCAACTTATTCAGGATTTCCGAATGGTGCTCTTCATTTATTTGTAAATCGGATTTCAGAAGATGCATAGGTATGATCAGTGATGTTTATTAATTATTATTCTTGAATGCCAATGCGAGTCATATTTGAAACTGCTGTGCATCGACTGGAGTGGTTTGTAATTTTATATATATATTTTTTTTTGACGTCCAGACCAGCGCAGTTTCAAATGTTGGCAAACAAAGAAACAAATGCTAGGGACGCGATAAAATTAAACAAATGCTAGGGACGCGATAAAATTGTGCGATAAGCAGCCATGATTGGTTGAAATACGTCCTTTCGTACCGTTTTATTGGTCAAAAGTAGTATGACGTAGTAAGAGTGTAATAGTCTCTATAAATATGTACTCACGAAATCCTTTCCTGTATTGTAATTGTAATTGTATTAAAATAAACAAGTCTACATGTCTGAGAGTAGTCTACTTTTCAGAAATAAGTGTTTATTACATGCAGGAAAAATATTAAAGATGTCAGAGAGACCATAACAATGTTATAGTTACCAAATGATGTAACTACAGAATTTTTTTTTCATACTTTGATAAAACCGGTTTGATTAATATTATTAATAACCTTTTTTTATACTTTTATCAGATACTTAAGTTCTAATAAGTCTTGTTGTGGTACCTTGTAATTTTTATCCAATTGTGAGTTAATTTCTTATGAATTTTGGTCATTCACGTACATATACCCTTAAGCGACCCATTATTCACAAAATGAGAACTCAAAACAGAAGAAAACAAATGATGATATCACAACAAACGGCTTGGCCTGCTGAACTCGTAAGACCATAATGCTTAGTTCGGCATAAACGATCGATTTTGCACTGCCTTACAAAAAAATTAAAAATAATTTTTAATAAATGGTAAAAAATTAAATGTTACAGTACTTTCCCGGTCTACAAGGACTGTGAAATCATTAGCTACTAGAATATAACCATTTAAATTTTGTGCCATTTGTTTTGGCCCACTGTGTATATAATTCATGTGACATAGTTTGAAGGGCTCTCAAATAGGAAATGCTCTCGTGGATTTATCTGGGAAATCTCAGACCTCGAGTGACATTTATTAGGACTATTTCGTGAATAAAATAAAAATGTAAATAATATAACCCTAAAATTCGATCACAAAATGTTAATAATTTTATATTAACGAATACTTAACCTATTCAGACATTGTGAAGTTGAAATACTCGTAGATGAATATCGATTATTGCAATAAAGAAATTCGATGTTATTATTCAGTAATGCCAATTGCGAAAAGCGAAATACAGGTTTAACAATATTAATTACATGTACTGCACTTTTCTCATATTATTAAAACATAAATACATTTTCATTATCTGCTGAAATCATAATTTAATTTAACTGTAACAGTGGGGACAGCTATATACCAATGCGTATGTATTCAAAGCAAGACATGTTGCTACACAGTGAAGCCATCTCTGTATAGATAGGCCTAATTAAAACACGAATTTTATTACGTCATACGGAAGGCAGTTTGATAAAAGACATTATTACTATGCAAGGTCTTTGAGTTTGACATGTGATGATGTTACATTTGAACATCTGACTATCTATTAATTGTTTCATTTCATTCACAAAATACCAATCTTATAGGCTACAATTATAGGTTAGGTTAAGTTACCTGTGGTCCAATGTCAGCTGTGTTTTATTTCCAAATCAGTGCAACACGAAAGCATTTTTATAGCTCGACAAACGCATTCTCGCTGTAGTGTGTAACGGAACTAAAGCTGCATCTACACAGTTCAATATTCCAATCGCGTATGTGTGCAATCTGGGAAGAATATTGAAAGACTCAAGTTTAAAAGGCACGTTCAATTAAGATGCATGAAGATTTTGTGTCTACATGGTGCGCCCTTTTGAACGTCGTCTTCACTGCGTAAATATATATTAATTAATATTAAATATCAATCTTGCATTCATTGCTTTAAAGTTGAAAAAAGTTTAACCATGTAGTTGCATCTTAATGTATTCATGATCATCAATTTATGGGGAAACATTTGGCGACAATGATTAACCAAAAGATCACCATGCGATAAATTGATAGCATTAAATATAGCTGCAAAAATTATCGCAAAGTGTGACTGTGATTGGTTGGAATTCAAAATTTCATTACACTTCATTGGTCGAAACTGGAATGACGTCATATAAACGGAATAGTCACCGTAATTTCACGTTAATAGCAGTAATTATTGGTTTATTATATTGTGCAAAGTTTTGTTTAGTGAAATGAGCTTCGTAATTCCTTACATATTGTTTTAAATACACTTTACTGTGAATGTCCATACTGTTCACACTTTTTCTGTGTTACCTGCCGCGAGCAGGAGATGTACATCCCAATTGTTTAGCTCACGGGCCAGCCAAAGTTCGTTCATACTCCATTCCTTTGACAGCACTGCTCTAAAGAGATAGCTTCGGTTTGTTTCGCATATAATTCCTTAATATGATGTGTCTGTCTTCTGCAGGATGAAACTTCGTTAGGTCAGGACGAGGCTGGGAAGAATGAGGACTCTGTGGACCACAGCTCTGATCCCGCACCAGAGGTGATAGCTGAACAGAATGCAGTGGGAATTAATTCTCCTGTGATGGAACATGAAGCTCAGGTCAGTATAGTTTACGAGACATGTTGCTTCTTCTTCTTCTAATGATTTATATCATGTAATAGAACCTCTATTGCCAAACAGCAAACCAATGACAGACCATTGTTTAAGAGGGACGTTGTCCTTTTGAGAAAGATACGGCAGACAAGGTTCATATATAGACTTCTTTTCAATATCAACTTCGGTGGCCTGATTTAGGTTTCTTTCGAAACGGATAGTAGGGTCAAGAACAAGAGCCCGTTTTAAGTGTCCGTTAATAGTAATAATGTCTGCCAGTCTGAAAGAACTATCTGATGATACAGAATGTACTTCCTCATGAATATCCCAATTTAAAGTTTTTAACGACATCGCCAAAGCATGTCGTACACGATGATACGTCTAAAAAATAATGAATAATGTTTTTTTCTGCACAAAATCACACAAAAATTTTTTTTAATGCAAAATTTGAATCTCTTCAGCGTCTGTAAAGCAGTATCATTTTTTCTTTTTAATTTCTGTTTGTGTGATTTTCGAAACGGGATAAGAGACTCCTAGTTTCTAAAAATCGTTGAGAAATTGCTACAAAAGTTCTTTGAGGAAAGCGTTGACGGTACATCCTTCTTGCCTCACTTGAATTACGAAGAATTTCTCCATAAATTAATAACATATGATATTCCTAAACTGTGAATGACATTGTAAATAGTTTATCGAATACCCTGTACTGACAGCCATCTGCTCGGCAGTAGACCTATGGACAGGGAGCTTGAACTCAGCTGACTCGTACTTACGTCTGTGCAGAGTACTGCCTGCTGAACACGTTGCCACGTCTCTCAGGCCAGAATATTAACAAATTTAAGCATGTAGTTTTATTTAATTTCACGAAACGTAATAGAACACACAAAAATTTATTTAAACTAACATTAACTCTTTGCTAGATCAACCTACTGACGTAATTATTTTCCTAAGTTTACTGACGACATAAGTGCTACAACGCAAATAATATAAGTAAAGAAATATTTATTTCTGGGAAATCTACCAAGTTTTGACCCTATATTGTATGGACATTTTGTGATCCTGTAAACCATACATGGGCACAATTTTCGGTTACGTGAGGCACTCGATTTGAGATAGTTTGTTTACTAGGAGAGGAGACTGCAGAGTTGGATGGGAAATATACACTGCTGTGATCTGCGTCACCTTATCGTAATCGCTAAGGCGGTCAGTGGCGAATTATTAGGAAAGCGCTTGGTTAACGTGAGAGACTCGAAAACTTTTATTCAATTTGGCAAATTAATTCGGCAGCTTTAATCATAAACCTCTTTACTATTTCTCCATCATTGAATTGATTTAAGGGGATGCGCTACTGAAAAATATCAGTTTTTGAAGAAATTTCATGTTTTTCTTTTATTCTAAAAAATATTTTACTTACAAGCCCTGCAAATATAATATAATATGTGAAATAAATCGAATTCTGATTTTGAGATCCAAAAATGAAATTTTGAACATTACCTTTTCATATGCTAAATTCAATGCTCCATTACCACAAGCTGTCTTCCAGCTATAATATGCACTATAAAAACATAGAAAACTCTTGTTTTAGATTCCAAAACTGTTTCCAAAAATGAACGTGTTATTTTCAAATTTTATTTTTTAAAAAGTTATTTCTTGACTTAGGTCATTGAAATTTTCCAGATTAATTCATAATCATGATCATAATATGCTATTAAATATACATTATCTCTTAAAATGTAGAAATTAGAAAATTCAGTATCACATCCCCTTAAATCACAGGCGAGAAATTGCGTAACTAGCCAATAATATTCCATCACGTCTGCGTTTATTTTCTTGAATATTCTGGCGTTTCTCAAGATTACTTAATATATTTACGTTCTCGACCTAAAATAATTTCAGAAAATCATATTTCGTTTTCTACGCACATTTGATATATTTTTTTTATAAATTTCTTTTGGAAATAATACGTACAAACAACATTTAATTCCTCATACCTTTTACTGCAGCGTGTATACTATGCAAATGTTAAGATCATAAATTTTCTTCGTAATAGTACGAAAATAACATTTAATATGTCTTGCCTTCTAATTCAGCATGTTCTTTATGACATAAGGAGTAATGTCGTTGTATATTAAATTTATTAATGCCTAATAGGATTTTCGAGCATAACATACATCGTATGTTCTCCCCTTCTAAACAGCAAAATAACTCTTGCTCCCATTTCTCATGAAATAATCGTTTTCTAACGCGTACACACTGCTTTGATAATGCCATTATGCCACCACTGATATTGCTTATGAAACTGATATATAACCTGCCCACTCCTAGGAGCGGCGTGAGGGAGGAACGGGGACTGTGAAGATGATGTCACTCAGAGCGATAAGCTCTGTGAAGGTCAGTGAGGCACAAATTCTCAAGTGAGGCATGATGCCCATCTCTGATGTAAACCATTCTAGGACAGAACCTTCTTATTCATGTATATAATGGGGCCATTGTCATGCATTAGACTAGCAAGTAAGAGTTAGTTGTGCTGTTACTGGAAAAGAGCGTAAATTAGGACTACGATATCATATTAATTCTTTATACAAGACAGTTTAATTTGACCACCTAGTCTTATGGTTGAAAAGAACTAGTGCTTGAAAATCTGGTTTCCAAAAATGATCCTCCATACATTCTTAAGTTAGATTACATGGAACTATTCTGCAGCACATATAAGGATCACCTTCAAATTTATACAGATGGATCTCTAAATCCTAATAATGGGACATCAGGAGGAGGGTATTATATTCCAAAATATCAAGAAAGTTATTTCATACCATGTTCATCCTCCTCCAGTCTTGACACTGAATTGCTAGCTATTGATGCTGCTCTTCAGTGTGTTACTCAAATTTCTGAAAAATCTATTTGCATACTTACCGACTCCAAGGGGGCTATATTTAATATAATCAAATATGTACCAAACCTATACGCACATAGAATTATTCCAATTCAGAAACAACTAAGTAAACTAAAAGAATTCCAAAAGGAAATAACATTTCAATGGATACCTAGTCATTGTGGTCTACCTGGAAACTGGGCGTTAATGCATAGGATGAAAATAAATGGTTCTAAAAGTTAATCTATAACATTTTGTAAAACCCGAGAGGAAACTAGTCTTAATTACGAATTCAGTGGTGTTGTAATTCCGCAAGAACAATGTTGTAAATACCTAGGAGTGTATTTAAACTCCAAACTTTCTTGGGAGAGCATGTTGATAATGTTACGGGTAAAGCATGGAGGGCACTTCACTTTATTATGAGAATCTTGAGAAAGGCTAGCCCCAAATCGAGGGAAATAGCATATCTAACGTTAGTGCGACCATTAATGGAATACGGAACTACATGTTGGGATCCCTATAGAATATATCAGATAAATTCCTTAGAAAGAATCCAGTATAGGGCAGCTAAATTTGTTAAAGGTAAAAGAGAAGATGGAAACGAAATGTTAAAAGACCTTAAATGGGAAACTTTGGAAAACAGACGTAGGAAAACTAGAATAACATCATTGTATAGAGCACATCTAGGTCAGAAAGCATGGGTAGACATAACGGCTCGGTTAGAAAAGCCAACGTACTATGGTAGGAACGATCATGATTTTAAAATCAAATGTAGGAAACAGAAAACGGATGTAGGTAAATTCTCATTTTTAAATAGAATTATAAATGATTGGAATGACCTACCTGCAGCAGTCTTTCAAGGCTGTCCTTCCTTAAGGAGATTCAGGAATAACTTAAGAAGTTGTATATAAAGTGCAAATTAAAATTAAGGTGACATTTAACATTTAATTTTTAAGGTGACATGTATTTATCTGGCCTGACGAGTTACTTCCTTGGTTTGAATTGTAAATTATTTAAAAATAGCGTGTAAGAGGGCCTTAGACTAGAAATGTTTAGTTTAAATGTAGTTCTGTTTATAAGTATGCATAAGGGTGTAATTATTTGACTTATTTGAACTGTTGTATCAGTGAAGCGAGGTGAGTCAGTGAAGTTATGGTTTTACAGTGCAGTGAACAGTTCCGATCAGTGATAATTTATAGCGTCAATGAAATGTGTTCTATAGTGTCAGTGAAATGTGTGCTAAAGTGTCAGTGAAGTGCGTCATAGTGCCACTACAGGGAATGAGATGAGAGTAAAGTGAAAGACTATTGAAACTTATGTAGGACCTATACATAATAATGTAGGTTGTATTGTAAAATTAGGTATTTTATTTATGTTTTATTATTATTATGTTAAATTGTATTGTGTATTCTTATTGTATTGTGTATAAAATTGTATATGTGTTGTAAAATTGTATTGTGTATTGCTAATCATTTTATTGTGTATTGTTTATATTGTGTATACCACTGCCACCGGGTGCTTGCCCACTTGCAGTGTAAATAAATACATCCATACATGCATACATATAGGTTTGGTACATACTTACTTACTTACTTACTTACATGTGGCTTTTAAGGAACCCGAAGGTTCATTGCCGCCCTCACATAAGCCCGCCAGCGGTCCCTATCCTGTGCAAGATTAATCCAGTCTCTATCATCACACCCTACCTCCCTCAAATCCATTTTAATATTATCCTCCCATCTACGTCTCGGCCTCCCTAAAGGTCTTTTTCCCTCCGGTCTCCCAACTAACACTCTATATGCATTTCTGGATTCGCCCATACGTGCTACATGCCCTGCCCATCTCAAACGTCTGTATTTAATGCTCCTAATTATGTCAGGTGAAGAATACAATGCGTGCAGTTCTGTGTTGTGTAACTTTCTCCATTCTCCTGTAACTTCATCCCGCTTTAGCCCCAAATATTTTCCTTAGCACCTTATTCTCAAACACCCTGAACCTATGTTCCTCTCTCAGAGTGAGAGTCCAAGTTTCACAACCATAAAGAACAACCGGTAATATAACTGTTTTATAAATTCTAACTTTCAGATTTTTCGACAGCAGACTGGATGATAAGAGCTTCTCAACCGAATAATAACACGCATTTCCCATATTTATTCTGCGTTTAATTTCCTCCCGAGTGTCATTTATATTTTTACTGTTGCTCCAAGATATTTGAATTTTTCCACCTCTTCGAAGGATAAATCTCCAATTTTTATATTTCCATTTCGTACAATATTCTGGTCTAATTATATTAAATATAGCCCCTTGGAGTCGGTAAGTATGCAAATAGATTTTTCAGAAATTTGAGTAACACACTGAAGAGCAGCATCAACAGCTAGCAATTCAGTGTCAAGACTGGGGAGGATGAACATGGTATGAAATAACTTTCTCGATATTGTGGAATATAATATCCTACTCCTGATGTTCCATCATCAGGGTTTAGAGATCCATCTGTATAAATTTGAAGGTGATCCTTATATGTGCTGCATAGTAGTTCCATGGAATCTAACTTAAGAATGTATGGAGGAACATTTTTGGAATGATTTCCTGGAATTTGTATACTATGTTCTGGAATCACCCATTTCCATGGTGGAATTTCGTTTACAACTGGAGTTTTAGCAATGAGTATGTCTGTGATATAGATTGGTAAAAAAAAAAAAAAGGTGTGATTAATACATATAATTATTCTGCTAAAATATAAAGATGTTTTCTCGAAGGACCAATTCTCTAACCTAAAATATTAAAGAGAGGGCTTGGATAGGGATTAAATATGATTTTAATTCTAGAAACACATTACACAAAGACCCGAAAATTTGAAACTATGTTACGGAAAATGTTAAAAAAGGATCTAGAAAATATTTGGTAGATGAGAAGGTAAATTACAGTACAGTTCCCACTATTCGAGGTTCTATGTTGTCCGAACCGATTTAAAAAAAAAAAAAAAAAAAACTTTAAATGACAGTCGCATTTCCATGAGCGCCAGGTGATTCAACTGTTTCACGGCTCGAGCCTAAATGCTGCCTTCTAGTCAGAACGCACGATGGTTTTTTAAAAGTACATGTACTATTTTTTTAATCGCCTGGAATTCATATTAATTTGATTTGGTCGTTCTGTTTAATCTGTTGAGTAAAAAGTTTATCTAATTTCTTTTCAAAACGCACTTTTCAGTAGCCATCTGTTTTATCCGAGATTTTGCTTGTCTGAGATAGTCTTGGTCCACATTAACATTGTTAGCATCTATAGTAGTTTCATCATCATCATCATCATCATCATCATCATCATCATCATCCTTCACGAATTAGGCCTCTGTAGACCTGTTTCGGCCCATCTAGCAGTCTTCTAAAAAGGCCTTCCTGGTCGATGATGTCCTCTAGGTTTACACTGCATCATAATTTTTGGGATTCTTGAATTTTCCATTCTTCTTACATGATCTAGCCAATTTAATTTGTATCTGTTGATTTTTTTCTTCTACTGACTCTACTTCTAATTGTTCTAAAATTTCTTCATTCCTTTTTCGGTCTAAAAGAATATATCCTGCTGTCCTCCTGAAAAATTTAATTTCCGTTGCTTTGATTCTGTTCATGTCTTTTTTTTTTTTTTTCTTTAATGTCCAAATCTCGCTTTTGTATGAAAGGGAGGGTAATGCTAGTGTGTTATATATTTTTATTCTTGTAGATTTTTGTACTAATTTAGCTTTTAATGTATTGTTTATTATTCCTAGAATTTGTGTAAATTTGGTAATTTTTTGGTCACATCTTTTTCATTTTGATAAGATATTTCACAACCCAGACAATTGAAATTTGTACTTGTTCGAGGTATTGGTTATTGTGTAGTATCTTACTTCTGACTGGGTCTTGTCCTATATATGCCATTACTTTTGATTTTTGTGCTGAAATTTCCATCCCAAAATCTTTTACTATTTTATTTAATGTATATAATCCTCTTTGTAAATTATCCTCTGAATTGGAAATTATGACTTGATCATCGGCATAGAGTAAGGTATTTAATGTTAGAGCACTGGTTATTTTGATTCCTGATGTGTAGATTTGGTTCCATTTTAAAATAATTTCATTTATATAAATATTAAATAAAGTTGGTGATAGTGGACAACCTTGTCGAACTCCATTATTAACTAATTTTCTTTCGGATATACAGTTATTTATTTTGACACTTATTTTGCTGTCTGTGTATATTTCTATTATATTTTGCAATAGCAAATTTGGAATATTTTTATCTTGTAATATGTCGAATAAAAGGTCTCTTTGGACTTTATCAAAAGCTTTCACAAAATCAATAAAAGCTATATGGGTTTCTAAATTAAATTCTCTTCTTTTTTCTAACAATAGTTTGATACTAAATAATGGATCTACACATGATCTTCCTTTTCTAAAGCCATTTTGACACTCCAGAAGGAAAGTTTCAGCATGTTTTTTTAATTGTTCATTTAAAATCCTACTAAATACCTTATAACATATGTTGAGGATACTAATCCCTCTATAGCTCAGTTGGGAGAGCGTTGGTACGTTTAACCAAAGGTCCCGGGTTCGATACCCAGCCCCGAAACAATTTTTCCCTCAAAATTATTCAAATCAACTTTACAGGGAGTTATACCTGAAAGCTTGATTTGCATAATACACGTCACTGTTCGTTAACAGAAAACCACAATTTAAGTCACACAGAGTTAGTGTGCACTCAATGTTGGTTGCTTGACGGTTGTCAGCCCACTTTGAGGTCTGTGGATATAGAGGGAAAAATTGGATCGGTGTCTGGTAGAGTTCCCGGGTAGCTCAGTTGGGAGAGTCACGTTTAACCAAAGGTCCCGGGTTCGATACCAGGCCCCGGAACAATTTTTCCTCGAAATTATTCAAATCAACTTTACAGGAGTTATACCTGAAAGCTTTATTCGCATAATACACGTCACTGTTCGTTAACAGAAAACCACAATTTAAGTCACACAGAGTTAGTGTGCACTCAATGTTGGTTGCTTGACGGTTGTCAGCCCACTTTGAGGTCTGTGGATATAGAGGGAAAAATTGGATCGGTGTCTGGTAGAGTTCCCGGGTAGCTCAGTTGGGAGAGCGTTGGTACGTTTAACCAAAGGTCCCGGGTTCGATACCCGGCCCCGGAACAATTTTTCCCTCGAAATTATTCAAATCAACTTTACAGGGAGTTATACCTGAAAGCGTGATTTGCATAATCCCTCTATAGTTTTCAACATTTTGTTTATCTCCTGTTTTATATATGGGAATAATTACACTATTTTTCCATTCTTCCGGTAAATAAATAATTATTTTATTATAATTTTTAATCTAGTTTTCTACAAAATTAAATCCAATTATTATATATGCTATGAACATAACATGTATGTTATACAGAATCCAACAATTGAAACTTTTCTTTATTTTTTTTTTCAGATTGAAATACATAAAAAAGGAGATAATAGTCCTGTTAAGACAACTTTGGATACAACAAAGGAAAAGCAGATTGCAGTCTTAAGACCTCAGGTTTTGCCGTTACAAACTAAATTTGACTCTGATGTGCATTTCCTTCCTGGAGTCGATGATTTGGACGGTCAGAAAACAGGAAATGTAAATAACAATCCCACATGTGATGTAGATGTAGCAGACGAAGGTAATTCTCGCAAACTGCAAGATGAACCTTTTCGGACTGATGGCGTACTCTCTCGATCAATTCCAGTGACTAGAAAGAGGAGATGCGAAGAACTGTGTCGCCTAAAGGTTGAGTTTTATTCTAAACGTTTAAAATATTTGGAAACCGAATCCAAAATTAAAGGAAGAATCTTTGAAATCGAAAAGAAAATTAGAGAAATTGAATTTGCAAAACTAGAAAATGGATTATTCATGTAATCATTTTAAAATCAAATTATTTTCTGAAACAATGTGCTTCTTATTGTTAATAGGTCAACATATGTAATAACATAATTTATTTGTAAGATGTATAAATAATTATAATGATATCCAATGTCTTTCTTGAATATGTTAATAATTTTCTTGTAGTTCTTACTGTGGTTTCTTGACAATTCGTTCCAAGAAACACGACAATTCATCCCACCGCGATATAATTTGTAGGGTCCAGGGGAAAAACCTGCTAAGTCACATTTTACTGTTTTCACAGGAGAGAAAGTTAAAAGTTTCAAGGTCCATTACATTCTATTGTCTCTGAGGTATGATTCTTCAAATATTTCTGGCTTTATCAAGTTTTTACTCTGTATAATTAAACCACAGAAATCTCTACTGCCTGAGGTATTACATGACATCCAAAACAAAAAATTGATAATTTTGGACTTAACAGGTTTTCCTCCTGGACCCTATTCTGTAGGAAGAAGGCAGGCTTTTTTTGGAAATGATTTTAAATCATTTCAGAACAATTTTTCGATATGAATTTAGAATGAGACCAAATTATTTTGAAATTATTTGAAATTATCCCACAACAATTTTTCTCCATTGCTTAACAACATTCGCGAATTAAGAACAAGGCTAAAATCGTTTCTCGTTTGTAGAATTAAAACAGAATTAAGAAGTAGGAATTATGAAACGACACATCTGAGAAAGGAAAATCCAAATTAATTTGGAAAGGATATCGTATACAATCATAAAGAAAGAAATAAGAAATCGGAGTGGAGATTCTACTGCTGTAAGTTAGCAGTCCGAAGCGAGACCAATAAATCATCACTTATGCAGGAGATACTAAGGTAGGATGGCCAGATCTTTTCCTCCTACACTGCGTACTTCGCTGATTAGGAACATATTTCAATAATCAGACTTCAGAGGCATACAAACAATTGTTCTTCCTCTGACACATATCGTCAAGTGAGATGTACTGCCTGATAATAGATGTACATATCAGTCCGAGACCTCAATCAGGGGTAATTTTGTAGTAATAAGAAAGGATTAGTAATTATATGTTTTTTAAGTCGTCACGGTGGTTTATAGTTGCTAGAGCACTGGACTTATCCTGTGGACCTAGGTTCGATCCCCAGGGCAAGTCCGTGGTCCAATAATACTTGGGTGTTCTCCCAGGGACCCGGTTTCCCTGTGATATCCCAACAATCTCCATTATCATATCATTACGGGTTTAGTGTAGACCAATCTCGTGGGCAACGACTATCCCTAAATTTGTCTAAATATGATTGAATGACGTAATCAAGTACCCACCATTTGTAATAAAAAAAATACATGTTATATAACTTGGAAGTGAAAAAAAAAGTATCGCCCAATTTTGCCCTTACTTTCGAACAATTAAAGATAGCAACCCTGCGCATGGTTCAGGCATATTGATTTCTTATTTTCATTTCGAGGCGCCTTTGAATTGGAAATCGTAACATCTGATAACAGCAGTATTGCATCTCTTTTACCAGATCATAAATCACGGCAGTCTTGATCTGTATCCATGCTGATCATATAGGTAAGTGTACTTTCGCTGTTACTGGTTTTGTGTTTATATTGTACCTGAGGATTATTATTTACATTCAGTTTTAAAACCCAAGTAAGTACGGTTTATTTCCGCATGAAATACCGCATATTGTTACGCCGTTCCCAATGAGGCAGTAAGTTACGTTATTTCTTTCTCACGATGGGACTCTGTCTTAAACCAAGTACTTAACATCATTTCAAAACATTTACAGTAAGAGATATTACTGTACTTCTATGCATCTAATTTAATGGAAGTTTCTATTTTACTCTACGTGGGCCCAAAATGAAGAAATGTCATTCATTCCTTGTATACTATTGCCTTCCATTAACTTCGAATTGCAATCATTCATTGTTACGGTAATCAAATTATATCTAGAAGAAATCTTTTAAATTTCGTAATTATTTACTTAACCTCACTGTGAGTTTACCATATTTGACACATAGGAGTAGTAGCGTTTGATTGTGGGGATCGTGTTGCGCTGTGTACCACCCTCCGCAGGTGCAGTGTTGCCGCGACCTACTCACGAAAATCAGGAAGAAAATCATCGAAAAAAAAACAGGAGATAACAGTAGATTAATTAATTTCCTCATTCTATTATATTAATTACAAAACAATGTATAGTATAAAAAGATGATAGTGTTGTGTAACTACAGCCATCTCTAGCCAATTTATGTAACTAAGTCCATCAACACGTGCAACAATACATAAAATATGTTTGGTAGAACTTTTGTCGGCATTATCTTTCTGTGTTTTCCACTGCCGTTATATTTTGGACAATAGCTACAGTTTTTGTAAGCCCACAAGTTACCTTTGTCGCAATTTTTGAATCTGGACAAATATTCTTTTCTCCCTCCATAGTGTTTATTTTTGTAAAATCACTCGTAAAACCTGATCGTTTTTTGTCCTAAAGTGTCTGATCTTTTCAAATACGGTACTTTGTGTTCCTGCGTGCATTTCCAAACCTATTTTTCCTCTTAGGGGTAGAAGAGGACCGATGCACCAGAATTTAAGAGGTGATTGTACATGTTATATATCAAAACTTGTAATACAATTTTCCTTCGATAAAGCATCTTTAAGTAGAAAAAAAAATAGTCTTTGCCCAATGTTTACAGCACTCTATTGCGGTAACTGCCTGGGAGAAATGATTGATTGCTATACAAGCAGATAGGTAAAAATAATCTTAATAGTAATGTACGGCATTGATTCTTTTTTATACAAATTAAACCGTTTAGTCACGAATTAAATGGAATAATTTCGAAAATCGTTAAAATAAATCTTTCACCTCAGCGGACTGCCGTGTGTCACTGAATACATCTGAGGAGGAGGGAAAGGTAAGGAGTGCAGGCCGTGCTTGTCAGAATTAGCAATAGCCGTGATGTTGCCAAATGTTTCACGGAAACATAACGATTTCGTCTAAAATGGTGAACGTTAGAGAAAAAACTTACTTAGATTTTTCAAGTCTCTCCTCATGATCTATTACCAGTTTCATTTTGGTGCAGTGGTTACCTTCCATTCTGTATATTGAGAGAGAGAGAGAGAGAGAGAGAGAGAGAGTTTGTGTAGTTGCGAGCGTATTGAAAATCCGAGCATAGTACCACTTATGACTTTAGCATGCCCAAAAGGCAGGAGAAATTCAGACTTTTGACAAAGAAATCAGTAGAGCAGTAGAGTCCATTGAAAAACAGGAAATCTCCTGGTAAATCAGTAGATATGGCAACACTGCGCAGGCGTGTTTTTCAGCAAGTTAAAGGTTAGATTAGCTGATATACCGGTAGTTCAGTAACAAGAGACCGAAGACTGTGACAAGGTTAGAGAGGGTAGCTAAATGACAGGAGACAAAGAATTGTGAAAAAATTAGAATGGGTGTGAAGGTTACTTATGCACTTGTCACTAGAGTAAATTGCTGAAATACAAACGCCTAGGATTTATATCTTATATACCCAAAATCGTGCGTGAATGAAGTACACCGCCATATTTCCTGAATGTGACGTAATTTGTATAGCATATAAGTAGTTTGTTGCAAGATGCTTGAAAGTTTTTCCAATAAGTCAGATTCTGCAAACAGGCCTAGATATTAGTTTCTTTATCGTCTCTTTCAGTTGTCATGGATGTCATTAAGATGGAACCAGATGTCGACCCATTGGCTATAGAAACAAATGAGAACACAGACTCAGAAGAGAAGAAGGCTTTCTCACAGGTAAATTGAAAGTCTTTGACATTTATTTTTTATACCTACAGAGTGATGCAAAAAATATATATATACGCTGTTTAATTACCAATAACTTTCAAATTAATTCACGGAAACGTCTTATTTTCGGTGAAAGTGTAGCTTAATGTTCGAAGTATTGAAATCACTGTAGGTGTTCGAAGTCGTCGACTGTAACGTGTCCAGTTGAATATCTGCACAGGAACGTGCGATGGATTCTGGTAGCTCATCCAATATGCGTGACTTTTGTCGATAAATGACGTCCTTTAGTGTTCCTGACAAGTGTTAGGTTTGGGAAATGTAGTGAATTCTACTATCTGGGTCGTCATCGTTCATTACGTATACCAATCTTGGGGTGTGACTCACCTCGGTTTCACCAGCGTATAGGTAACTAAGTATGGACACTTCGCGTCGGTACTTTGATGTAGCCGGACTGATTTGAACGACCTTCAAGCCAGCTAGAGCGTGAGATTCTGTTTTCTCCCTAGAGTTGGCGCTGACATCACACCAGCTAGCAGTCGACACAGCGGAAATATAACACATAATTAATACATCTAGGTACATTATGTACTCAAAATAAATCGGACGTTGCTAAACACCTGCATAGAACAATTAAAATGCCCATTGTAACTCAAACCAAGAAATGGATCCATAAAATAATAAATCCGTCAATAACTGTAATGTCTAGACTCTAGAGTTCCTTTATAATGAGAGTTGAGACGTTGACCCCAACAACAATTAAAATATAGTTAATTCCCGATTTACCACGAAAATCGTCTGTAGCTGCATTTAGATTGGCAACAGGCAATGATTGTTTGGCCAAACATCTGCATAGAATTGGAATATATCAGTCCCCTAACTGCCCATTGTGCAACTCAAACCAAGAAATGGATTTGGAACATCTCAAAATCTGTGCTTCAGTTGCTGGCCATGATAATACCTTTGAAAAATATTGGAGTGCAAGAGGTCAAATGACTTTATTGTCAAACGCCTATCATTAGAAAACAACAACAATTAAAATATGTAATGATTTGATAGCATTGAAAATGGAAAAACAAAACTCTTATGAGAAGTAAACCCATATACCTGTATTATATTATATACAAATATTAAACGAATTTGATACATAATTTTATAATGTATTATATTATAATATAATTTATTATATCTGAAATAAAAAAATTATTATTACTACTAGTTTGTCACTGAGAAATAAGGAAAAGCTGTTCACTTGAATTTATTTGAAGCAAAGCGTTACTGGATTATGCAATAAGGTAGGCGATGTTTGGATCCTGTGTCTCAACTCTATACTCAGTTATTATCTTATCGTATGCTCGATTACACTAACCTCTAGCGCTTGAAAGTGGAACTAAACGCCGGCGCACAGAGAAACAAAACACTGGAAAATTCGCTCAGTGTCCATTCTTTATAATCCCTATTCGCTGGTTTCACGGGCTTCTATGGTGAGCGAGTGAATTGTATCAGAGCACGGGAGTTCGCTGGACTTGTTGCTGTTACAGGTCGTCCAGAACATTGTTTGTGCACGTCCTAAACACAGTCTTCGGCTTCAAATTTGTCTCGAATACGCGCAATTGTTACACGTGTCGGTGACTGTGTTAGATACTCATTTCGCCATTGGCGCTGAACCTCATTAATGTTTTCGTACGTAATGTACCTTCTTTTCATCGAATGTCAGCCTTGTACCAACCATGGTTTACTCACGTAACCAACAATGGCGGCGGTTGCTATTTAACCTACAACAAAACGAAACAAAACAATGCTTGTGTGGCGACTGCCATTTAACAAGAGAACATTAAACTATTAAACTACCAAACATGAGACGTTTCAGTCAATTAATTTAAAAATCATGGGCAATTAAACATGTACACATTTTTTGGGCCATTCTGTATATGCCATGGATATCATATTATTATTTATTATTCAAGACGTGATAATTATTTCACCAAAGCCATTTTAGGGTTGAATGTTTAAATCGTCTTACAGAATTAAGATTTAAGTTTTAACATAAAAATAAGCTGTATTGAATGGGTTAAAGTTCCAAAACTTCACAATCGTACATTATAAAAGGTATATACTAGTTTATCTAAACGATTAGAGTGATTAACTGAATAAGCCTATTATGAAATACAGAGCCCAAGAAGACGGATGCAAGTCCTGTATTTAAATACATTTTGGTATGAATTACCAGAGTCCAACTTGTAACAGCTAAATTCAAATGCAATACAGCAAATTTAATCTACTGACATATTTTATCTCTACATTGTCCAGGATGTCAATTTACTGAATCTGCACCCAACTCAGATAAAAACAGAATGTAAGAACATCAGCTATGATGTCATATCAGAGTTGCAACATGGTGAAACTCCAGTGGCAATTAAAGATCCCAAGATAAAGTGTGAAGCTGAGGTGAGTGAAGATCATATGGTGCGCTATATCTTTCAATACTTTTAAATCTTTTTAATATAATTGTGTTTTTTTGTATTTGAGGATCTCGGGCGTAAAACATAGTAACTGACATTTCAGTCAAAAATGAGATATCTAGCGTATAATATGGTATCTTACATTCTGCTTCTAATGCAGTAGTCGGTTTTCCAACATCTCAACAGATGGCAGAACTATACAGATTTTTTAACTACCTAATAACTTCAAATCAGTAAAACGTCACTTACCATGTTTTACTTACGAATTCCTCAATATTATGAAAAAGCATTTTGCCAAGGCATGTAGCACGTATGGGCGAATCCAGAAATGCATATATAATGTTAGTTGGGAGGTTACAGGGAAAAAGACCTTTAAGGAGGCCGAAACGTAGATGGGAGGATAACATTGAAATGGATTTGAGAGATGTGGGATATGCTAGGAACTGGATTAATGTTGCTCAGGATAGGGACTGATGACGAGCATACTTGAGGGCGGCAGTGAACCTCCTGGTTCTCTAAAAGTCATTTGTAAGTATGGTAATGCATTTCCCTTTTAAGTTTATAATAATTTTGACTGAAATCTTATTCAATTATGCATTTTTTCTATTTGTACAACTTTAACAGCGCTCAGTAACTTTTGTTTTATGGTATTGTCATTAAAAGTCTCAGAAAGCAATTTTAATCAATGGTCTTTTGTTGAAATATGTTTTTAGTCATTCCTATTATTCTTAAACATTCTGAAATTTGATTTCTTTACCAGCTTATTTTTTTCATTTTCCTGGAATATTAATCATTAGACCATGAAATGCAAAAAATCATCTAAGGCTTCGTGAATATATATATACATATATATATACTAGACTGTGGTACGCAGTGCCATCACCTGTTCTGGATTCATGACGAGAGAATCTGGCAAACGTGTATGGCATTGAAAATTGGTTGATTATTTGTTTAGTAAATTTATACACTCTTTCTATTTTCTCTGCTTTCCTCCTTCAGGAACAGTATTGTGACTTGGACGCAGTGAAGGAAGAGCTAAAACTAGAAGTAACAACAGAGGAGTACGAGATTCTAGCTGAAAGGTGAGTGTAGTGCGCAAGACTTCATTTCGTCCTTTCATTCATTTATTAAAAATATATATCGCAGAGGTACCAACTATTACGTATTTCCAATAATCATTACGACGTAGCAACATTTTCACTGCATATAACACTGTGTACCAAGATTCATGATGAGGTTTCAGGACGGTTATATTGTCGGGATGAAATATAATAGACATATCACACAGGTGTAAACTGAAAGACTCAACCCTCTGCGTTTTCCTGAAGTTGGTATTAAAAACAAAAGACATGCAGTATTCAATACTCTAGTAACGATTGTACAGAAGATAGATGTTCAGCAAGATGCTCCATTAGTTAAGCCCTTGCGTAAAAAAAAACATGTCCGCGTTTCAAGAACACGAGTATTTAATTTATTAACTAGTTTATTTTAGACATTATCAATGGTATGTATGCAGTAGTTCATTTATTAGGTGTAGTATTTACTAAGAAACGTTAGGAAAATATGCAGTGTTCTGAAAAAAGGTTCCAGTGTTTAGAGAGGAGGTAGCATGCATCAAACCGAGAAATAAAAATCCTGCAAACATCGGTCCTAAAATTAATATCTAAGAAATAAACAGATGTTTATCATAACTGTAAGAGGAACATATCTTCCACTGTGAGCTCTTTGGCAAGAAACAAATGAGAAAACAGAATGCAGCCGTTTGTCACTATAATCTTTTCGCTGTAAGAAAAATCCTAATATAAACAATAGCACGTGACTGAAGTGAGGCTTCATTGGCCACTGTTTGGCGCCATAGATTCTCAGTACGTGTTCCCGCCTACTGTTGTACATTCTGTTTCATGTTAAACATTTTCCGTTACTCGTCAAGTAGGCCTAACCTCACTACTATGCATTCGTTTGCTTAGAAAACATTTACTTTATAATTATTGTATTTAAAACTCACTTAACTTATTATATACATTTAAGACTATTTGTTTTTCTCCGCTTTTGAGAGGGTTTCCACTCTTATATTTAATAACCACACACACCGAGGATGCAGAAGCCATACTTCAGTACCACGTGCTTACGTGAACAACTACGAGCTCAAGTGATGCCAGCTTGTATAAGAATAGACTACCTCGGTATTACTGTTGGTATTCATCCGCGTTCATAGTACTTAACAAAACATAAAGGTAGCTTTTCTTTTACATATCGTTTTACATATGAGTGAAGTTATATTTCATTGTATTTATCAACTAAAATTCAATTTTTTATTTTCAAATAATACAAGATTGTGGTTTCCAAATACGAACTATATTTTCCTGCGTCATGTGAGTGTTTCGACTGGGAGCCAATCACGGGTATGGCAGCAACGTACTTATGTTTATATTAGGATTTTTCTTACAGCGAAAACAGTATACGTAATAGTTTCGTGTCTGTTGAACAGGAGAATGTTTTGTTTCTTCCCAAAGAGCTCACAGTGGAAGATATGCTGCTTTTACAGCAATGGTAAACATTTTGCTCATTTCTCAGGAGATATTATTTTTAGAACCCATGGTTATAGGACTTTTATTTCTTGTTTGAAGCATGCTACCTTTTCTCTAGGCATTGGAAACATTTTTTCACAACACTCTGTATAATTAGAAACAAAATTACCTTTCATTGCTCGCGCTGCCACAAAATTACTGTTCTTATGTTAAGTATCAGAACTTCAGGACAAAATTTCATCACGTCTAGTTTATATATCTGTACTGTTTATAATACTTAACTTACATGTTAGATAACATAATACCATTATTAATTCGCAAAATTTCTTCTGCACTCAGCATTTTAGTTAATGGTTTAATCAATTTCCTCCATTAAGATCTTCTTGCTATGCAAGATTCTGAAAGAAGGTGTGGTGCACTGGTGGTATATAAGTAAGGAGTTGCTAGTGATCCTTCATTTTAGCTTCTATGATTTTTCTCCCTTCTGGATATAAAATAGCGGGCCTACCCCCACTTGTGGGCGAAGGTAAAGTCCAAACTCTTCCAGTCTTCCACGTCTTTCAGTGTGTATTTGAATTTTGGATTTGAATATCATTGTGTAACTAGATTATGTAGGTATGTAGACATTGAATTTGCAACCACTTTACCTGATTTCCATCTACGGTCTTATTTCTGTGAACAGCATTGTCTTTAACTCAATTAGCAAGTGACACAAAATCGTTTTTCTATATTGTTATAACCAGGAATGCTTTCTTTTTCTTTGCTTTTGATGCCAATTCCGTCTAATGTTCAGGAATATAGGCTTGAATATTACTCTTGTGGCGAACTCTTTTAGTTACACCAAAATCGGCATCATTTGGGAGCAAACTGTGATCCTTTCTCAACGATAAACAACGAAGGTTAAAAACTGATGGTAACTTCGCAAATTTTAGTATTTTAATTTAATTACTATCATCCGTGAAATTACTCAAAATGGTGGCACCACTTCTATCACGATCATCCACCTCTCTGTCATAAACAGATCCAGAATAATGAGAATGGATTTCACTTACCTCATATATCAGAAAATTATTATTTTCAAATTACTTAATATATCAAAGTTGACTTAGAATGTTTAATTTTAACCACAATTTTTGTTCAGATCTCTAAATACATAAATTCAGATCACATTCAGAATAACTGAAATCTACTTTAGAGCCAGCTATTTTCAAAGAACTAGTGATAAGCTAGGAAAAGGTATTGGACATGGCCCACTATATTAGTACTAAACAAAGTACCCATGCCAGCTAGAAGTACACAAGTATGTATGATAAAAGATGGCAAGGAGATACATAATTCTAGTCATAATCCATTTTTTCCTGGTAGATATGTTCGTTTCATAATTAAATACTCAGTTGCCGTCTTAAAAAATCATCTATATGCTAAATACTCCACATAATATTTTAATTATATCTTTGTGATTGAAAATCTGTATTTTTATCTCAAATTTTTATCTATATATTTTTTTCATGTCCCCATTCATGTACAACCATTGTTGTAAATTGTGTTATTCTCTGTCTATAGGCAAGCCTTGGAAGGTCAGATAGTAAAAATAAAAAATAAGGAACACAGACTTTCAAATGTGTTAAAGGTGGACATGTACCACTTTTTTATACAGGATCTCATTATTTGGTTGAAGCTGTTTTCGCAGTCCAAAGAAATCAGTATGCAAATGTATTCGACAGTTGTAAAACTTCCAAAAGCAACTTTACATGTAGCTTTGAAAAATGCTCACTTTATGGGGGCACGTTAAATATAGGGGACATCTTCATCGTGTAGTGAATACTTTCCTTTACTATGAGTCAGCAAGTACCTTGTTCGATTTCCAGCTATCCTGAAAAAAATCTGATAGTGATCGAGAAAATGAGAAGGCACTACTTGTAAAGAGATCATTAAGAAAGCTAATAGCCCCTTTGGGGGGCTGATGTTAATCCTGTGTCATCTAGTAGCTATGCAGTTATCTTCCAGGTGCGACGTAATCAAAATTATATTAAACACAAACACACTATCCTTCTGAATTTACTATAGCAAGCTACTCCAATTTTTTTTACTTTAGTTTTTTGAAACAGCCCCAGGTCTTTAAATATTCTGTGTGCATTATTATGTAGATATTCATTGTTAACTCTTCTGCTACCATAATTTCTTTCACATCTTACTGTGGTCAAGATCATATCACAATCTTTATTAAGTATTTAGAATATTTAATAATGTATGTATTACGGAGTGTAGAGCTACAGAAAATTTATAAATGTAAAGTAATATTCTTATTTTTAAAAGTACAAGTTGGTTAAAAAATCTCTATCCATTTTGTTGTCAACGTGTACCAAATTAACGAATTTTAGATATGTTATTCATAACACTATAAGATAACATAGAGTAAATTTTAACTTGTCTTCCTTCCATTTCAATGCAGACTTCTCAACTCTATACAATTTTCACAAAAGACAGCTACAAGCTATGAATGTCACAGTATTATAACATAGATTGGAAATTATTTCAGATTACTGTTCAAATTTATAAACTCGAGTAAGTTACCATACCATATAACAGTGAATATCTCGAAAAGATTGGAAAATATTTCAGTTCATTGTTGCAATTAAATATTCGAAAACCATCTGTACAACAAGGAATATCTAAAAAATTTATAACAAAATAATTACTTCTAGAAATAACACACAAAATTATAAAATACAATGAAAATTAGAAACCAGCGTTCATGACAATATGAATAACAATATGAAAATGATGTAAATAACACAAAATCGGTATTTTGCAATTACACCAACTGAAAATGAAGAAAATTAAGCTACAAATTGAATTTTATATCCTGGAATTTCCACGACACAGACTACCAAGTGGGTTACAAGATCATTCCGCAAGAATAATTTGAATTACTGCTTAAAGTCTTAAAGTAGATTGATTATTTATTTGAATCGTTCCTTGTTGAAAGGAACCAAGTCCACATTTTTGTCAATTTAATTTTTTTATCGATTTGTAATGTAGAGAGCAAGCTGCTTCTGTTGGTGTTGGTTGTGCTTTATTTGAGGTGATCAATCTTGTCATTTGGTGTTGAAAGGAAACTAACTCCTGTAGATAGTGCCTTTCAACACGGAACGACGAAGATTCCAGGTTGGCGGCCCTGTGCTAACAGTATATTCTGCCTCCAATATTTCGCGGTTTTATGAGTCTGCAGAGACTGATTGTTGATTACTAGTTGTTTGTCGCATTAAATGTTCAGATTTGATTATTCTATACTTGATAACAGTACCAGATAATGGAAGACGGAATACACGAGAAATTGTAATCTTATTAGCCTATTACAGAAAGTCTATCCTGAAGGACGAGTTCCAATCAAAACAAGCAAACTACGAGATGTGAGGAAAGTTTATCGTTATGTTACTACATCAGGAGATAGCAAAGATTTCTATGATGAAATATTGCAATGGCCAACGGAATAAAAAGAAAACCTACTTTATTGAAAACAGTAATTTATTTGCACTGTTCTTCTGTATTTACCGAATAATAATATTGGTTAATTCAATCAAATAGTATGGATATTTCAAAAACGTTTTATTTTCTGAGTTATTCTCATTACAAAGGTGTATGATTACAGTAAATATTCTTTGTATTTTATGAAAATAATGTATGTTATACTGCACCATGCAAGTAACATGTTTCATAGTTGATTTATTTTCTTAAGACATGCATTACAGGTAATTTAATAAATTCCCAATTTTTTTTTCTTATAGGCCAAAATGTGTTTACATTTTTATAAATTGAGCATTTCCATGTTGAAAGGAACTAAGTCCAATGACGTGTTTCCTAGATTGGAAAGATTCTAATGACTGTGTGAATATTTTTAAGAGTCTAAACTAATTCTGTATGCCTATATTTTATGTGCACATTGTATTTTGGTTTAATCTTCGATAGATTACTCACAAAACAGTTTTTTTCGATTATCTCAAAACTTTAAAAAGTAGACTTGGTTCCTTTCAACAATAACCGATTCATTTGTGTTTTGATTATTCTAAATGTTATAAGACATGTTATAATGAAAAATCATCAGTGGAGTAATATTGCCCCCTCTTAGGTAGCCTGTGTTCTAATTTTTCTGATTTTTCAACATTAACCGTTAAGAGAAAGTTGTCTGTATTCAGGGTATATTTCCATTTCATTGACAGTTATAGCTATGCTGGTGCCCAAGGAAATGAAATACCACAGTGCGACGATATTTCACGTAAACAACACTTGACCATGGGTCAGAGGCGGGAAAACTGTTCTGATGAACTGAAGACACGCAAAGACAATTGGAATAAATGTAATCCTTCAGACAACAATATAGCGACTTCCTCGTCTCTTAAAAGTCAACACACTGGCAAGAAACTATTCAAATGCGAAATTTGTGAAAAGTGTTTTGCGCGTTCCGAACATCTGAAGAATCATGCACGTACACACACTGGCGAAAAGCCATTCACATGCGATGTTTGTGGAAAGTGTTTCTCGGAGTTGGGACATCTCAAGATTCATACACGCATTCACACGGGCGAGAAACCGTTCACATGCGATGTCTGTGGAATGTGTTTCTCTCGATCAAATCATCGGAAAAGTCATGAACGTCTGCATACAGGTGACAAACCATTCAATTGCAACGTCTGTGGAAAGCGTTTCTCGCAGTTGGGATATCTCAAAGCGCATGAACTCACACATACAGGCGTCAAACAATTTAAATGTGATGTTTGCGAAAAGTGTTTTTCGTGTCCTCGATACCTTAAAACCCACGCACTTGTACATAAAGGCGAGAAACCTTTTAAATGCGATGTTTGTGGGAAATGTTTTTTGCGTTCGCTGTATCTGAAAAGCCATTTACTTCAACACACTGGCGAAAAACCATTCAAATGCGATGTCTGTGGAAAGTGTTGCACCCAGTGGGCGCATTTGAAATCCCATCAACGCGTCCATGTTGGCGGCAAGCCTTTCAAATGCGAAGTGTGTGGGAAATGTTTTTCTGGATTGCAATATTTCAAAAAGCATGTACGCCTGCATTCAGGCGAGAAGTCAGTCTAATTCATTGGCTTAGGAATGTATGGCTTGAAGTATTTGTATATTTCACAAGAAGCGCTTCCATTTTATTGATAGCTATAGCTATACAGGTACTCAACAAAATGAAATACCACGAACTAAAGCTTTCCACGTAGTGCCTCACGACAAAACTTTTAGAGAAACTAAGCAGGCTTCCAATAGATAATCGAGTAGTAGGATAGATATATAAATTATTAGAAAACAGGACCCAAAAGTTCAGACTAGGAAAAGAAATATCGGAACAAGGAAATGTAACATCAGGCGTTTCTGAATGGGCGGTTCTTGCACCTCTATTGTTTTATATATATATATATATACGATATAAATAGAAATACTACTCAGGTAAGATTATTCGTGGACGACTGTATAATATATAGACAAATTAGTGATGAATCCGATGATGAAGCATTACAAAACGATCTTAACGTTATTGAAACCTGGGCGACAGAAAATAAAATGAAAATCAGTGTCAGTAAAAGTAAGTCAATATCCTTCTGTAGAACACATAAAGAAATTTGTCTCAGATATCAGCTGAATGGTACATCGGTGCCATAAGTGAACACTTGTAAATACCTAGGTATATATTTAAGTAACAAACTGGGTTGGGTATTTCTCTATGCGTATTCTTAGGAAAGCTAACCGAAGGTCAAAAGAATTAGCGTACAAAACCCTTGTTCACCCAATTATGGAATATGGAACAGTAGCTTGGGATCCATATAGACAAAACTAAATCGATTCTATAGAAAAGGTCCAATGCAGGGCAGCAAATTATATAAAAATGGGAGGGGGACATGGTGAAGAGATAGTAAAAGATTTAGGGTGGGAATTTCTGAAATCAAGACGGCGAAAAACCAGACTTAGTGCATTGTTTAAGGCACAAATGGGACACAAAGCATGGACCGACATCAGTGCTAGATTAGCAACACCATCATACTTAGGCAGAACTGATCATATTAGGAAGTTTAAATGTAGAAAACAAAGAACGGACGTGGCAAAATTTTCCTTTGTTAACCGCACAATAGTAGACTGGAACAGCTTACCTGCGGCAATCTTTCAGGGTGGTCGTCTTAATATCAATACATTTAAGGAAAGTGTTAAGATTAGACTTAAGTTGATATGTAATTAATTGAGGTGACTTGTAATTACTTAAGTTGAAAATAGTTAGGTTTAATATAAGTACTTACAAGTTAGATTTACTATAGTATAGTTTTATTTATAGTCCTTGGTTTATTGCATTTATTGATATATTTATAGTTAGAATTAAATTTACATTTATATTATTTTTATTACTGTAATTATTGTAATATTATTGTACATTATATATGACTCACCGGGTGTATACCCAATTGTAGTGTTAATAAATACATACATATATACATATGCAGACTGGGAGATATTTGCAACATCTGTAAACTACGTTTGTCTGCATTCCACACTCAACCATCAGAGAAGTGCAAAGCAAAAGTGCAATAATTTATAGAGAGATTAAATTTGCTGGGTCACTGGCTGAAAAGATACTGCCAGAAATAACGGCAAAAGGGAGAAAAGTCTGGGACAGAAAAGGTATCAGATGATAGACAACTTTAAGAATTGGATCGTGTGTGGACACTTAAGGCAATGCACCACTGAAATTTGTATTTTTTAAACTACTGGTGGGATTTTTTTTTTTTTTTTTAGTTTTTAGCCACTAAGTAGGGTTATTCTCTAAGTAGCTATATGGTCAAAGTTTCATATACATTGAAATTGAATTGAATGATATGAAGGTGATAATGCCGGTGAAATGAGTCCGGGGTCTAGCACCGAAAGTTACCCAGCATTTGCTCATATTGGGTTGACGGAAAACCCCGGAATAAACCTCAACCAGGTAACTTGCCCCGACCGGGAATCGAACCCGGGCCACCTGGTTTCACGGCCAGACGCGCTAACCGTTACTCCACAGGTGTGGACATATAGAAATAGTAAAATTTAGGTTTATACTTGTATATTGTAAGAACTTTGTTGATGACGCCAGAACATGTATTTGTTTTATTGTGTACTAATACAATTTTATTCTGCATTGCTTTGGCTACCTCGAAAAATGGTTAAATGTTAAGGTGGGTGGATGGAGAATGGATGTAAGAGAATTTTTGACTAAGCCAAAACATGTATTTGTTTATGGTGAATAAATATATCTGGGTAATTTCATAGAAGCAGTGTACTGGGTACAAAGATACATCTTAATTAGAGCATGCTTAAGGGGCTATGGTGTATGCTAAAAAGTAGAAAAATTCCCTCTAAATTGTTTTCAGAATATTGTTAATTATTAAGACATAGGTTGTATAGAAATATGTGAAATATACAGATTTCGGCGATTGAGTAATAGAGACGTACCTTTTACGTAACATGTTTTTCCGATAACTTAACCTCACTTAATATACTATTTGTTGTCTATGTATTTAATTAATTTAATGCTGTTTTTTTATTTTCATTGAGCATCATGGGAGTTTGGGTTGAGATATATCTAATACAACTATAATTACTGTTAGGTAGAACATAGAACTGAACTTGGATCGAATGTTACCTACGTAAGTCAAAGGTAAATTTAACTTCATCCCCACAAAAAAAAGTCCTTCGTGAATTCGATGATTCTCACTTTGAAAATCACCTGAACTTCCCGTGTGCTAGTTTCGCCCACCCTTATCCCATGATGAAAAGATATGATATTTATTTCTATTTCTGCTATACAGGATGAATCGTAAGTAATGTCATTAATTTCAGAGGTTATTCTTTGAGATATTTCAAACAAAATAGTGTAATATAATTTTGATCGTCTTTGCTTTCTTTTCGAGAAAAGAAAATATTTTGTATGAAACATTACGTAGCATATTTTGGGAAAGCCATTGATTTAATTCCCAATATGCTCAGCCAATAAGTGATTGAAATAATTTTAGTTTTGTCCTTCAAATGTGCAGAAATTTGATCCGAACAAATGTAACATTTTAAAATACTTTTGCAGAACGAAAAGTTACATTTGTTCAGATCGTATTTCTGCACATTTCAAGGACAAAACTGGTCATTTATTATCATAATACATTGCTCTTTTAAATTGACTGGCAGCATATTGGAAATTAAATCAATGGCTTCCCAAAACACGCAAGGAAATGTTTCACATAAAAAATTATCTCGAAAGGAAACAGAAACGAACAAAATTGTATTACACTTTTTTGTTTGAAATATCTCAAAGAATAACCTCCTGAAATTAATTATATTACTTAGGTTTCACCCTTTGTATTATTATGATATTAGTAACGACGTGTCGTTCCAAACTGAACCACCCAGTTATACCCATATCCACAACAGCTGAAATTTAGTACACCGTTTGTATTAAAACCAATAATCTCGATTTGGAATGTCTTAGGACAGTGATGTCAAAGCAAGCGCATTTTTCCGACCTTGACGTCGTGCGCGGGCATTAAGCGCTAGGTATGCTAGAAGGAATAATCAGCCTGTTGGATTAAGAAAACAGTGGTGCACAAACTTCAAACGGAACGTGAAATTTTAGGTCGTTATTTTTATATGGTTTCTTTCTGTTTGTTATTTTCTATATTGTCTGTAAAACTAAAGTACTAACACCTATTTCTTAGCCTAATATTGCAGTTGTGTTTTAAACGTTAATAACATAATATAGAGTAAAGAAGGAATATTCACACAAATTCCATAATAACTACAACTATACTGCACTAAATGAATTAAACACATAATTCATAAAGAAAGTGTTATCCCAAAGAAAGACACTCATATGACATGATAAATTGAAATTGATATTGATGGTATCTTTAGCCTTATAAAAGTAATCAAACCAATATTATAGTACAAAGCAAAGTTGTCTAGGTATATGTTTTAACTGTAACTAATATTACATAATAAAATTCTTATCGCATTATGCTTTTAGGTGATATTGGTGCCCAACTTTCTGTTATCAGAATATTAAATTATCTCGAAATCTGCTGAAGCTATAGAGCTGATGTTTTACCAACACATAGGCACACATATCTTTTGTTTGTGAAGTAACAGTATTTGCTTTGTTAATTCATTTCCTCACAAACATTTTCCCTGTGAATATTTTCAAACATTTTAATACACTATCTTCAGTAATTCGTTATTAGGTTTACGAAAACATTGTTTTAGTACCTGTAAGGCTACTAAACAAACATACTTGAAAATTTCACTTTTCTGTAAAAAAAAGTTGAGAAAATATTCCTTTTGAATAAAAAAGCAAACTCGTGAAAAATGAACATTAAAATTAAAACTTACATTCTTATAATGCACTTATACTTCTCAGACAAATCTAAAAATTAACATGGATACAGTTTTAATAAGTTCTCTTCCCTTTATCTATTGAATCAGTGCTGGCCATCCCTGTATATAGCTCGACCAAGCGGCATATACCACCTCTTTCGTCTGTCTCTTTCCTTTCCGCTGTAAAGCGCTCAAGCTCTCCTGGGCTCTAAAGCGCGCGCATGCTCCTATGGGCATCAGTTGACATCACTGTCGTAGGACATTATGCAAGTTCCTCCTGCTCCACCACGCCACAGATGACACGCATCCTGAAATTCGACTCGGAAATTTTTGTTTTCCTATTGGCTTTATATTTAACAGACGAGATACAATTACAGTTTTTTAAAATGGGGAAGAAATTGGTTTTATCTGCCGCTATATTGTTAATAAAACTGTAGTCCGTTTTTTCTTCCATGGAACATAGCTCTCTCATTTTGTCACATGTATAAATTGAGGGAAAGAAGACAGAGGACGGACACTGGAAAGTTTTCTTTCCTCAACCGTACTATCAGGGACTGGAATGCTTTACCTGCAGATTTACTAAAGGCTTTACCAACAACCAAAAATGTATTTAAAAATAGGCTTAAGGACTTTACACAGTATTTAAAGGGTGTAATTGATATTTTGTTATTGAAGTGTTGTGTCAGTGAAGTGTGTTGTGTAAGTGAAACGTGTTCCTGTCAGTGAAGCTTTATAGTTTATAATGGCAGTGCAAAGTATTTGAACAGTGAAATGTTTTTGAAGTGTTAGTGAAATCAGGATAGAATCAGTGAAATGTGTCATAGTTCCAGTGCAGTGAGTGAGTTGACAGCGAAATGAGTGTAGTATTGCAAGGTACTTGTGCAGATATGAACATATCATACTCGTGGATTTTAGTTCGAACTTAGGATTAAGATACAAATTATATTTACTTTAAATGTTATTTTAAGTGATCGTGCTTCATTTAATTTAGGATGTTCCCTGTTATTATTATTATTATTATTATTATTATTATTATTATTATTATTATTAATTATTGTTAGTATTATTATTAATTGTATTTTTATTAATTGTGTTTATTGTCTTTATTGAGTGTAATTAGTTACCACTGCATATATATATACAGTTATATACAGTAAAACCCCGATAAGGCGCTGTCCAAGGGACCAGGTGTAAACCACATATTAACCGGGACCATGTATTAGGCGGGTATACTAATTTTGACTTATATACAGTATCTATTAGCATTTTTCTTTATTGAAATACATGATTCATGAAAGGTAATACAGTATTGCTCCATTATGTAATTACTGTACTGTACGTCAAAGACATTTACAATATGTACTGTACTTAATTCTTTCGAAAAAAAGAAAAGTAATTTATAGTTGTTTGCCGTGTGCGTGTTCTCCAAGTCCTCATGTTTACCACACTTCAGTTTCTGCGATTACATCCTCCCGACATCGCAGCTGTAGTGATTGAGTCGCGATTTTTTATTATCCTCCTTAATGTCGATGGGATTCCTAATGCATCAGAGAGTTGGTTCTGAGTAAGAGTACTGTTCTCATCGTACTTTCGTAAGATTTCCAAAATTTTTTCTACACAGAAAGCGCTTTGTAACTCGTTGTAATCACATTCACAGACACTTCAATACACTAAAGGACAACAAACTGATCAGCAAAAATTTCCAGAATTTTATTACGGCCGAGTGAGGAATGCTGTTTGAGAGAGAGGGTTAGCAAGAAGGTGGGTTATTGTAGCTGTATCTTTTCGCTGTAAGAAAAATCCTAATGTAAACAATAGCACGTGACTGAAGTGAGGCTTCATTGGCCGCTGTTTGGCGCCATAGATTCTCAGTACGTGTTCCCGCCCACTGTTGTACTTTCTGTTTCATGTTAAACATTTCCCGTTACTCGTCAAGTAGGCCTAACCTCACTACTATGCATTCATTTGTTTAGGAAACATTTACTTTATAATTACTACAATTAAATTATTTTTAAGTCTCTTGTCTTCACAATGGACATTTGAGGATACAGAAGCCATACTTCAATCACAGTCTACTATATACAGTCACGAAGCTTGAGTTTTGAGGGTGCTAGAAACAATAGACTGTGACGGTACTATTTTGCATTGCCTGTAATGAGGCGATATTAGCGATCCTAGTGGTGAGCAACTATCTAATGTTTGCATATTTACTACGTATTGAGCTTCGCGACTGTATATACTAGACTGTGCTTCAATACTAGCTTACGTGAACAACAAACTACGAGCCAACTTGTTACAAGAACAGACTACCTCGGTATTACTGTTGGTATTCATCCGCGTTCATAGTACATAACAAAATATAAAAGTAGCATTTCTTTTACATAGCGTTTTACACATGGGTGAAGTTAAATGTTTCATCGTATTTAACAACTAGAATTCAATTTCTTATTTTCAAATAATACAAGATTGTGGTTTCCAAATACGAACGATATTTTCCTGCGCCATGTGAGTGTTTCGCCTGGGAGCCAATCACGGGTGTGACAGCAACGTGCTTATGTTTACATTAGGATTTTTCTTACAGCGAAAACAGTATAGGCTCTAAGCGCGCATTTAAAGAGTCGAATAAGAGAGTGTAACAAGAGGGTGGGGTGTACTAAGGTATGAAGTATGAAGGTTTAAATGCGCAGGTAAAGGGTCGAATACCAATACTTTTCAGGTTAATGGCACCAGTGAGTTCAGTGACCAAGATGTTTCAATGCTGTTACAGAACATTGCCGAAAGTTACATCGAAGATATTCCACAGAAACAGCGTATTATGCGGGACTTGAGCGCAACAAACGGGGTATTTTATAAAGGCGTTATAAATTAAATGTGAAGGGACCGGACAAAAAGGCGTATTACACGGGATAGCGTAATAAGCGGGCGCGTCGTATCGAGGTTTTACTGTATTGTACTTTATTAAGTATAAAGTAAGCTAAGAAAATAATATTGATGTATTATCATTGCCGGCAAGCTGACAACAATCAATAACTTAGGAATTACACATCTTATCTTAAGCCTGCTCATGGATATGATTATTATTATGATCAAGATGCAAGACAAGCAACTCAGTGCGACCAAGCGTTGAGCCGTATCGAATGAGGATAATAATAATTTTATGTATGGTATTCTCTATCTAGGATTCTATCCCCCCACCATCGGAAATCTTAATTCGCACCCTGGACAAGAGGTCAACAAGAGTGTGTGTTTGATATTGATGGTGTTTTTCAAGGAGTGCAAACTGCCTGCTTTGGCAGGTTGTGTCATGAGTCATGGCTCCTATGTAAAGAGGGTTTTCTCCTTATAAAATTAAAATGGACTAATGTTATGAAAAAGGATTATGTTAATTTCATCAAAACAGAACTTCTAATCAATATTAACAGTAATATAACTTGTTCAGAATTTGTATCTTTTAGTTAAAATATGAAAAACAACTATTGGAATAAGCTAGGAGCAAGAAAATAAACTAATGAAGGTACTCTTAAATGAATGTGTCCAATAAAATTCTTTGCATTGCCGGTATCTGCTGTCTTTAGAATTAATTTGGAGGTTATGAGCTAAGTTTGGAGTTTGCAAACTTTCATGTTAACGTCTTACGGTAATGTTTATGTCAATGCTTATGTGAATCATTGTGAATGATCCCATTTGGTAGCCTGGGCGCAAACTTCTGTGTTTATGTTACGGTTATGTTTAATTTTCATTGTGAATGGGCCTTCACATAACGCAGATATTAGGGTAAAGGTTAAAGAATATTAAAATTTAAAGTAACTTGGAACTGAAAGGTAAAGAATCACCCAATTTTGTCTCTATTTTGTAAAACAATTAAAGGTGGCAACACTGCGCATGGTTCAGGCTTATTGATTTTGTATTTTCATTTTGAGACGTCTTTGATTCGGAAATCATGACATCTGCATCTGATAATAATATTACAACTTACTACGTTGTTTTCCTCTACGAAAATAGTGATCTCGGCATCCTTGATCTCTATAGATGCTGAACTCTCAGGTAAATGAAATTGTATTGTTACTGATATTGTCATGATACCTAGGATTACTTGTATTGAAATTTAAAACACGGTAAGTAAGTAAGTTTATTCTCGCACAAACTGCCACATTACTCCCTTCTTCACAATGAAACTTTGTCTTAAACAAGTTAGCATAATTATAGTTTAAAACAGAGTGTAAGATCTTACTTCTCTGCATTTTATTCAGTGAAATTATCTATTGTAGTGGACGTGGACCCAAATTGAAGAAATGTTTAAAAGTCGTATTTAACTTTAATGGCATCGTCAGTTACCATATTTGGCGCATATTAGCGGTAGCATATGATCCTGGGAATCATGCTACACTGTTGCACACTTTATTATTGAGTTTTCTGCCTCAATATCATTACGTATGCTCCAAATTCGCAATAACGTAGGTGGCGCATTATTGCAAATTGATGCTTTACCTCATAAGTTTAATAGCATCCTCGGGATTAACATGCATAATCCATAACTTTCTGTAATCTGCTTCATAATTAACTCTTTATATAATCTGTGAGTGCGTGCGTTCGCGCGAACACACATCTGAGATGTGGACATAGCTCTAATAGTGTAATTACATTCATAACCATGTATCCACTAATATTAAAGGTGTTATGTTTTTGTACAGCGATATCAATAAATAATTTGTAACAAGTTTCTCCAGTATCTTACATTTTGGAAATACATGTTAGTTTCTTAATCACTTGGGATTTGGCCCGTAACACACTTGCAGAGTTTTCGCCAGCGAGAAATGTGTTGCGAGAAAATTAAAAAATTGATAACATGGATTCAAATGGACGTCCACACACTGGAAGAGATTCTCGTTCAAGGCAAAAACCTCGCGCGAGTTTCTCGCTGGAATCGGTAGCTCAGCGAATTTTCTTGACACATTTATCAGAGATGTTTGACATTTATACTCTTTATGACGATTGAATGTAGAAAAAGATATCACAGGTGGCAATGAATTGTATTGTTTTTATTTGAAAATGAGAAACGATGGCTGATAATTGCAGTCAGAAACCTATCCAACTTGTACGATGTCACCCGTAGGCCTATTTATATGATACACGGGATGAAAACTATAAAAACACGAAACTTAAAGAAGAAATCTGGAGACAAATATCAGATTATCTGAAAATAAATAGGGCTATATTTTATTTTGATGAGATTTAATAGTATTAATTAAACATTTGAAGTAATGTATTTATGTCTTAACAGAGTACGTAATTTCTAATCCGAACATAGCAAAGAATCCTCTATCATATCATGAATGGCAAAAACTGAGGTCCATTCAACCTGAAATAACGCCTAAACGCATCATCATTCAAATCGAGACCAGTGTCCAAAACTCGCCCTTATTTTCGTAAGGTACAATGTGATTTTCAGATATTTCTGGCTTTAATTTTAGGCCTACTTTTTCTTTTCATTAACAAAATATGATCATGTAACTCCATTTCCTCATCATCTGAATACTCAGATTCAACATAGCGTTCGTACGTAATTTGTAAAGTACGACAATATACTTACAGGTTATATATTTAAGAACGACAATATACGTAAATACATAACCTATAATATTTCCCCCAACGAGTCATTACTATAATCAGAAAAATGCTTTCTGCATGAAGGCTGTGCATAGATGATCATAGCGAGGTGTGATCTGTGATAGCGAGAACTCGCCAAGTGTGTGGAGGAGGGCTCTTCGCCTCTTTCTCGCAACACATTTCTCGCTGGCGAAAACTCTGCAAGTGTGTTACGGGCCTTACTGAAGAATACGATACGGTTAGCGCGTCTGGCCGCTAAAGCAGGTGGCCCGGGTTCGATTCCCGGTCGGGTTTTCCCTCAACTCAATATGTGCAAATGCTGGGTAACTTCCAGTGTTGGACCCCGTACTCATTTCACCGGCATTATCACCTTCATCTCATTCAGACGCTAAATAACTACGATGTAAAGTGTCGTAAAATAATCTACTAAAAAAAAAGATAGTCATATTACACCCTGCTGATGAAACAAAGATGGCGACAATGACGTAATTTAATAATGATACTGTAAGCACACCAAAAGCCTCATCAATCCTAACCTAACTTGTCACTGATTCTCTTCCTTACCAAAACTCTCAATCTGCCAAAAAGAAAAAAAACGTGAAATTTCATATCGTAACTTTCAGTAGATCCCATCTCTTTTAGTTGCAATGGATGTGATCAAGATGGAACCTGGGGTCGACCCATTGGCTATACAAACAAGTGATAACACAGATGCAGAAGATAAAAAGCCTTTCTCAGAGGTAAATTGAAAGTATTACTATCTATTTTGTTATGTGATATTTATGATATATCATTTATTAGCTAGTAGAGTTATATATTTACAATCATTATATAAAATTAAGATTTCAGTTTCAGCATCAAAATAATGAGATGTATAAGTGGGTTTAATTTCAAAAACTCAACAATTGTACATTATAAAAGGTATTTAGGCTACTAATTTTATGAAAACGGTTAAATTTATGAACTCAATATTATAATATACATAGTCCAAGAAGACAGATGAATGTCTGAGATAGTACTATAGTAAATAAATCCAACACAGACAAGGAAATACAGCCTAACGTAGAGGGAAATGGGAGTTGCCCGAAAAAAACTGCATCTTTTTCCACCATGAACTCCTATCGTGATCTGAATGGTGATCGAGCCACTTTGATGAAACACAAGTGCGCTAGTGTCTGATCCACGGACACGTGTAGAAACAGCTTTTCTCAGTACCTAGTTGTATCCAGCTGTTAAGATTTGGTCGGTACCTGGTAGAGGTTTTCTTTTTTTCGGAATTATCTAGGAAACCTTTAAGTACTGGGTACATTTCGGCAGTGTCTTAAATAACGAAGTTAAAAAATCTGTGCGCCATACTACTTCCATTTTTTTTTTCATTAATAAAATTCTCAATTTGATTGTGAGTAATATCCAAACTGTAATAGCAAAAATAAAATTCAGTATAGCAAATTTAATCTACTGATATATTTATTTATTTCTATATTCGCCAGAAAGATAATTTATTGGATCTGCGCCCAACTCAGATAAAAACAGAACGTGAGAACATCAGCTATGATGTCACATCAGAGTTGCAGCATGGTGAAACTCCAGTGGCAATTAAAGACTCCATGATAAAGTGTAAAGCAGAGGTAAGTGGAGATCATATGGTGCAACATATCTTTCAATTTTTTGTTTATTTACCGACATGTATTCATTTTTCTGTAATATTAATCCTCGTAAATAATTAAATAAACTGGTTTCTTCGGTATGTTTTTTTTATTCACTTTTTATATTGCTAATAGTTAATTGTTTTCATCGTTCGATATAACTAATCGATCATATGCAAATATTACTGTTTCTCACGTAGAATACATCATTTCCGAGCAAACTTAACAAAATTCATCCCTATTCGTAGCTCCTACTCAGTTATGTAGGTACTGAATTAATTTGCTTAGGGAGGCCTACTTTGTTGTCTATATTTTGTATAACTTTTGACGTGCTTCTCACAAACCTGCAATGTTTACTCATCACCTATACAATGCAATAAATGAAATGAAATAAAAATATTAAAACATATTCATACAATTAAACTTTTTAACAGTATCGCATTTAAGTGTATTTAAAAAAAATGATGACTGTCGAATTAAACGTGGTTCACAGATAATTCTTGCAGCAGCAGTGCCCGATTTCACGAAAGTACAAATTACTAATGTACAAATTTCCAGAAGTAGCTACAAATTACAGTAAAATGTATTCCACGAAACATTCGTAAATGTTTCTGTAATTGTAACAGTGATTTATAAATGTAGGTCATGAGTGATGTATAAAGTAGGCTTTGATTTACTTAAAAGTCGTTGTTGAAGTTATATTAATAATGCTCTCATTAGCCATGAATGTAAAACTGAATAGAATGTCAACTATAACATTACAACTAAATATGATGTACGTAATAAAGAATAACTATGGACTTTTTGTAAGTCACTATTGTCTTCATATCTACCAGTGTATTAATAAGTCATAAAATGATTTCTTTCATATGCCTATATATGTAGCCTATCTTTATACTTTGAAATATCCTCCATCAATATTATTGGCGTATAGAATGAAAAATCGTTTTTTAAAGTATAGTTTATTTAACGACGCTCATAACTGCAGAGGTTATGTCAGCGTCGCCGGATGTGCCGGAATTTTCTCCCGCAGGAGTTCTTTTACATGACAGTAAATCTACTGACATGAGCCTGTCGCATTTAAACACACGTAAATGCTATCGACCTGGCCTGGGATGGAACCCGCAACCTCGAACACAGAAGGCCAGCACTATATCGACTACGCTATCGATGCTGACCAAATAGGATGAATAATAAATGCAATATGATACCTATATTTTAATTTAATAGCAGTTATGTTTCTCATGACGCATCTGGAATCTGTAATTAAACTCCGCTGAAGTTTCAAGTTGAACATTAATTCTTTCTCGAAATATTCTTCTACGACCATTATGTTGATAAATCTCAAGTTCTTCATCACCAGAAGAAGAGTACATGCTTTTTTTTTTCTTTTAATAAAACACTTCAGACGATTTTAGAATCTAAACTAATACAGTATAACCTGTAATTTAACTATTTACCCAAGTCAAGAGTAGGATAAGAATTTGGTACAAAATTTGTGCATTTGTAACATACGATTTGTAAAATTGTAAACAATTGACAATTGAATTTGTAGTATCATGGCCAGGAACCTGTTATTTTCTACTTCACTTACATATTTACAAGAGTATCTTTGTGAAACACAAAAATTTGTAACTTTATTGCCTGTGATTTGTAATTTCTACTTTCGTCAAATAGAGGCCAGTTAGTTTAACTTTGTAGTTATACAGAATCAAACCACCGCACGAAAAATGTTTCCCAAGAACTATTATCTTTTACTAGATATTCTATGGGATTTCAATGGATTACAGGTGCATGGTTATTTATTCAGTGAATTTATATAACTCTATTTTCTTTGCTTTCCTTCTTCAGGAACAGTGTTGTGTCTTGGACACAGTGAAGGAAGAACTGAAATTGGAAGTAACGGCAGAGGAGAATAAGATTCTAGCTGAAAGGTAAGTGTAGTGCATAAGACTTCACCTCCTCCTTTCTTTCATTACTATGAAGAGGGTTAACAATATCATTACGCAAGAATAATGCGCATTAATACTTAACATCAGGACTGTCGCTGGGCAGTAACCTGAACACATGTTTCAGCGTCACATTGTTGACAAGTAACTCCATCTGTTAGCACAACCATAAAGCATCTAATAGATGCTATAGAGTTACCAACAACGAAAAAAAAAAAGTACATTGATTATTTGCGTCTTTCTTATTAAGGACAAATACATGGAATTAAAAATAATATTGGAAAGTCATCAGTTGGGTAATCTTATTAGCCCCTTTGGTATTGTGATTTTACAACCATGACTAATGTTTCAATTGATGGAACATTTGCATTTCATTGACAGCTGTGCAGGCACCTATGAAAACGAGTTATCACAATGCGACGGTTTTTTACGTGAGGAACAGTTGACCATCGGCCAGAGGAGGGGAAATGTTGCATCGTTCCGCGAGCCTACCTTTGAAAGTTCTATGGATTTGTCTAATATTGATAAACAGAAGACATACAAACAGCGTTTGAAGACATCTGGTAGCCACAGACCCAGTAAAGCTACGGAGACTCGGAATAAATGTAATACGTCAGACGCCAATATAGCGAATTCTTCGCAGACAATCGAGAAACCATACAAATGCAATACTTGTGGAAAGGATTTCACGCGTTCGGATCATTTGAAGAAACATACACGTATACACACCGGCGAGAAGCCATACAGATGCGATATCTGTGGAAAGTGTTTTTCAGAGTTGGGACATCTTAAAAATCACATTCGCGTTCACACAGGTGAGAAACCGTTCAAGTGCGATATCTGTGGAAAACGTTTCACTCGAGATAATCATCGTAAAAGCCACGGACGTCTCCATACAGGTGACAAGCCATTCAAGTGCAACGTTTGTGGAAATTGTTTTTCGGAGTTGGGACTTTTGAATTCCCATGCTCTTGTACATACTGGCGACAAGCCATTTAAATGTGATGTTTGTGAAAAATGTTTTACGCGTTCTCGATATCTCAAAACCCACGCACGTGTACATACAAGCCAAAAGCCTTTTAAATGCGAAGTTTGCGGAAAGTGTTTTTTGCGTTCTGCGTATCTGAAAAGCCATGAACGTCAACACACTGGCGAGAAACGATTCAAGTGCGATATCTGCGGGAAATGTTTTTCACATTTAGGTCACCTTAAAAAGCATGCGCTTCTTCACACGGGTGAGAAGCCCTTCAAATGCGATGTTTGTGGGAAGTGTTTTACTCAGTCTGTACATTTAAAGTCCCACGAAACCGTCCATACTGGCAACAAGCCTTTCAAATGCGAAGTGTGTGGAAAGTTTTTCACTCGATTGCAGTATTTCAAAAAACATGTACGCCAACATATGGACGAGAAGCTTTTCTAAATCATTGTCTCTGGAATACATTGCTGTGTATTGGTTTATGTTAGAAGGCATGCAAGAAATTTAGTGACGACGTCTGTAAAAGTCGTTTTAGGGTATCCCAGATTTAGTTGGGAATGAAATTTGTTTATTATTCGCGAGACTGCTTGTTAAATCCCACCCTGAGTCGCCAAATATTAATTTTCTGTTTTTTTCCGTATTTGATAGAGGAGAAAATGCTGAACATTTTAAACAAAAAAATCATGTTTGTACGACAAGAATTATATTTTAATGAGTTGTGAAATCTTTATTTTTTAAATAATATTTTCAGCAAATTGCATTTAAAGTTGAACAAACAAAATTGGATACTAATATAATATGTTTCGACATCGTTGGCAGCCTTTGAGCTGTATTTTGAATGTAGTTCGTGAAGTAACCTAACAGATCTCAAAATCGATTTTTTTGTCCTGATTCCCTTTATTTTGCTCTACTGAAAAATTATGTCTGCCAACTTAAAGTGGGGTTATCCAGGCAGGCTCACAATTATTTATTCTGTCGAGTTAAAAAAGCCTTCTCACCACATTACCAGATACAAATAGGCATATACAAAAATGAATACAGAAAAGTCAATAAGAAATAGAAATAAATAGAACAAAAGTTCCAAGTTTTAAATTAGACAAAATGAAGAAAAAAATAATGATTTGTATAAAAGTGCTGATGCATTATTTTTTTATCATCTCAGCCTTTATTAATGATTAAACAAATTTTTACATCTAAAATTGTAACTGATGTCCATTTACCTTGTGTTGTTCCAGACCTCGGGCAAATATTGAACAGGTTTGGCGACAGAAATAATCTCCTCGTTAAAATGCATATTTTTATTTTTCAAGAGAAACAAAATAGTAGCAATGTGAAACATTTTCAATAAGTCAATACGTACTTAGTTTATTCGACCGTAAGTTTTATTAATACTGTTAAATTCGAGTTGGATATTGCTTGAAACTTTGTTTGATTTATTTACTTTTTCAATATATTTGGTTTTCTGACTTTAAAATGGCGTATAACAAATAACTATACTTAAATGTAACCATTTTAATTTTGCGACTTTCTAAAAAGTAGTATACAGGTTTTCATTTTAAAGAGAATTTTTAATAGATTTTACGGTTTTTTGGCGAAAAATTGATGTTATTATTTTACAATTTCCAATTTAGTCTTCAATTTTTCTTCTGAAAAAAATTTATCACATAAAATGAAAATGTCCATGACTTTTGTTTTTCTGAGTTCTCAATCTAACCTATTTCCGTAAGAAAAACGAACTTTTCTGACATAACAACTAATATCATTAAGTGATTGATTTGTAAAAAATGTAACCTTAATAAGGCGATCATTTCCTTCTTATTTATTATAAATTTTTGTGTCAATCTTACTCAGTAATGGACTTGATATCTATAGGACATCTAGGTTGCCAATTCTTTATTTCCCAGAATCTCCAATATTTGGCTCCTTTTTTAACAATCTCCCAGCTCCCATATTTGACTGCTCTTAGAACATTTTCTCCTTATTCTCATGTCACACAAAGAGATTTGTTTCAAACTTTTAATTTCACCGCTCTATTATATTAATTTGTACAGTGTAATGAATGCAGAAGGAATTGTTTGAAGATATCTATTATCCTTGGTTGTTCTAGGGATGCATTAAAATGTGCAGTGTGAACAAGGTAATGCTAACCAGAAATGGATGTCAGTGTTTACCACTTTAAAATGAAATAATATCAATGTTCAAATTTGACCTAGGTTTTGTTCTAAGTATATCGGTAGTAATGCGCGTACAGAGAGAGTATTTTCTCTCATGAACAATAAATGTACAGATATTCGAAATAGAGACAGTACAAATCTTATAAAAGAAAAATACAAATTACAGTCAACTTAAAATATTCCAGCAGAGAATATTTACAATTTATAAAATATGATGTACAGCTTATTCAAAGCTAAATCTGTAACAAAATACAATGAGGATTGACTGTGTTAGAATAAGGGTTTTCTTTAATAAATCTAGCGTCATTACTTGTTGATTTCTTGAAAAATAGTTGGCAACCCTAAGGACATCCCACAATTCTAATTTCTCATTCAGAATTATGGACATTAATTATTTGGAATTCTCGTGAACATGTTGATAAAGTGTTGTGATATAACCTACTAAAAAAGAAAAGCATTGTATTTCTGTTCCAAGAAAATCTTTCAATGCGATATTTTGCGTTAGTATTGATGCTTGTGTGTATGAATATCTGAACCAGCAGTATTTGAAACAATTTGTACATCTGTATGGGTATTAGTAAATACTCTATTTTACATATCACATTTGTCACATCTGTATGATAATAAAACTTATTCAAATTTATCAGTTTTTATTGAATGCATGAAAATGTGTCACTAATGGACCTGCTGTTATGTTACAGTGTTAAGCTTAAAACATTCTTCCCACTGAGAACAGTGCCAGAAGAAAGAACGACGTATTTCTCCCAGAAATTAACTTGTACATTCAAACTTATTTGCTGTCATTTTCCATGGTTTATTTCTTCGTGCAGATTGTGAAATTAATGATACAATTTTATTTTAACAAAAATTAGAAACATTTGCGTGACTAAAGAAAAATTATGGGAAATATGCAGTTCTTCCACTCTTAAGGCCACTAATATTGGCATATTCATGTTGTAATAATAATTGTGTATTTATTTTTGGAGGATGTTTTTCTTTAATTTAATGTTTGGCAATTAAACTCATTGTCAGTTTTGCATTTTCTGGGAAGTTAGTTTGTAATTTATTTACCCTCCTGTTTGCATTCTGAGATCGCGCACTTATCCATTTTCATTACCAGACCTGTTTTTTTAGGACTAGTAACATAGTTGATAATCATTTCATTTGTTGCCTATCGTACTTGGACATTACTACGAAGTGAAGAGAAGCAACTAGAAACTTTTGAAATGTGGATATGGAGAAGAATGTAGCTTTAAAATGGACAGACAGAATAAGAAACGAAGCTGTGCTAGAAAGAGTGGGTAAAGAAAGAATAATGCTGAAACTAATCAGGAAGAGAAAAAGAAATTGACTTGGTCAGTGGCCGAAAAAAAACGCCTACTGAAGAATATTCTGTAAGGAATGGTAAACGTCAGAAAAATTCGAAGCAGAGGAATATATCTGATGATATACAACATTAAATATAAATGACACTTTTATTATTCAGTTGAGAAGCTTTTATCACTCAGTCTGCTCTTATAAAAGCTAAAAGTTAGAACTTATAAAACAGTTGTAATAATAATAATAATAATCTTTATTGCCATTGAATGAAAAACTTCACTATAGACATTGTCAAATGTTACAATCTTACTGCAATACATTTCATAGATATACAAAAACAAAATTTAATTATTAAAACAATGTAGATATTTATCCAAATATTATATAATATAAAGTTAAAAGTACTATATTTACTAGATAAAAGACAGTATCACGTACTAATTGTCATATGTTTAATAACTAATTAAGAATACTACAACAGAGATTAATAATAAACTTTAAAAATGCAACATAAGGTAGTGCAATTTGCTCTGTTCATTATTACATTGAAATTTAAATATAAATCGATTAGCAGTAGGTTTCATTCAAAATCTCACTACTAATAGAAACAACAACCGTAATATTTAAAACTGCATTGTTTAAAAATGTATCTCAGTTTCAAAGAACTCATTGGGTTTTTAATTAACCAACTGTACAATTTTGTTTTATAACTTTCAACAGGAAGAAGTTGAATGTTTATAGGGAGGTTGTTCTGTATGGTTGTGTAACTTGGACTTTCATTTTGAGAGAAGAACAGAGGGTAAGAGTGTTTGAGAATAAGGTGTTTAGGAAAATATTTAGGGCTAAGAGGGATGGAAGTTACAGGAGAATGGAGGAAGTTACACAACGCAGAACTGCACGCATTGTATTCTTCACCTGACCTAAAGAGGAAGATTAAATCCAGACGTTTGAGATGGGCAGGGCATGTAGCATGTATGGGCGAATCAAGAAATGCATATAGAGTGTTAGTTGCGAGGCCGGAGGGAAAAAGACCTTTCGGGAGACAGACATAGATGGAAGATAATATTAAAATGAATTTCAGGGAGGCGGGATATGATGGTAGCGAGTGGATTAATCTTGCTCATTATAGGGAACGATGGCGGACTTATGTGAGAGCGGCAATGAACCTCCGGGTTCTCTAAAAACCATTTGTAGAATTCGCGGGAAAAACGAATGTCACATTTCTGTTAAGGATTAGATAATGATCTAATTGAGTCTATAACTGCAAGATATAGTGCTGTTTCTATAGAAAATAAAGGAAAGGATTACTGTATTCATGGTGATAATTCTTCTTTTTACCATTTTTCATAAGAACAACATTACATTTCGCAGTGATCCATTGAATTAGATAATGACATCAACCTTAAGAAAACAGTGACATTCATCGTTTTTCCCGCGAACTCTTCATTTGTAACAAAGTAAGATATACAACATTAAGATACATGGATTATATGCAGAGACCAAGAGGAAGGCAAAAAATAGGTACTCAGGTGTGGATTCAATGTCAGATAATCTGTGGCAAATCCTCGGCCTCATCTCTCCAAATATCATCTCGCTATTGCCAATTATTGACGTTAAATAGCCTAATAGTTGATACAGACTCGTTAAATAACCAAGTAAAAAACTAAAGTATGAGCATTTTCGTCACCTTTTTGTTGTCTATTGTTCATCATTGAATCCGTAACAGTGTTAATAATTAGGCTATGTGTTTAACATTTTTCTTTGAACTCCTCTTATGCATTGAAAGTCTTGAAGTTGGACTAAAAGAAGGATAGAAAAAAAAATTCCCGGGCAATGGACAGTAATCATCTCCCCAACCGTTATCATGTATTTTACAGAGTTACACTACCTTTTTCTCAGGAAGAAAGCACTAAATACAACTATAGGAATCTGCTAGGAGCAACAAAAACAAAATAAATGGAAGTACTAAATGAAGGCAATATTGAAGTCCAATCAAATTCATTGCATTATTTGTCATTAGAAATATTTGGGAATGTATTCTATGCATTTCATTTGAATTCGTCATTTATGTTACTGAGACTAGGTTAGATGGTTTAGGCGTCTGTATATTGTAAATTTTTTTACGGTAGTGCAATTTATTATTATTATTATTATTATTATTATTATTATTATTATTATTATTTATGGGTCTAAAAGCACAGCTTAGTATGTTTAAATCAACAATAATTCTGAGAATGAAGCCCAGAGAGCAGCGTTGCCAACCGTGGCCGAATTCGGCTAAACGTAGCTTGATTTTTAGTCATGTAGCTTGTAGCAGAATGGTCGTAGCCGAATGTCAAAATGTAGCCGAATTGAGATTCGATCGAGCGACCATCTGTGAATACTCAAATTTTATGTGTAAACACTTTTAACAAATTTATTTTCTCATACTAATACCCACCAGAATTTCCTCACTTCCTCATTAAAGTTATGAAAACATACCGGTAGAAACTTTGCGTCACAGATTGAATTCTGAACAATGTGACCCGCATTTATGGCAAGGATAGCATTGCTATTTTCAGTTTTATTTTCCTATTATGTGAATAGCGCCTATTAACCTAACAGACAATTTCTGTACTTGTGAATTTGCAGACACCCGTCAGGCGGTTTATTAGGGGTCGCCTACCCAACAAAAGTAAACCAGTAACCTGACAGTTCCTCTGTTTGTGAACTTCCCGGCACACAGCAGAGTTTTTATTAGGGGTCGCCTAGTCCGCAAAAATAACCGTACTCCGACTTCAAATAACAATGAAACATATACGCAAATTCTTAAAGTTTTGAGCGTAGCTTAATTTCAGTCTTTGTAGCTAAATTTCGGGATGTTTGTAGCCGACGCTCTCGTGTTCAGGTTGGCAACGCTGCCAGAGAGGGAGAGACACTTCTGTCCCGTATCTTACATAAATGGTAGACCTACTGTAGGCATGGTATAGAAAGGAATATATTTCGAGTACAACACACGTAGGCAGCTATTAATGGATATAGACACTTCGAACTTGATATTGGCACTACTCCTGAAAAACGAATGATGGCAACTCTGCACATTGTTCAGGCATATTAGTTTTTACTTTTATTTTGAGGTGTCTTTGATTTGGAAATCGTGATGACCATATTTCGATAATTCAACTTTTTTTTTTTTTTTTTTTTTTTTAGTTACGGCGCTGGCCTTTAGGCAGTGTTGCCAACACAAATTGTATCGCCGTCAGTCTAACCCCTGGAAATAAGTCAGAATCCGTCAAAATAAAAAAATAATAAATACGGTAAGACAAATAAAAGCAAAATCGCAACTTCCTTACCAATCTTCATTGTAATAATAATTCATCCACAACATGTGCCTCTAGTTCTGCAGTTGACGTGTTAGATTGGTCTACGCTCCCCCAAAAATTAAACAATTAAAAATAAGATCAGGTAAAAGAAATCAAAAGACTATTCCGACAGAAAACCCGTTACCCGTCAAAAGCATTTTCCCGTCCGCTATATTGAAATTCGTCAGTTTTCAAGTTTTGACCGAATTTCCGTCTGTTGGCAACACTGCCTTTACGAACTAGGAGATCACGGCTACCTTGATCTCTATTCCTGCTGAACATGTACTTATGTGTTCAAAGCACTTTCATTGTTTCTGTTATTGTACTAATGTTTTACCTCAATGTTATTATTTAAATTGAAATTTAAAACGCAGCTAAGTAAGTACGTTTCTTCTCGCACAAAATGCTGCATATTGTTATGCAGCTCACATAAGACCTCTTCTTCACAATGAAACTTTGTCTTAAACCAAGTCCGTTTGAAATATTTAGAATGAAAGATACATCCGAAAATCGGTACTTACTTCTCAGTATTATATTGAAACTCTCTGTTTTAGTGTACGTGTGCCGAAAGTGTAGAAATGTGATTCACTGTCTTCCATTAACCTCCAATTATAGTCTAAAAATAATTTAGTATTTAAAGGTAGTCAGGAAGCAAGTGTGTTCTAGACTGATAGATCCTAAATTTATATTTCGTAATTATTTATATAATGGCACCATGGATTATTCGTATTCGACACATAGTAGCAACGTCTGGTCGTAGAGATGTTTTGCATGATGTTCAATATTCCACCAACATATATTTCCCTCAAAATTTCTGGTTAAAGGTTAAGTTAGATGAGATAGTTAATCAACATGTGGCACAGGAATGTGACAAGTTCGATGAGATAGGTTAGTGACAAAGGTCAGCATAACTGTGACAAGGTTAGAGTGGGTTGGACGAGAGGAGATACAGAATTGTCACAAGTTCAGATGAGGGAATAGGTATCTGTCCATAGTTGGTGCCATGTAGTGAACAAAAACTTTAAATTTTACTTTTATTTGTTATGTGAGAGTTCAAAATCTTGTGAAATTTAATTACCCTAACACAAACCGGTTGATTATTATTATGGAAGCTGCGAATTCCACTAAGGTATTTACTATGCACTATGTATGACATTCAACTGTTTCGCGGAATTTAAGTTAAGGCTAGTTCACAATAAACCAGAAACGGCAACGAAAACGGAAATAATATTAAAATAAATGTATTTAAATCTTAGCATTCACAATCAACTATTGTGACTGCTCACATTTAAATACATTTATTTTAACAATATTTCCGTTCTTGTTCTCGCTTCCGTGTCTGGTTTATTGTGAACCAGCCTTTAGTTTCTTTATCGCCTCTTTCAGTTGTAATGGATGTTATCAAGAAGGAACCAGAGATCGACCCATTGGCGATAGAAACAAATGACAACACAGATTCGGAGGAGAAGAAGCCATTCTCAGAGGTAAATTAAAAATTATTGCCATCTATTTTATATTTGCGATATTTATTTATTATTATTATTATTATTATTATTATTATTATTATTATTATTATTATTATTATTTATTCAATAATTATGTAAAAACCATATTTCACCATGAGGCATACTAGATAGAATTGGATGTTTACAGTCATCATACAAAATTAAACGGGTGCAACGATGATCTCCATAGTACAAAATATATAGCCCAAGAAGACGGATGCAATCGTGATATAATCAGTAATACAGTAAATAAATTGAACAAGGTAGAGTATACACCGGCCACTGAACGAATATTGCACACTTTTATCACTGCCAATGTGGCGCTATAAACCAATTTTCATTTCTTTTGTCACAACCACAACACATTTCAATTCCCAATATTTTTCAAAGATATTGTCATGGTCAGTCACTGAAGCACAGATTTTGAGGTGTAATGTAATTATTATGAAAGTCGCCATATTTTATTTCTGGCATTGCGATTGACTTCCACTAGATAGTTCCCGATACGAGTAGCAGGGTTGGCAATAAATGCAAACGAAATTGTACTAAACGTGATGAGTGTTACTACAGGTGTGTAGTGTTATGTGACAGATTACGTTAGGTTTAATAAGGTGTGTAGTATTATGTGAGAGGTTAGGTTAGTTTTAATTAGGTGTGTATTATGTGACAAGTTAAGTTAGGTTTGATTAGGTATGTAGTATTATGAGAAAGGTTAGGTTAGGTTTGATTAGGTGTGTATTATGTGACAAGTTAAGTTAGGTTTGATTAGATGTGTAGTATTATGAGAAAGGTTAGGTTAGGTTTGATTAGGTGTTTATTATGTGACAAATTAAGTTAGGTTTGATTACGTGTGTAGTCTTATGAGAAAGCGTAGATTAGGTTTGATTAGGTGTGTATTATGTGACAAGTTAAGTTAGGTTTGGTTAGGTGTGTAGTATTATGAGAGAGGTTAGGTTAAGTTGATTAGGTGTCTATTATGTGACAAGTTAAGTTAACTTTGATTAGGTGTGTAGTATTATGAGAGAGGTTAGGTTTGATTAGGTGTTTAGTATTATGAGAAAGGTTAGGTTAGGTTTGATTAGGTGTGTATTATATAACAAGTTAAGTTAGGTTTGATTAGGTGTTTAGGATTATGAGAAAGGTTAGGTTAGGTTTGATTAGGTGTGTATTATATAACAAGTTAAGTTAGGTTTGATTAGGTGTTTAGGATTATGAGAAAGGTTAGGTTAGGTTTGATTAGGTGTGTATTATATAACAAGTTAAGTTAGGTTTGATTAGGTGTTTAGGATTATGAGAAAGGTTAGGTTAGGTTTGATTGTTAGGTTTGATTAGGTGTTTAGGATTATGAGAAAGGTTAGGTTAGGTTTGATTAGGTGTGTATTATATAACAAGTTAAGTTAGGTTTGATTAGGTGTTTAGGATTATGAGAAAGGTTAGGTTAGGTTTGATTAGGTGTGTATTATATAACAAGTTAAGTTAGGTTTGATTAGGTGTTTAGGATTATGAGAAAGGTTAGGTTAGGTTTGATTAGGTGTGTATTATATAACAAGTTAAGTTAGGTTTGATTAGGTGTTTAGGATTATGAGAAAGGTTAGGTTAGGTTTGATTAGGTGTGTATTATATAACAAGTTAAGTTAGGTTTGATTAGGTGTTTAGGATTATGAGAAAGGTTAGGTTAGGTTTGATTAGGTGTGTAGTATTATTACTATGTTGGCGACACTGAAACCCACTGTTACATTAACGAAATATGACCCTATTCTTCATTCAGCCACGATTTTCGTTTATAAGTAAGGTACGTATTTAGGGCAGGTTGAGTGGGGTTACAGCTCTCCCTGTGATCACATTAATTTCTACTAACCAATTCTATAAATCCAAGGCATTTTCAAGGTATTTTATCAATTTCCTATAGTGTCTGGGACATAAGTAATCTTCACCAATAAATCGAAGCACAAATTAGAAGCTGACAAGTAAACGCAGCCTAATGTTGAGGGAAACGGGAATACCTTGAGAAAAACACTGCAATGTCTGCTTTTTCCACCATGAATTCCGTCATGATCTGTCCGAGGATCGAACTCGAGTCACTTGGATAAGACTTAAGCACGCTTGTGCCTGGGCCACAGGCACTTGTGGAAACAAGGTTTCTTAGTACTTAATCGTATCCGGGGTTTTCCCTCAACCTATTAATAGCAAATGTTGGATAACTTTCGGTGCTGGACTCTGGACTCATTTCCTGGCATTATCACCTTCATTTCTCTGAGATCATTGCAGTTCAAAAGCATCTTAACCCCTTTCAGACCTGGTGTACATTATAGTGTATATATATTTTGGAATGTCTTCGATACTTTTGAATATTTTGAAAAATTCAGTGTGATAGAAATGGAGAATATTATTTTTTAAACATTTCTAAAAATTAAATTTTTTAAATTTTGGGGCCCCAGGTGTCAAAATTGTCCCCAAATTTTTATTTTCTGTGCAGACTTGATTTGGGAATTTTGGATCCCCAGAATGATTATGTGACCAGTTTTTTTTAAATATAAATTCAGGACTGGAGGGGTTAAAATGAACAATTAAAAAATGTCTAGTCTACATACTACTTCAAATTGTTCTCATAAATTCTCCCCCTTACTGTAACTAGTATCCAAGCCTTGTATGAAGAACCAGAGTGTATATTTTAACATTTAACTTCATATTCAATACTACAAATTTAATCTACTGACATATTTTATCTCTACATTGTCCAGGATGTCAATTTACTGAATCTGCACCCAACTGAGATAAAGACAGAATGTAAGGATTTCGGCTATGATGTCACATCAGAGTTGCAAGACGCAGAAACTCCAGTGACAATTAATGTTCCCATGATAAAGTGTGAAGTTGAGGTGAGTGGAGATCATATGGTGCACCATGTCTTTCAATACTTATACAAGTTTGAATGTGATAGTTTGGTGTTGCAATTATGGATAAGAAATTATTTTTTTCCTGTAGTTTTTATAATAATTTTCTTCGAAATATTGTTATATTCCATTTTCTTTTTCTTACTAGACAACAATAACCGCAGCATGTTCTGCAATATATAAATATGACCATTAGTGTCAGAAAGCAATTTTAATAATAGTGCCTTCATTGAAATGTGTTATTAATAAATGTTGTTATCCTTGACATCTATGCATATGCACAAAATAAAATAGTTTCAGCGAACTTCAGTCATACGAATTTCAGAAATGAAATATATACATCGTGAAAAAAAATATATATATATATGTAAACATAGTTTTTTCCTTTTGTTTTGTAATGTACTTCGCGAAAAATCATGTGTTAGATTATTTAACGTGTACTATACTAGTATTTGTCCTTAAAAGCCATTGTGCCTTATATTTTGGTTCAATTTTTCATCCTATATGGTTCTGTTTTATTTATTCAGTTTGTATGTTGTTAATAGTGAACTGTTTCTATCATATTACTTGATCATCTGCAAATAATATGTTCTTGACGATCACAATCAACAATATTTCTCCACACTCGTACGTTTGTTCCCATGAGCAATTCAGAACTCGTTACGAACTCATATCGAACGTCTTTCGATTCATGCACTAGTAGAGTACGTTGTCAGAACAAGCTTGGGATTTCACGTTGTTGAAAACTTTCTCGAACTGTTCTTTCATGGCCTTCTGACTTGTGAGTTTCTTCTCAGATTAAAATTATATTCATCTTACTTACTTAAATATTTATAAAATATATCACTAAGTATCACTTTCCAAATCACTCGTGATCGATTATTTTATAGTTTCAACCTGCCCAATCTCGAAGTTCTTTAACCTCAATTTAAGATTAAACCATCTGCGCATGTGTTAGCAGTTCATAATTCTTAATCGAAAACCAATTTCACTCGTTCTGAATGAGTTCCAAAGTATGTTGCAACAGGAAATTGCAAGTTCAGACTCAGTTCAGAATTAGTTCAAGGCTTCGTGGAACGTATATTGAGATACTGTGCATGAGCAGGCAATTCAGAATCGATTCTAAGCTATCTTGAAACAAAGCTTGTATTTATTTATAACTTTTCACTTGTTCATCTCGAACCTACAATATTTACGTAAGACGTATGGACTACAATAAATTACTTAATCACTTATGGCTTTAAAGAAACCCGGAGGTTCATTTCCACCCTCACATAAGCCCGCCATTGGGCTCTATCCTAAGCAAGATTATTCCAGTCTCTACAATCATACCCCACCTCCCTCAAATCCATTTTAATATTATTCTCCCATCTACGTCTCGGCATTCCCAAAGGTATTTCCCTCCAGCCTTCCAACTAACTTTCTATACTGTATGCATTTCTGGATTCGCCTATACATGCTACAAGCCCTGCCCATCTCAAACGTCTTCCTCATTATATGAGATGAAGAATACAATGCGTGCAGTTCTGCATTCTGTAACTTTCTCCATTCTCCTGTAACTTCATCCCTCTTAGCTCCAAATATTTTCATAAGAACCGTATTCTCAAACACCCTTAACCTCTGTTCCTTTCTCAAAGTGAATAGCCAAATTTCACAGTCATACAGAACAACCGATATTGTAACTTGTTTTATAAATTCTAACTCTTAGGTTTTTTGACAGCAGATTGGATGACAAAAGCTTCTGAACCGAATAATAACAGGCATTTTCAATATTTATTCTGTGTTTAATTTCCTCCCGAGTATCATTTATATTTGTTACTGCTGCTGCAAGATATTTGAAGAAATTAGACAAAACAAACGAAAAATTATTAATGCAATTAACTCTTTAATATTATCACATCGAAGTGGATTCCACGAAAATGACTGACGAAATGTTGGTTCACAGTTAATCTCTGCAACAACTGTTAGTTTCACTTTTAAGTTGTAGGGAACCAAAGAACTTTATGAAAATGTTTCCTAAGAAATATAATCTCTTACTAGACATTTTACTTAGATTCTGAGGGATTTAAATGTAGATGTATTGTACCGGAAAAAGATGGACTATTTATTCAGTAAATTTATACACTTTTTGTGTTTTCTCTGCTTTCCTCCTTCAGGAACAGTTGCACACAGTAAAGGAAGAGCTAAAGCTGGAAGTAACAACACAGGAGAACGAGATTATAGCTGAAAGGTGAGCGTAGTGCGCAAGACTCCATTTTGTCCTTTGTTTTATTACTTTATTAAATATTTTTATTGATGAGGTGCCTACTATTACGGGCGGATTTTCCTTAATTATATTATGGTACAGCAAAATTACCACAGCAAATAAAAACTTAACTGCCCAAGTTTTCCTGGCGTTGGTATTAAAAACAAAGGACAGGCAGAAATCCATTCTATGGTAACGATTGTATACAAGATGAATGTTCAGCAAAGATCATCCACAAGTTACATTTCGCAGTCCATAAAAATTAATATGTAAATATACTCCATATTTATACTTACTTACAGTACTTACTGCTTTTAGATAATCCATAGGTTCATTGCCGCCCTCACATAAGCCCGCCATCGGTCCCTGTCCTCTGCAAGATTAATCCAGTCTCTATCATCATACCCCACCCCTCAAATTCTTTTAATATTATCCTCCCATCTACGTCTCGGCTTCCCGAAAGGTCTTTTTTTTCCCCTGACCTCCCAACTAACACTCTATATGCATTTCTGAATTCGCCCTTACGTGCTACATGCCCTGCCCATCTCAAGCGTCTGGATTTAATGTTTCTAATTATGTCAGGTGAAGAATACAATGCGTGCAGTTCTGTGTTGTGTAACTTTCTCCATTCTCCTGTAACTTCATCCCTCTTAGCCCCAAATATTGTCCTAATTATCGTAATCTCAAACACCCTTAACCTCTGTTCCTCTCACAAAGTGGGAGTCCAAGTTTCACAACCATAAAGAACAACCGGTAATATAACTGTTTTATAAATTCTAAAATTCGACATTTTTTGAGATCGGACTGGATGACAAAAGCTTCTCATCCGAATAATAACAGATATTTTCCATATTTATTGTACGTTTAATTTCCTCCCACATGTACATTTATATTTCTTACTGTTGCTCCAAGATATTTGAACTTTTCCTTTTCAAAGGCTAAATTTTAAATTTTTATACTTCCATTTCGTACAATGTTCTGGTCACGAGACATAATGATATACCTACTTGTATTTTTTATTTTGGGGATTTTTTTCCAGACTCATCTCTATACTTGCTTCCAGTAAAATTCCCGTGTTTTCCCTAATAGTTTAAGTGGATTTTCTCCTAACATATATATTCATCTGCATAGACAAGCAGCTGATGTAACCCTTTCAATTCCAAATCATTTCTGTTATTCTGGACTTTCCAAATGGCATATTCTACAGGAAATTTAAAAAGTAAAGGAGATAGTGCATCTCCTTGCTTTAGCCCACAGTGAATTGGAGAACTCGACAATTATAACACTTTCAAAAGCAACTTTACATAGAGCTTTCAAAATGTCCACTTTTTAACTCCTTCAATTGTTACATGCTATCTGCCCATGTAGTAATCGCAAAATATTGAATTACCCGCCGATTTTCATGATTAAATTGACAGTGACTAATATTTTTTTAGATCGTATAATGTTCAGAAATCAAAACACTTTTAATATTTCGGCATATGGCCATCAGCAGTACTAATGAGCTAATGAATCCTCCGTGATTTTTTCGAACTTGAGCGTATATATGTGGTATGTTCCTGCGAGATTTAATGTAATAGTCCCATTGTTCTTTGCGTGGTGTACTTAAACGAAACGGAATTATATAGGTATGTTGGGACTGTTTGAATTACCTTAATTAGGAGGGCCTCCACGCAGTCCGGACATCACACCTTACAATTTTTATTTTTGACATATGAAGCAAACCATCTTGTTAGAAGATTATGCTGAGACGTTCATGTACATATTCATCTAGCATGTCCGGGTATAGAGGTGCTGTTACAGTATTCACAATAAAAAGAAAACATCCAATTATATTCTTTATAATAGCACACCATATATTTAGTCGACTAATGATAATGTTTCAACCTGATTAAAGTAGTTCAGTGCTATGTCGAATGTGCTCCATGACTGTTCGGAGGGTTTTCAGAGTCCCATATTCGAACATTGTGCGGGTTAACTTTCACGACAGATAAAAAGTTGCCTTTTCAGGAAATATAGCATGAGTGGAGGAAATCCTGACCTTTCTTAAGGCATTCTAGAATCTGATCTCAGTTGCAAATTCTTGTCGCTGAGGTTTGTTGGTTGATTTAATTTCTTGAAGAATTGTTTATATTTATTATTCTTGTGTTACGTAACTTCCACATGGACAGCAACCCTCAGTGTCATCCACATCGGTGAGGATAACAAATACCTTACTAGAATAATACCGGACAGCTAGCAGTTTACGTGCGAACGACGATGGTGCTGCTACCTACCTGCCAGGATGGAGATACTCGCGAACCAGGCTGTAATCAACTGCAATGTATATTGTTGCTGGGCTAGTTAATTTGTTAATAGTTTTATGAGTTAGTACTAGTGTTAAATGTCAGGGTGTATATGTGCTGTTTATAATTGTGACAATTGCAGCATTACAAATTGCTCCAAATCGTACTTTCGATTTCCGACAGTTCATAAAACGTGAGTCAACAACATTCTTTAGTAGGCCTAATTCCTTCGTCTTTGTGTTGATAGAAAAATACAAATTAGTTTTTTTTTATTTAGACCTAATAAATAAATAGAAATTAAAATGTATTGGATTTTAAGGTTTTATCAAATTAAGTTTTATTGTTGTCCACATGCCTTTACTAATTATTACAAGCATCAGATTACTATCAATTTTATCTTTGCAGTTGTCAGCAATGCGTATATAAAACATTACTGTAAATTCATTCCTAATGTCAGAATTGATTTTGTCTCGGTAAACCAAAGAAAAAATATGTAACAATTAATTACGGAAAGTAATATGAAGTATGCAATATTTCTCATAATTTGCAGGTTTGATATAAGATAATAATTTTACATTAAATATTATTCAACATTTCTTAACTGTTTCATATATAATTCCACATTAGTAACTCGCGTTTTAAACAATAGTCCGAATCTCGCTTTGTTAATATTTGTATATGTGGACGTAATTTTATCCCTCTGCGCTAGATGTCAGGTCCGCGATTTTTCGCACTCTAGCCAATGCTGCTAGTATACAGCTATCCGGTATTATTATAGTAAGGTATTTGAGGATAATACTTGCGTTAAAATTCTCAATAACAACGATAATAATTTCGCTGCGCCTTTGTCTTCCCTTCATATGGAATCGAAATGAGGGAAGTTCGATAGGGTCACCAAGGACCTTAAAGCTGTTAGGCCTGGTGCACAATAAATCGGGAATGGAAACGTTAACTAGAAAGGAAAAATTGTTCAAATACATATATATTTAAATGTGAACATTCACAATTAACCAGAATCTTGCTGGAGCCCTGAAACTGGAACGGAACTTCGTCCTTCTAGTTTCCCATCACAGCCTGCTAGATTCTTTGTCTTATCTTAAACATATTTGGTCGTATATTGTAAGGAAGCCGTGAGAATTCACTTTCAATGTATGCTACGTATAGAAGTGACCAGAAACCCATGTGAATTGAATTCTTAATATTCTGTGTCATATTTTTAAAGTTGGTTAATCTGTGTTTATGTTGGCTGGCTTGTATTCATGAGAGAACGTCATTGGTCTTCACACACAAATAACATCAGAATGCGTAATATCGGCTTTACGTATTATCGATATGCATATCGACAGGGATAATCGTTTCCGTTCTCGTTTTTTTGTGAATCAAAAATCTTTACGTTCACGCCCTCCGCTTCCCGTTCTCTTTCCCAGTTTTTTGTGGACCTGTCTTTATAGGCTTCGATTCTATAAATCTCATTAATTTTATTATAATTTTATGAAATGGATGCTTTACTATTATGATTATTGCATAGACTGACGATATATTTTCATTCTAGCATCGCTATTACCGACGACAATGTGTCAGGAGAGTGCAACAATGTTATAAAGGGACACGTGACGATGGGTCAAATTCCCAAGGATTTTATTTCCTCAGATGTCTGCGAAAGTTCTGTCGAATATCAAAATTACGACAAACTGTTCACACAAACTCAAGATAACAGAACCGAGTGTTCTATTCTCAATAAAACGGGTGGAAGCCCAAACAAGTGTAATATTTCTGGCACGGTTTCAGAAAGTTCAATATCTCCCGCAAGCCAGTTGCGGAGTGATACAGGTGAGAAGCAGTTCAAGTGCGATACTTGTGAAAAGTGTTTTTCGTATTCGTTAAGTTTGAAAAGGCATATGCTCAAACATAGTGGCGAGAAGCCTTTCCGATGCGATGTTTGTGGGAAATGTTTTTCGTATTCATGTAGTCTGAAAAAACACTCTCTGGTGCACACAGGTGAAAAGCCTTTCAGATGCGGTGTCTGCGGTAGGAGGTTTTCCCAGTCTGGCCATTTAAAAAGTCACGAGCGCCATCATACTGGAGAAAAACCGTTCAAGTGCGACGTCTGTGAAAAGAGCTACTCGTATTCGACTAATTTGAAACGGCATGTACTGACGCATTCAGGCGAAAAGCCATTCAAATGTGATGTTTGTGGAAAGGGTTTTGCGGATTCGGGGATTCTGAAAAGACACGTACTCATCCATGCTGAAGAGAGGGAATTAAAATGCGGCGTGTGCGGTAGATGTTTCTCTCAGTGGCGATATCTCAAAATTCACGCACGTGAGCACAATACCGATAAACGTTTGCAGTGCGATGTATGTGGAAAGTGTTTCTCAGGTTTGGGACAGCTAAAATCACATGCACGCTCTCATACGGGCGGCAAATCGATCATTTGCGATATCTGTGGGAAGAATTTTATTTATCTGGGGCAGCTGACAGCTCATCGACGCCTACACACTGGCGAGAAACCGTTTAAATGTGATGTCTGTGGAAAAAGTTTCTCGCAGTCCGGAACCTTAAGATTTCATTTACGTCAACATACGGGCGAAAAACCTTACAAATGCGACGTGTGTGGGAAATGTTTTACGCAGTCCGGGTCTTTAAGAACACATGAACGTCAACACACCGGCGAGAGACCTTTTAAATGCAATGTGTGTGGGAAATGTTTCACGGAATCTGGAACCTTGAAAGTTCATGTACGTCGGCATACTGGCGAGAAACCCTTCAAATGTCATGTGTGTGGGAAGTGTTTTCGCGTATCGGGACACCTGAGACGTCATGCATATACACACACGAAGAAAACCAATTAAAATGCAGTAGTTCAGAAATGTGCCAGTGAAACGAAATCTGATTTTAATCATCAATCCATACAAGTAGTCTCCGCATGTGAACAAATGTACGTGTACTGAACCTTTTCTATTGGATGGAAGACAAAGAACATCTTCAAAACTCTACGATAATTAGTTCTAGTTTTAAAGCACAGTCTCTGTATTTTTCGAAAGTTTAAGAATTTACTGTTTGGTGTTTATTTACGTAAAGGATACCACACTTAACTTTTGTTTATGGAAATACTTTATAATTAAACAGTTATGAATATGGGTCATGGTGGATGTTGTGAACGGTCTCTCAAACTAAATAGAAACATACATCGCCAAAATGCAAGTCGAGAAAGTGTGGTTTGAAGGTTTCAGGGCTTACATATGGTTGTGAATCTTGGACTCTCACTTTGATAGAGGAACAGCGATTAAGGGTATTTGAGAGTAAGGTGCTTTTAATAAAAAATATTGTAGGTACAGGTTTCCAAGCGCAAAACAATATTATCTGGCTGTAAGTTGCACCACATTTATCTGGCGTCTTCTGAAAGGCTTGTGACAATAATATGTTATGCCAAATTATTAACTCAATGACTTAATGGTAGTTCTGTCTGATAGATTTCTCCAGCTGTCTATTATTAACTGTAAAACACAAATTCCATAAGATAGCATCATCACATGTGACACAATGTTTAAATTTCAATGTTTTTCGTTGATTACAGTGATATAAAATTAATTGATAGCTAAATTCATATTTATTTTGTGACAATATATTCATCTTAGCATAGGCTTTCACGGTGTCTAGTTAAAACAGAGCTTCCGGGCTAAGATTCTTAGTAGACCACGGCATCTTAGCCCGGAAGCTCTGTTTCAACTTAATATATTCACTTTCAGAGCTTATGTATACATATTTTTCTCTGCAATTTAGCATTTTCAACAAATTTCTTTTCCATTTTCTGTGCCATGCATTTCTGTTGAACGATTCTTTTTAAATGTTCAAAAATATTATATTCATAACTGAATTCGCTGTCACAAACCTTACATTTGTCAAAATATTAGTTTTTTTTCCAATGTGCAATCCTACATTGTTAAATAGTTAATTTAAATTTAATGTAATTATTATTTAGGCTGAGTCGAAAATAGTTGAGTCCATTGCAAGAATGATGGATGTCATTTGGAATACATTTTGCAGGAGAAGCAATTGAAAGTTTGATATGCTTGGCGCTCAAAGATTAACTGTGATTTTCCGATCATTACTGGACAATGACTATCAGTGTTAATGCCATAGAATTCTCTATATACATTCAATATGTCTTAAGCTTGTCTTGGTTCATTTTCGACAAGAAAGTGACATCCATCATTCTTGCAGTGGACTCTTCAGTTATTACATAACAATAAAAATATACAACTGATGTTAATTTTCTAATGGAGGGACTTTTTGCGTCCCGCCTGGAATCGAAGCTGGACTCGAGATTTTTATATGAAAATCGGGACATGTCCCGCCAAATTGGGACATCTGGCAACCCTGGGATCCATTGTGTACTAAAAATTAATCACATGGGTTATAAATATTGCAAATCTTTACTAAAAGTTAATCACATGGTTTATAAATATTGCAAATCTTTACTAAAATTAATCACGTGGGTTATAAATATTGCAAATCTTTATTAAAAATTAATCACATGGATTATTAATATTGCAAATCTTTACTAAAAATTAATCACATGGGTTATAAATATTGCAAATCTTTACTAAAAATTAATCACATGGGTTATAATATTGCAAATCTTTGCTAAAAATTAATCACATGAATTATTAATATTACAAATCTTTACTAAAAATTAATCACATGTGTTATAAATATTGCAAATCTTTACTAAAAATTAATCACATGGGTTGTAATATTGCAAATCTTTGCTAAAAATTAATCACATGGGTTATAAATCTTGCAAATCATTACTAAAAATTAATCACATGGGTTATAAATATTGCAAATCTTTACTAAAAATTAATCACATGGGTTATAAATATTGCAACTCTTTACTGAAAATTAATTACATGGGTTATAAATATTGCAAATCTTTACTAAAATTAATCACTTGGGTTATAAATATTGCAAATCTTTACTGAAAATTAATCACATGGGTTATAAATCTTTGCAAACTGAAAAAATCACATGGGTTATAAATATTGCAAATCTTTACTAAAAATTAATCACATGGGTTATAAATATTGCAAATCTTTACTAAAAATTAATCACATGGGTTATAAATATTGCAAATCTTTACTAAAATTAATCACTTGGGTTATAAATATTGCAAATCTTTACTAAAAATTAATCACATGGGTTATAAATATTGCAAATCTTTACTGAAAATTAATCACATGGGTTATAAATATTGCAAATCTTTACTAAAAATTAATCACATGGGTTATAAATATTGCAAATCTTTACTAAAAATTTATCAATGGGTTATAAATATTGCAAACCTTGACCTGATCATGTATGCAAAGTCCTCATATAGGCACTTAATTCATTGTACTGTATGTTGACGTATATTTTATTTTCTATCCTTGCAGCATTTTGCATACTTACGGAAATGAAACGCAGAACTTGAAGAACCCAGGCCCTGAGAATTGTGTCTCCTCAGAGAATCCTGCATGTGGAAGTACAGCTCGTATCCAGAAGACCTTGGAGTCACAGAAGCACAGGAATACAGGGACGAAGTCATTTAAGTGTGATACGTGTGGCAAGTTGTTATCGACTCTGCACAGTCTCAGGGAGCATATCCGTATTCACGAGGGCGTAAGTACATTCAAATGTTACATCTGTGGGAAATGTTTCACTAAATCAAGGTATCTAAAAGCCCATGTGCGTTTGCACACAGGTGGGAAGCCATTCAAATGTGATATCTGCGGGAAATATATCTCAAATTTGGCAAATTTTAAAGAACACCTACGCACTCACTCGTCCGAGAGGCCTTTCATATGCCATATTTGTGGGAACTGTTTCTCAAAACCGGGAAATCTAAAAGATCACTTCCGAACACACACCGGCGACAAGCCATTCAAATGCGATGTCTGTGGGAAATGTTTTCCGAGATCGGCAAGTCTCAAAGACCATGTACGGACACACACAGGCGACAAACCATTCACATGCGATGTTTGTGGCAATTGTTTCTCGCATTCAGCGACTCTGCGACACCATGTACGCACGCACACGGGCGACAAACCGTTTAAATGCAATTTGTGTGGGAAATGTTTTGCAAGATCAGCAACTCTCAGACGCCATGTAGGCTCGCACACTGGCGACAAGCCGTTCAAGTGTGATAGTTGTGGGAAATGTTTCTCAAGGTTGGGAACCCTCGGAGATCATGTACGTACGCATATTAGCTAGAAGCTATTCAAATGCATTATCAATGTGATATGTTTCTTCCAGTCATTATCTTTTTGATTCAGTTTACATACACTCACTAGCGGAAAGCTATGAGAATTCGAAAAAATATAGAAAATGCTTTATAATTGCAGGCATCTCACAGGCCCGTTTTTATGTATAGAACTGTAGTTAGGTCAGAATGGACCAGAACGCAGTTCTGACTAAAATTTCAGTTGTACTTCACTAACGATATAAATAACCTTTTAATTCTAGCTAAATATTTATCTAGAGAAAATCAAAATTCGAGTGGGATTTAATTATTACGCGATTAGAAGAAAATATATATAATTAGAAGAAAAAGTACTCTAATACAATAAAATATTAATTGACTTACTGAAATTCTATTTAACTAATGTTACGTTCACCAAAACGTTTGAACGGAGCCGCCATTTTCAGTTGACTGTCTTTGGAGTAAACAAATGACGATCGCAAAGCATGTTTTATAGTACCATAAAGAATTTGCATTTTGAAATGTTGGCAAATAAAGGAACAAATGGTAGGAAGGTGATAAAAACAGGAGAAAGTATATAAAGATCAGAAGAAATAAAATACTCTAATACAATAAAATAGATATTGACTTACTAAAATTTTATTTCACTAAAGTTACTTTCACCAAAATGTTTGAACGGAGCCACCATCAAAGCGGGAAACAAATTACGATCGCAGAGCATGTTTTATAGTACCGTAAAGAATTTGCAGTTTGGCAAACAAACAAACTAATGCTAGGGAACCGATAAAATTGTGCGATAAGCAGCCATGATTGGTTGAAAGACGTCCTTTCGTACCGTTTTATTGGTCAAAAGAAGTATGACGTAGTAAAAGTGTAATTCAATGAAACATTTCTGTATTTTTATCGGATAGCTACAATATTCGAGTAAATTTCAATTTACAGTAGGCTTTCATTAAACAGAAATACACTATGTTAAAAAAAAAACGGAATGTGATGTGATCAGTCCACCTTTTTTCTCTATGCAGACAGACAGAGAATGCACTCTGTTGTATGAAAGTGAAGTTACTCTCAGGAAATGCTACTTATGTAGTCAATTTCCAGTGTCACCAATTGAAATTTTTTCTCGCTAAGTGATGAACAATTGAATGTACTTGCAAATGACCTGAATTTGGCAAAACACAAAAACTGGCCTCCTGAGACTGATATCACTGGAGTTTATAAAAGTGTGAACAGACTGTGACATTTTTTCGTTTGCTAGAAAAGCGACTCTTCATAACTGCTTTCCGTGAGGTTATTGACTTTGAAACTGAAACACATAAACTGAAAATTTTAAAACAAACGATCGACGCTCTGGCAATTTCAATATCAGAGTTCAAAAGATCATTCAGGACAGTGAATGAAGTAATGTCAAAAAAGAGAAATGCTCTCCTAATCTCCCGGGCAAGTGGGATGATATTCATAAGCAGTGTTGGCCCTCTATTTCTACAGTTCAATCAACATATTTATATACATTCTTGGTTGCGAGTTGGCAGATGAAACAGCTTATAGAAAACGACAGCCAGAGAAAGAAGTTACAGTAGATATCAGACAATGTAGAGTCTTCTAAAATAGATTGTAAGGTGAGTTCCACTTACCAACTACATGACACGAAAGCAGTTTAAAGGTGTAGATACAACTTTGAGCTCTGATATTTTACAATATCAAATTTCCTTTTTCAGTGTTGCCAAAAAGTTACACTTACAACGCCCTCCCCCCCTCCTACCACTGTGACCCCAAAGAACGCAGCTGTAACTGCCTTCATTCTACAGCTACAGATGAACCGACCAATAACAAAATTTCCCCTTTTTGTTTTTAATCTTCAAACCTTAGAAACTGCTAAGACATTCACAAAGAAAAGTTTTTACAAATATTTGATCTTTAGTAATTTAAAGTGTAATATATCCTACATCATCCAGCAACAGTTAAGAATTGTACACCAATCAGTTATTCATTCATTTTGAACTTTAATACTGGAAATGTAAGATTTTTTATGCTCGACCATGCCGAAATGTAGTAATTATACACCTGGTATCAGACCTTTAATGCATGTCATTAAAGTACACCTACTCATTAAAGGTCAGGTCTTTCAGCCAATGACGACTCAGGTTACAACTGTTCAGCCAATGACGGTCAGCTTTCTACCGTTATAAAACCGCAAGTATCGATTATTCTCGGATATGCAATCGAAAGAGAATTAGCGAAAAGTCACGGAGGCTGGAAATCCAATACTGTCGCAGAAGGTTATGTTCTGTTACTATAATAATTAGCGTTAATTGTAAATAATATTCAAATAAATTCAATTTGTCATCTCGTTTTTCAATGTCTAATTTAATTTCAATTTTATCTCTGTAGGTTTTTATGGCCTAGCAAGGTCATTGTGGATATCTGTTCCTCGGAAAAAATCAATACCTTCGCGTCTGCACACATCTCACAACATATGGGACATTGCTCAAAAATTAATAATATCAAGTTAGAAATATGGTCGAGCATAAAAAGTCGTATGAAACTCGCCTATAATGGTAATTAAGAAGCTCGTATGAAAATTATGAAACTCGCTTGCGCTCGTTTCATAAATATCCATACTCACTTCTTAATTACCTTCATTATAGGCTCGTTGCATAATGTACTATTATACATCTTGATTACACAACTTTTAACACTGTTTCATTTCGTATTATGCATGATAAGTTTTTCTTGTGTTAAATTTTAACGTACCTTGTTAACATGTTCCGACCTATTTTTGGTCATCTTCAGAACTGGTCGTTGTTGGTCTTGGCGCCTCTTGTTTCTGTGTGGGTGCGTTCGTAATGTAGAGTCAAAGAGTGTATGTGTTTTGAAATTGAGTTGTGTGTTGAGAATATAGTTGGGGTGTGTTTTCGTGTGTCTGTATATTTCATATTGTTCTAGTGTGTTAAGTTTCTGGCTTTTTGGTTGGATGTGCAGTATTTCCATGTCTGTGTTGATGTCTCTGTAGGTGTGGTTAGCATTTGTGATGTGTTCTGCATCACAGCCATAACAAAATTACAAAACACCTCCACATATGCAGAACACATCACAAATGCCAACCACACCCACAGAGACATCAACACAGACATGGAAATACTGCACATCCAACCAAAAAAGCCAGAAACTCAACACACTAGAAAAATATGAGATATACAGACACACGAAAACACACCCCAACGAAATTCTCAACACAGAACTCAACTTAAAAACACATACACTCTTTTACTCTACACTACGAACGCACCCACACAGGAAACAAGAGGCGCCAACACCAGCAACGACCAGTTTGAAGATGGCCCAAAATAGGTCGAAACACGTTAACAAGGTACGTTAAAATTTAACACAAGAAAGACTTATCATACATATTCCGTAAGATTTTTTATTTTGTTTGAGAAAAAATTGAGAAAAAATTCGGTATTTTTTATTGCACTAAAAATTAATCTTTCCTATTGTAAATCAACAGTTAAAAACATTGTAACTTTCTCTGATAATTTAACCCTAAACTTTTTGGCAACACTGTACATTGTGGAAACAATACACAAAAAACGTTGTCTCTGTTCAATATATTGAATAAATTTCAGTTTCATGACATACATTTAAATGCATAATTTAATTATTTAAAATCAAAACTGCTTCAACAAACTGCTGCCTTCTGTGTTCAACGAAGAAGAACCACCAGAATAGCCAACTTATATATCAGGTACGTAAGCCTTCAATTATTAAAAATTAATTTAATTACGAAATATTTATTTATTTTTTGTTATAAATGTGGTATTTGCCTGTTGTTTTCAGTTCTTGTAGTCAATAAAATTAGACATATGGGGGAGAGTCGGGTAGTATCGGACATCGGGTAGTATTGGACAGTGCGTTTCTTTCATCTACCACCATATGGTACTACCTGAATGACATGGTTACGTTTCTCTATGCGACATCACAGAAACGTAACCACGTCAATCGGGTACTATCATCGTGTGGTAGATGAAAGAAACTCACTGTCCGATATTACCCGATGTCCGATACTACCCAACTCTCCCCTACATTAATACAGAGCCTTCATCCATGAGTGTGTGGTGGCTCACAGCTGTTTGCTGACAGAGTCGGATATTCATAGCTACCTAGGTCAAGTGCATCGATTGCTCGTGAAAACTGCAATAACCACCTGTCTTTGTCATAGAAGATGTTGAAAATGGTTTCTCACATCTCATCTTTCACACCTTTTAAGAAAATTTTCATTAACACGCATAAGTTCTTCTGAAATTGCTGAAATTTCCTTCCTTATATTGTCTTTCAGTTCTTCTGGTATATGCGGGTTATTCCCATACGCTTTATTTTACTACTTTTTAAGTTCCTATAAATAGAAATCCCATATGGTATTACAAGAATATCCACTGTAAGATCTTGAAATTAATGTGTCTAAAAATAACCATATATCACTTTATTTTTTCAGGAATTGCAGCCATGTGAGTAGAGTTAACATCTGGAGTTGGGTGTTGGATAAGTTAATAATAGCTCTATTGATTTACTTATGGCTTTTAGAGAACCCGGAGATTCATTTCCGCCCTCACATAAGCCCGCCATCTATCCCTATCCTGAGCCAGATTAATCCATCCCACCTCTCTGAAATCCATATTAATATTATCCTCCAATATACCTCTCGGTCTCCCCAAAGTGCTTTTCCCTGCAGCCTCCCAACTAACTTCTTCTCTTCGAATCTTGAACTCTTCTATTCCTTCGTGCCTGTCGTCTCGCTTCACTTACCTTTCTTCCCACACACGCTCTCGTCATGAAACAATACTAACAATACCATCCCATCGCCCTCCTCATACTCATCTTCTTTCACAATAGCCCTGCCAAGACTCTGGAATTCGCTACCTGCTAGCATCAGGGACTGTCGAAATAAAATTGAATTCAAACGCAAACTTACTAGGCACTTGGTCAGTAATTGAGATTCGTTCAGACATGGTTTCTTGTAAATAGTTCTCTTAATCTATGACAAAATATCTCAATATATGGTAATTTCATCACTATAGAATTTTGTTATTCTAGGTTTAATTTGTAATTCAGTAAATACAAACATATTCTTTGTTCTTAACTTCTATGATAAATTATCTAGCTTTCATTAATCAGGTAATCTTGTCGTACTTTAATTTTTATTGTAATTGTAATTGTAAATTTAATATTAATTGTAATTTTATTCTTCATATTATAGTTGTAATCCCCTAGAGGGGCAGAGAAGGCCTGATGGTCTTATCTCTACCAGGTTAAATAAATACTAATAAATACTAATAATACTAACACTCTATATGCATTTCTGGATTCGCCCATACGTGTTACATGCCCTGCCCATCTCAAACATTTGGATTTAATATTCCTAATTATGTCAGGTGAAGAATACAATGCGTGCAGTTCTGCGTTGTGTAACTTTCTCCATTCTCCTGTAACTTCATCCCTCTTAGCCCCAAATATTTTCCTAAGCACCTTATTCTCAAACACCCTTAACCTCTATTCCCCTCTCAAGTGAGGGTCCAAGTTTCACAACCATACAGAACAACCGGTAATATAACTGTTTTATAAATTATAACTTTCAGATTTTTGGACAGCAGACTAGACGACAAAAGCTTCTCAACCGAATAATAACAGACATTTCCTATATTTTACAAAATTGCCGTGAATGCGCAGAGGTACTGGGATAACATAATTAAACCATTATCTGATAGTACAGAGGCATTTTTGCAACAAGCACATGCAGCTGATCTCTCGTTAACATTAATTATGGGAATTTTTTAAGATAGAGTCTTGAGTAAGGCAGTATAACTAGTGCTGTTTTCAGATCTTACCATTTACGATCTCTGTTTACAGGGGAACTTAAAAAATAAATTGTATCGAATAAGCTGCATATGTTAGAAGAACTGAAAGGCAATGTAGTAAGGGAAATTGCAACATTTTCAGAAGAACTAATTGTTTTGTATTTATTTACTTTCCATGCTATTCCTACATCGCTTCGCAGCTAAAATATGCAACACGTCACAAAAATCTTAGTAGTACTATATAAACTGTTAATAAATAGTCACAGACTAGTTCATAATATATACAGAAAAGTTTTACAATGTACTAGTACAACACAAGGGGTTAGTATCGAAACTTAATACAAGACAGAAATATTCATGCAGCGTTGTTGAATGTCAGAGAGAGAGAGAGAGAGAGAGAGAAATTAATCATCCGGCCTTAATTAAGGATGACCACGAGGATCCGGAAATTAATAGCAAATAGAAATAAAATTAATTAAATATGAGTATTATTATAAAAATAAAATGTAATAATTAAGTACCACTGATTATCAATTATAAAATAAAATCTTAGTAGATGACTTTAAAATTATACTTATAAATAAAAGATTTTATTTAAAACTAGCTGTACCCGTGCACTCCGCTGCACCCGTTAGAAATAAATATAAAGTAATTAATAATTAAAATAGGACATTTGATCCAGGGAACATTCGTGTTTGATAGAAGGATAAATCGTTTAATATGTTACTTAATTTAAATTGTATTTAAAATATTAAAATGCGATCATTTTGATCCAGAGACACTCATTTGGCGCAATGACAATTCCTTTAACATGTTTCTTAATTGTTATTACCAATTATTTTTGGAAAAGCGAAAATTAACAGAAAAATTTTGGCTACACATTTATTATTATGTTTATATTATATTATATTATGTAAAAGTGTGTTGATAACGGATGTACTCAATTAGAAAGTTTTTAATTTGTTGTAGGAGCTCTTGAATCTCAGGAGGAACAACTTTTACAACAGCGCAATATAATCTGCTTGGCTCATTACCCAATTTTTTTGCATTGCATTTATTGCATATGTATTTTAACACGATTCAATTGAGCATAGTTAAAATTTTAATTATAAAATAATGGATTGTTAAGCTAATGTACTATTACTGCATACTAAATCAATACACTCTCGTTGTTCGTTAATTCTCTGAGATAAAAATGAATATGTTCATAAACATTATTATAAGAAATACAGGAAATGAATATACAGAATAACCTATCAAGTTTTCTGTGCATAAGAAGCTATTTTAATCTTACCTGTCCTCAATTCACTCACAAGTTACTGTAATAACATTATAGCATTATGTCCATCCAGAGAAACTACACTTTCCAATGATGAAATAATAATTAATTATACAAATCGGTTACTTTAGCTTCTGATATTACTTCATACAAGCACAGAAACATTGTCTGTAGGCTATGTTTCATAGCTTTCGATTGTTGTGTCAAGGCCCCTTATAGACGAAGTCATTTGTTTTTTATTTCAATACACCGCCTTAGATGGCAGTTATTTTAATTTTAAAACTCATTTATCTCATTAAATATCAGTTCTATCAAAATTTTTCAAAGGATAAAACTTATCAGAAATCATTTTTAAAGAACCTTTTCTTATGTAACATATTTCAAAATCAATAATAAGCGAGATATTTCGATTTATTTAATTCAGGCCCCTTATAACCACCCTTTTAAATAGCGTATTTTGAATGCCATATAGCCTATAATCTAAGTTACAACGAACTTAATTTATATTCCAATTTTCATCGAAATCGGTTCAGCCATTATCGCGTGAAAAGGTAACAAAAATACAGACAGACAGACATACAAACAGAAATTTCAAAAAAGCGATTTTCGGTTTCAGGGTGGTTAATTATGTATGTTAGGACCAATTATTTTGGAAAATCGAAAATTACCAGAAAAATTTCGGCTACAGATTTATTATTAGTATAGATTAGCATATCCTTAATTAAGGCCTTCTGAGTGGTATAAACGAAATTGTATAATCTGCAGGAATCTTTAAGAGTTTGCGAGATGATTTTTGAATTTCAAAAGATGATATTGATAATTGTTTAAAAAAATTATATGTAAATTTTGGTAAAGAACTCCGAGCACCAAAAAATAAACCTGTCACTGACCAATTGAAGAGAGGGATGTTATACTTGGCACTAAGGTATGGAATACAAGGTTCATAAACGGCCCTCTTTTCATGATCAACCTGATGAGCTGGGTTTAGATCTCTTTCCATGCGTATAGTTGGATCTATGATAATAGCCTTTTGTTGTTGCCTGTTTATTGCTATTATATCCGCTCTTCTGTGAGAGTCGTCTCCAGAAATGCAGTGGACCTCTTCATGAACTTCCCTACCCTTGTTCCGAAGAAGACAGGCGATAGCTCCACGGACTCTATGATGCCTGCTGTTACTCAATAACTCTCCTTTCCGACAAAGCCCAACACGTGGCCAAGAGTTTACAGAATAGAAGGCACGAGAAATTAGGTACTGCTTTAATTCGGCCCTAAATAATCATATGCTTTCAGTTTGATTTCTTATATGCATAGGGAGGCTATTAAAAATTTTACTGCCATATAACGCACTCCTTTTTGATAGCACGATAGACTTGCTGATGGAGTATGAAAGTCATTTTTTTATATTCAAGATTGGAATGTCATTGGACTTATGTTTGGTGTGCGAGGAACAATTCCCAAATTTACATTGGAGATCCTCAGAAAATTAAAGGTTCCTGAAAAGACTCTTCAGACAATTGCATCCACCATTTTAAAATCTTCATTAAACATCATCAATCACCATCTCTATAATATTCAATGTATATTATTTATTTTCAGTACATTTTTTCGGAATATGTATGATAAGACTTTCTTGTGTTAAATTTTAACGTACCTTGTTTGCATGTTTCGACCCATTTATGGGTCATCCTCACAACTGGTCGTTGTTGGTCTTGGCGCCTCTTGTTTCCTGTGTGGGTGCGTTCGTAGTGTAGAGTCAAAGAGTGTATGTGTTTTGAAATTTAGTTGTGTGTTGGGAATATAGTTGGGGTGTGTTTTCGTGTGTCTGTATATTTCATATTGTTCTAGTGTGTTGAGTTTCTGGCTTTTCGGTTGGATGTGCAGTATTTCCATGTCTGTGTTGACGTCTCTGTAGGTGTGGTTGGCATTTGTGATGTGTTCTGCATATGTGGAGGTGTTTTGTAATTTTGTTATGGCTGTGATGTGTTTGAAATGATCTGCTTGTCTGTCCTATGTAGAAGTTGTTGCAGGTGTTACATTTGAGTTTGTATACGCCTTTGTGGTTGTATTTGTTTGTTTGTGTTGTTTGTGTGTTGAGATGTTTTGTAGAGTGTTATTTGTTCTGTATGCGATGTTGTAATTTAATTTCTTGAATGAGGTTGCAATTTTATGTGTGTTTTTGTTTTCGTATGTTAGTGTGATGTATTTTTGTGTTCTTGTGTTTCTGTTGTATTCTTCTGTTTTTGTGGTTTTGTTTTGTCTTACGTATTATGTTGGGGTTGTATCCGTTTTCTTGTGCTATGTATTTGATTGTGTTTAGTTCTTCGTTGTAATCCTGTTGGTTCGTTGGTATGTTGAGTAGTCTGTGTACCATTGTTCGGAATGCAGCTTGTTTGTGTTCTTTGGGGTGGTTGGATGTGTTGTGTATGTGTGTTGTTGATGTATAATAAATTTTTATCGTTTTGATTGCTACCAAATCTTGTCGCAGAATATTCTTTTTTAAAATTCCATTTGTGTGTTTTATTAACATTCATTTATACAGGGACATCATTTTATTTTTACTTCAATTTTTATTGTACCTGAGTTTTTGAATGTACTTCACTCCCACCCCTCTACTAGTGAACTTCCCAAACGTTCTCCACACAGAACCAAGCGTATATAGTCAAAGTCGCCTTACGGTCATAGTGAACACAAACAGTACTGAGTTAGTGAGTATAGTACGTTCCAGAAATATGTTCGCTTTCAATATTGAATCATATTCTCGCACAGGTACTGTCGTCCGTTTGCCTATGTCGCATCCCGGTTTCCCCACCCACTTCTGCCCGTCCCTTTGTGGCTGGGCTGTCTTAGCTCTTTTCTGAAAACATTATTTCTGTTAGGAATATGACGTCTACGTAATATTGTACAACCGTCTAAAATAACTTAAATAAAAAGGCCTCGTTAAGTAATTAACCGTCACGTGATTTCCTCCTTTCTACGACTCTCGACAAAACCACTTGGACGGATAATAAATAGCATGTCTGAATAATTTTATCTTTTCGGATCGGACAGAAGTGAAGATTGAATTTACAGTACGTAAGGTACTCTTTTATAGAGTAGGTACAGAATTATTTCAACATGAGTTAGTAGTACGAAAGACGAAACTGGTAATTGGAATTAGGTACAATAGTACTGTATATAGTGCGATAATATGCAAAAAGAATTGAAACCTGTATAGAAATGAACGGCCATCATTTTCAAATATGTGTTTAAATATCCATATTATGATTATTTTTCAATTTAACTTCATTCTCTATATTGTACGCTAATGTGCTGTAGACAGTATAATATGCACTGCATAATGAATACGTCCGAACGGACAGCTCAGTTCGAGAGTAAAAGCACTTATTGTTAATATTTTACTGTATTTTGATTAAAGAAAAACCCAATGAAAATTATCAAACTCAAAATTGCGATATTTCCTACTTTACGTAAATGGATGAACTACTTTTCATCCCTCCTATACCTAGTAAAGTGATTTGTTTGTATCTTACGGCAGTATCATTGAACTCCAGTGGAAGGGGTATTTCCGGTTCAGAACCTTTAAGCCAAAGATAAGGCCAGGTTAATATCAGAAATGTTAGTAAAAATAAAATGATGTCCCTGTATTTTCGTTTTTGTTCATTTGAATTGATTAGGAAGCCGATATTTTAAATCCAAGATTTGGACGGCTATCATTTCGATGATATTCTCTCTCCTGCTATGAACTGTTGAATTAGTTACAAAATTTTCACGATTACATATAGTGCGAGGAAATTTATTAATGAAAACACATTTTGACAAGCCATGGGCATTATTTGTAGTTTTTAAATGTCATACACGATTCCTAGATTTGGCACCTACTGTTATTCTAATTACTTTTTCTTGTAGTAAGAATATACTGTTACTATCTGTAGAATTTCCCCAGAATATTATTCCAAAACTCATTACCGAGTGGACGTATGCAATGCCTGTTAATGCAAATTTTCTTAAAAGATGTGAGAAATGTGTAATAGCTCAAGGACATAATTTTCAACATATCTAAATATGTAGGTGGTTATTGTAATGTATGCAGTTCGCTTAAAGGGCTATGAATCTCCGACTCTATCGGCAAACAATGTGCTCGCAGCTATCATTGCTAACAATTTAGTATTCAAGACTTAGGCCCTTTCATAAATAACCTATTCAAATAACCTAGTAGTTGATACAGCGTCATTTAACCAACTAAAATAAAATAAAAACTCTATTTATACATTATGTTCATTTCCGTGGCTGTACAAGTCTGGGACATATTGTGTTGTGTCAGCAGATTATTGCCTGTCACCGACCATAAATTAATCCCCATTTACAGAAACCTCATAAGTAACATTTTTCCTCAAATTTAGTTTTCATATGGCTGTAATATTCAAACATAGGCCTTTCAAGTAGTGCAGAAACTCCACACTTCCAGTGCTCTGTGTATATTTCACAGCGACAATAAGTTACAGTGCATTGTAGGAAATTGCAGAGACACCACAAATCCAGAACATTTGAAGTTGTTTAGAAAGTAGAAAAAAACACTTTGATTTTCTTTGTTTCCTATAGGATTAAATACATTTTGAAGGATAAAATATGTTATATAATTTAGCATTTATATATGTTTGTGTACTTTTTGTTTTTATTGGTTTAAATGTATATGTAAAGTTGTTTATAAAATAAATAAAATTTTCTTCTCCGTCTTCTTAACATAAAAGTTGCTTTAAAGAAATAAAATGTTTGTTACTAGTCGTGAATTGCAGAAATCCCACATGCCCAGGCAATTAAAATTCTTTCCATAAAATACTAAAGAAAAAAATTTTAAGTTTATGTATTCGTATATCAAACACTACAACTTGTTATGTTTGAATAAGAAAAATAGTCACCTCAAAATACCAAATGCTTTTGAAGATAACAATGGTCTTAATGGATTTTTTTTTACTGAATTCGAAAATAATCTCCAATTTTTTTGCAGCACTTCAGTTTTTTACGAAAATCATAAAAATGTGAATAAATGCAAATAAATTAATTCTACCTAGAAATAAAGTTGTAACTTCGTGGAACGTCATATAAATTATTTTCAACAAGTATTTTGTGATAAAAAGTAGACTACAATTTGCTATTAACTATTAACAATCACATTCATAACCTTACCTAAATATTGCACTTCAAATTCCCTCCTCTTTGACCTTTTTATTCAGGGCAGTCCCTTTTCAACATCCAGCAATAATCACTCACTATGTTAACACTCCATTTGCCTTGGTACCTTTTCTTCATTTTTTTATATTTCACCATGTTCCTCTCTAAAATATCTTACATTATCAAGAAAATAATTTAGATGGAAATGAAGGAAATATACTTCGACACATGTTGGGACCAATCTGTTTGAAATTTTGTAACATCACTTTTATTACGTTAAAGTAATGTGGGTCCTTTTTATTTCCAAGGAAATTAAAACCAATGCTACTGACCGCATTCCACGCATTCTTTACATTTCATCTCATACTATTTTCGAACTGCTTGTCCATCATCAATTTTGGAATTTGTGGACCAATGAATATACCAACTTCAGTTTTTTTATACGTTAATTAAAGAAATTTAACATGAGGGTTTTAATGGACTCAGTATCTTTTATCTAGAGCTTTTACAAATTGTTTCATTAAACCTAACTTCACACGTTTCGACATTTCTATGAAACAACACTATTATCAAGTCTAGTATATAAGCTTACAGTCACGAAGCTCAATACATAGTAAATATGAATCCATAGATAGTTGCTAACCACTAAGATCGCTACTATCGCCTCATTACAGACAATGCGAAATAGTACCGGCACAGTCTATTGTTCCTAGTACCCTCACAACTCAAGCTTCGTGACTGTATATACTAGAATGTGGTATTATTCTGTACTCTAGCGGAAAAATGAGACCTGCTAACACATTTCACTTCAGCACGACAATGAACAACATTAAACTGAACCTCTAAGTTTAACACAACTTCTAAAGAGAGGTAGATTATCTCTGAAAGGTTTTACATGTGTTGTCTCACAGGCTGGATCGCACCTGACCTTGTAACAGTTAACTCTCCCATGGTGTTTCAATAGCAAACTCTTAAAGAGTAAATATTTCCGGTCAATTTTTATTACTCTGCGGCCACTTCCAACGGACTACTAACGAATATTCACGCGTTTATCACTGGGATTGTGCCGCTGGAAATCAATTTAGAACACTTTTATCTCAGCCACGACACATTTTAATTTTTATTGTACAATATAAATGCAATTATCACTACAATGATGCAATAATTCTTGCAGATAACACAGAAACAACTTCGGAAACGTTATTAACAGAATAGCAGTTTCACTTCACTTCTACTAGATGACTCTTGAGTTCCAGCAGACGCGTAGCAGGGATGTCAATATCGGCAAATGAAATGAAACAGTGAGGAATGTTACAATAAGTGTGTAGCACATTAGATTAGGTTAGGTTAGGTTTTGTTAGGTGTGTACCACAGTTGGCGATACTGCAATCATTCTCCCACTCCACCTCAAATAACGTCACAACGACGGAATATGGCCGCCTTCTTCCTTCAAGTACGACGATTTTCCTATATAAGTAATGAACCTATTTAGGGCGGGTCGGTTGGGACCACAGCTCTCCCAGTGATCACATCGAGTTTCTACTACTCCACACTACAAAACTAAGGATCTTTCCGGCCACTTGTTTTTAATTTACTATACTGGCAGTACAGTAATAAAAATGCATCATATTTCCTTCAGAAAATTTTTATGACCTGAAAACACTTGGATTTCAACTTTCTGTTTGTAGATGACGTTCGATGGAGACGAATAACAATCCTCAAGGATGCAAATCTAGTCTTTCAAATCTGCTTTACAGGAAGCTTTACCTGAAAGACTAGATTTGCATAATATATACGTCACTGTGTACGTTAACAGAAAACCACAATTCCAAGTCACACAGAGTTTGTGTGCACTCGATGTGGGTCTCTGGCGTTTCGTCAGCCCACGCGAGTTGTGTGGATATAAAGGGAAAAGTTGAGACGGTGTCGGGTGGGTAGCTCAGTTGGGAGAGCGCTGTTACCTTCAACCAGAGGTCCCGGGATCGATACCCGGCCCCGGAACAATTTTTCCCTTGAAATTATTCAAATCTGATTTACAGGAAGCTTTACCTGAAAGACTAGATTTGCATAATATATACGTAACTGTGTACGTTAACAGAAAACCACGATTCCAAGTCACACAGAGTTTGTGTGCACTCGATGTGGGTCTCTGGCGTTTCGTCAGCCCACGCGAGTTGTGTGGATATAAAGGGAAAAGTTGAGACGGTGTCGGATGGAGTTCCCGGGTAGCTCAGTTGGGAGAGCGCTGGTACGTTCAACCAGAGGTCCCGGGATCGATACCCGGCCCCGGAACAATTTTTCCCTTGAAATTATTCAATCCTCAAGGATGAATAACGGAATTAGTACATGAAGGTAGGCCACCAAAGGGAAAACTGAGAGATAGAACTTAAACTGAGGGGATTCGGAACTGGAATCCAGTGTGGCTTAGTGGATAAAGCGTCAGCACGTAGAGCTGAAAACCCGGGTTCGGATTTCGGTGCCGGAGAGAATTTTTCTCTGTTCTATCCATCCTTCATCATATGGTAACGCAGAATTACTGCACGGAAATATCATATATACTACTGTACATCATAATAATTGCAAAGACTAGGCTTTACTGAATATGCACACATTAAAAAAAGTTTTGCACCAACTGTAGAAGTGATATTTACACTCCACTTCAAGCAATGTCCATAAAAACATTTGAAAGCTATCCTTTTAACCCTCTATTGGCCCGTATGACCTGAAAATCACGTCCAGTAATTCTATTTATTTTTTTTAACGAGAGGGAATGTTCTTTCCATTGTTGATCAACGTGACTTCAAAGTTACAATATGGCTGCTGTTTCTTAAATTTTTAATGGTCCCTGAAGTTCATATTTTCCCCTCTAGATTTCAATATTTATTTTACCATGTCATTGTCGACCATTGTTACCTGGATGTCACAATCATGTGATGTAAAATAAAAATTAATAAACAATTTAATTTTACTAACATGTGCTATTTATACCACTATCAATTAATATAGAGGCTTGAAAACATTTTCTGACTTCAGAAAATAGTTTGGGATATAGAGGGTTAACTGTCTGAAAAACGTAAACAATGTTGAGAAACAGTAGAAGTCTACCCTAGAAACCGACTGAAAAATTAAACATAAGTGCAGGAAATCTCATCTCTCAGCGAATAGCTTAGGGTAAAACAGTTTTATTCGATTGTAAGAAGGCTGAACAATGGCAAGGCGGTAAATTACGAACTTCAACCGTGTGAGGATTATTTCTGTATGTCAGGAAGGACTGTCTTCAAGGCAAGTAGCGAGGAGCTTAGGATTGAACCAGGGTGATGTGGTACGAACCTGGAATCGCTTCCGAAACACAGGTAATGTCGACGACATACCTCGTAGTGGTCGTCCACGTGCAACAACAGAATGTGATGACCGATATCTGCGAATTATTGCCATGAGAAGCGCTGAGAATACTGCTGGCATGATTAACAATGACTTTCAAACTGCGACAGAGCGACGCTTATCCAATCAGACTGTACGAAACCGATTACATGATAGCAGACTGCACTCCAGACGTCCATGGCGAGGCCCAACTCTTACACCTAGGCGCTATGGACAATATTACACCTGGGCAAGAAATCATCACCAATGGACTGCACAAATTTGGCACAAAGTTTTATTCACGGACGAATGCCGAATATGTCTTGTGCCAGATTAATCATCGACAACGTGTGTGGAGAGAATCAAGTAATGCTGCACGACTCAGACACCCCTACAATCGAATGCAGCAAGGTGGCGTGTCAGTGATGTTTTAGGGGTGGCATTATGTGGGGTCGCCGGACATGATTGGTGTCGATCCAAGGAATGCTGAGGGCTCCACAGTATAGGGACAATATTCTTCAAGCCATGGTAGCCCCGTTTAATCAGCACTTCGGGGAAAGATTCATGTTCATGGACGATAACTCCAGAGTCCATTGTGCGGCTGTCATCAATGACTTCCATAAGTGTGAAGGAATTGACAGACTTGAATGGCCCGCAAGTTCTCCAGACATGAATCCAATTGAGCATGTCTGGATTTAACTAAAGACAGCCATTCGTGCGCGCTCTGAACCCCTCCACACAATCTCGAAGACCTATGGAGAGTTGCTGTTGAAGACTGGGACAGAATGGATTAACAGTTGATAAATGTGCTGATAGACAGTATGCCACGAAGAGTACAAGTATTAATCAATGCAAGAGGAAGCACTACACTACTCAATTTTCATTTGGCCATCCATACCATGGTTATAATTTTGTGAACAACTGTTATATTTTGTCAGTAACTGTTAAAAATAAATACATTTTCATTCCTTACCTTTCCTTGGTCTTCTCTTTTATTGAAGGTCTGGTTGACAGGTGATGCAAAAGTTTTTTTGATGTGTGTAGAAGGAAGAATATTCTTTCACATTTTAGGTAATAAAGTTGAAATTATAAACTGTCCTATCTTTCAGATAATTGTTTTTAAGAAATAAGTAAAAGTAATAATGTTTTACAATATTATTATTATTAAATATCCATGGAAAAGAACCAAGCAGTATGCTAGGGTTTTAGTTTTGTTATACGTTATACTACTTATCTATACTACTCATTTTATGTACACATATAATGGTAAAATATATCTCTACAGTCTTTTAAAGATAAAGTTTAACAAATCTATGAATTCTCGGTAGTAACAGGGTTTTTTGATCACTTCACATAGTGGAGTCCTGTATTCGGTGTTACAGTCCAGAAGATGTGTCTTTATTTGAAATCTCTTTGCTTCAATAATAGGACAGTCAAACAGAAGGCGTTTCACACTGTGAAGATCTTCGCGGCAGGAGCATGTAGAGTCGATGTCTGCTGGAATGTTGAATCTGTCGAAGTAAGTTCCAAATTATGAAAAATATTGGAAACATAACATTTGGAATTGTGAAAAATTCTGACTTGATATACGAAAACGGATTTCATTTTTGCAATCAACACAAAATTCTGATTTAGAAACACTATTTTCTTTAATGAAAACAAAACCTATGAAGACAACTGTAATCAGTTTTTGTGCATCCTGAAAAATTCATTCATGTGACCATGTGGGTTTTCTGCAATTCACCCGGACCACTGTCGTGTCACTATCACTTCCTGTTTGCAAAGGTCACTTCAGTTGTACCTCGATTCTTGTGGGGTATTGTTGCATGGCATATTTACAATCGAATGAAGGAGGTATTTATAAACAATACATTTGCTAAATATTCTTGTTTGAGAAGTGGCCATCGAGAATTTGTTAGGCATTTTCCAGGAGTTCATCCCCCAAGCAGAAATGCAGTTTATATAATTGCCAAGGAATTTCTCGAAACGGGGTCTGTGTCAGACAAAAAGCCTGAAACAAGACACCATAGCAGAAAATAGATTATGTTGATGCCAACCCTAGGCAGTTGTTAAGTCCCCTAACTGCACAGTGTGGAATTTCTAATACAACAGCTCATGTTGCAACTTAACTCTTAAAATTAAGGCCGTATAAAATGAAGTAGGTGCACTTCTTAGAACCTCCAATGAAACAAGAACACAGTTTTGCAGGTAGTTTCAACAGTCATGATGGTGCTCTCGATCCACGGTTTGCAATTTTTCTTTTTTTCTTTTTAAGATGAAGCTTGGTTCACATTAAATGGTCGTTTTAACAGTCAAAACAATAGGTATAGGAGTAAGGAAATCCACATTCTTTCATTAAATTATGAAATTCCTCTGCATGATCGTAAAATCGAAGTATGGTGTGCAGTCAGTACGAACAAAATTGTAGGAGCGATATTTAAAACAAATTCAGATCGGTATATCCTGCTCCATTCTTCCAGCATTTGACTGAAGAAGAAAAGTCTCACGGGCATTTGAACAGATAATTAGTGGAGAATTGTGGCCTGCACGCTCACCCGATTTAAATCCATGCTCAAAGTAAATATGTACGTAATAACTCTTGATCAATTGGAAGAGAAAATTCGTGACGTAATTCCACGCGAACGAGGAACTTCAGCGTGTGTCCAAGAACCTTTTTTTCCAGGTGTGATGCTTGTATTTGCGCCGGAGGACAACACTTCGAAAACTGAGATAAGTGGTAATAGCGCAAAACGCACATTAATTTCACCAGCGAGAGAACAGCGAAAAGCTGTTTAGGTTGTTGCCTGTATATTCAGTACGCTGTATGTACTATTATTTTGTTTTTTTTTTTTTTTTTTTTTTTTTTTAATTTTGATTTAACGTATTGTAATTATTGTATAGCTGAAATATCCTAATAAAACAAATAATTCTAGTCTACTTTATTCTCGTCCATTGTATCCTATTTATTCTAATTTATTGAAATCAATTCCATTTATTATAATATATTCTGATGTATTTTCTAATCTACCGTATCGATCCTAATCTATTCTAATCTCTTCTACTTATTCAAATATATCGATCTTCTACTTTCTTCTGTAGGTCTTCCTATTTCCCGTATTAATTTCCCGCACTAATTTCTTTCTATTTTTCGCTCAAATTTTCTGCTCTAATTTCCGTCTATTTTCCGTTCTAATTCCCCTGTATTTTCCGTAATAGTATAACTCTATTTTCCGCAATTGTATACCTCTATTTTCCGCTCTAGTTTCCCTATATTATCCCTATATTATCGGCCCTAATTTTCCTATATATTCCGTTCTAATTTCCCTCTATTTTCCATCTATTATCCGTTCTAATGTCCCTCGTTTTCCGCTCTAGTTCCCTCTATTTTGCGCTCTACTTTCGCTCTAGATTCCCTCTATTTTACCCTCTAATTTCCCTTTATTTTCCGCTTTAGTTTCCCTTCTTTTTTGCTCTAATTCGCTCTATTTCCCCTCTAGGTTTCCCTCTATTTTCGGCTCTAATTTACATCTATTTTCCACTCTAAATTCCCTCTATTTCCCACCTTAGTTTCCTACTATTTTTCCTCTAGTTTCACTCTAATTTCCGCACTAATTTAACTCTACTCTTCGCTCTAAGTTCCGCTCTGAATTCGCTCAATTTTCCGTTCTAATTTCCCTCTACTTTTACTCTAATTTCCTTCTATTTCCCTCTATTTTCTCCAACAATTTTCCTCTCCAGTTTCCCTCAATTTTCCGCTCTAGTTTATCTCTAATTTCACCCAATATTCCGCACCAACTTCCCTCTATTTTCCGCTCAATTTTTAAATTTTTCCGCTCTAGTTTTCATCAATTCTCCGCACTAGTTTCGTCCTATTTTTTCCTCTACTTTCCCTCTATTTTCTGTTCTAATCTTAATCTACTTTCCGCTCTAATTTTCTTCTATGTTCCTCTCTAATTTTCCTGTGTTTTCCGCTCTAATTTCCCTCTATTTTGGGGACTACTTTCCCATCTATTTTCCACTCCACTTTCCCTCCATATTTCTCTTTAATTTACCCTCTATTGTCCACTCTAATTTCCCTGTGTTTTCCGCTCTAATTTCCCTCTATTTTGGGGACTACTTTTCCATCTATTTTCCACTCCACTTTCCCTCCATATTTCGCTTTAATTTACCCTCTACTGTCCGCTATTATATTTCTCTGCATTACCCTCTAGTTACCTTTCTATTTTACCCTCGAATAACGCTCTAATTACAGCACGATTTTCGGTTTCCGCTCTAAATTCCCTCTTTTTTTCGCCACTAATGTTCCTCTAATTTCCACTATTATTTCCTCTCCATTTTCCGCACTAATTTCCGTCTATTTTTCTTTATAATTTCTCTCTACTTTCCGCTCTAATTTTCCACCACTCTCAGCTTTAATATCCCTAAATTTTACGCCCTAATTTAACTCTATTTTCCGCGAAAATTTCCCTTTATTTTTCGCTTAATTTCGTTCTATTTTCCTCCTTAATTTCCCTCTATTACCCGCTATATGTTATCTACTTTAATTTCCACTCTAATTTCGCGAAAATTTTCGCTAACATTACCTTTTATTTTCGGCACTGATTTCCATTTTTCTTGCACTAATTTTCCTCTATTTTCTTTCAAATTTCCCTTCATATTCCGCACTTGTTTCCCAATATTTTCCATCTAATTTCAGTCTACTTTCCGCCCTAGTTTCCCTCTAAATCCGCACTAATTTCCCCCTATTTTCCGTAGGAGTTTTCTTCCATTTTTCCACAAGTTTCCCTCTATTTTTCGATCTTATTTCCCTCTATTTTCCGTACCAGTTTCCATCTATTTTCCACATTAATTTGCCTCTAATTTACGCTCTAATTTCACTCTATTTTCCGCTCTAATTCTCTTTGTTTTCCACTCTAATTTTCCTCTATTTTCCGCAGTAATTTTCCTCTACTTCCTGGTCCAAATTACCTCTACATTTTATCTAATTTTTCTCTAGTCTCCGGACTATTTTCCCTTTATTTTCCGTTCTAATAAACCCTATATTTTCTGCTCTAAATTCGCTCTACTTTCAGTTCAAATGTTCCTCTAATTTCCGCTATTATTTCCACTTCCTTTCTAGCACACATTTCCCAGTATTTTCTGCACAAATTTCCTTCTATTTTCCGCTCTGTTTTCCCTCTATTTTCGGCTCTAATTTTAATATATTTTCCGCTCTAATGTACCTCGAATTTCCGATCTAGTTTCTCCCTATTTTCCGCTCTAGTTTCAATCTAATTTCCGCATATTTTCCCTCCATTTTTCGCTCTAGTTTCCTCTATATTCAACTCATTTCGCTCTATTTTCCGCCCTAAATAATTATCTAGTTTCCGTCTAATTACCGCTGTAATTTCACTGTATTTTCCGCTCTAATTACCGTATAATTTCCAATTTAGTTCCGCTTAATTTTCCCCTCTATTTTTCGCAAATATTTCTCCTCTGTTTTTCGCCGTACTTCCCTTTCTTTCCAGTCTAATTTCCCTCTATTTTTCGATGTAATCTCCCTCTATTTTCCACTCTAATTTCCTCTTCTTTACCACAGTAATATCAGTCTATATCCAACTCTAATATCGCTCTATCTTACACTATACTTTGCTCCTATTTTTCGTTTTAATTTCCCTCTAAATTCACTTTAATTTCCTTCTATTGTCCATATAATTTCCCTCTAATTTTAGATGTTATTTTCCTCTATGTACTGCTGTAGTTTCCGTCTATTTTCCTTTCTAATTTCGGTCCATTTTGTGCACTAGTTGCCCTATATACGTATTTCGATCTAATTTTCCTTTAATTCCGCTCTAATTTCCTTTATATTTTGCATTAATTTCCCTCTAATTTGCACTCCAATTTCGCTCCTTTCCGCTTCAATTTTCGATCATTTTCCGCTCTAGTTCCCTATATTTCCCTCTCAAGTTTCCCCCTACTTTACGAAATATATTCCCTCTATTTTCCATGCTAGTTTGCCTCTATATTCCCCTCTAATTTCGCTCTATTTTCCGCTGTAATTAATTCTCTACATTCCCCTCTAATTTACCTCCACTTTCGCTCTAATATCCCTCACTATCCCTCTATCTTCCGCTCTAACCTCAATATATTTTCCTCTCTAATTCCCATCTGCTTTCCGTTCTAATTTCTTTCCGTGTTCCGCTCTAATTATCTGTATTTTCGGGACTAATTTTCCTCTATTTCCCGCTCTAGTTCACAATCCTTATTTCACCCTCTACATTCCGCTCCTATTTTCCTCTCTTTTCCGCTCTAATTTCCTTTCCATTTTACGCTCAAATAACGCTGTATTACCGAACGAATTACCCTCTGTATCCGTTCTAAATTCCCTCTATTTTTCCTCTAATTTCCTCTATTATTTACTTTTCACTTTTCGCATTCTTTTCCCCCTATATTCCGCTCTGTATTCCTGTAATTTTCCTCTCTGTTTCGCTTCAATAACCCCCTACTTTCCTCTCTAATTCCTCACAATTTTCTGCTCCAATTTCCTTCAATTTTCTGCTGTAATTTCCCTCTATTTTCCGCTCTGATTTACCTCTATTTTCCGCACAACTTTCCCTCCATTTTCGTCTCTAATTTCCATTTTTCCTCATTATTTTCCCTCCATATTCTGCTCTAGTTTGCGCACAAATTTCGCTATTATTTTCACTCTAATTTCCTTTCATTATCGTCTCCAATTTCCCTCTATTTTTGCACTAATTTCCCTCCGTTTTCCTCACTACTTTCCCTCTAATTGTCGATTCAATTTCGCTCTATCATCCGCTGTAATTTTCCCTCTGTTTTTCTTATCTCTTCCATACAGATTTTCCTTTATTTTTCGCACTAGTTTCCCTCTATTTTCCAACCAATTTCCTTCTATTTTCTCCAATAATTTTCCTCTATTTAGCCTCTAGTTTCGGCACTAGTTTCGCTCTATTCTTCGATCTGATTTCCTTTTATTCTCCACTCTAATTTCTCTCCATTTTCCTTTCTAATTTCCATCTACTCTCCGCACTAGTTTCCCTCTAATTGCCCAATATTTTCTCCTCTAATTTTAATATCTTTACCCTTAATTTTCCGCTCTAATTTCCCTATATCTTTCTGTCATATTTTCTTCTATATCCGCATTACTTACCCACTAATTTCCACTCTATTATTCCTCTATTTACCGCTCTTCTATCCCCCTAATTACCGTTCTATTATCGGCCTAATTTCCATTGCAATTACCCTTTATTTTCCGATCGAATTTCCCTTTATCTTCCGCCCTCATTTCCCTGCATTTTCCACAATAATTTTCCTCTATTTTCAACTTTAATTCACTCTATTCCGTTCTAATTTCCCTCCATTTTCGACTCTAATTTCGCACTAATATCACGCTATTTCTCGCTCTAATTTCTCTCTAGCTTCCTCTATAATTGCCCTCCATTTTCTGTTCTAGTTAGCCTCTATTTTCGCTTTAAACTCATTCTACTTTTCGTATATTTTCCCCCTTATTACTGCTCTAGTTTCATTCCATTTTCTCTGCTAATTTCCCTTCATTTTCCGCCCTAGTTTCCGTCTATATAAAAATCTAATTTCCATCTATATTCCGCTCTATTTTTCGCATTTTCCCTCTAATTTCCGATCCAATTAAGCTCTATTTTCCGCTTTAACTTTCCTTTATTATCCGCTTTAGTTCCCCCTATTTTCTCTCTGTTTTTCACTCCAGTTTCCCAATTTTTTGCAATAGGTCCTCTATATTTCCCACTCTAGATTCCCTCTGCATTCCGCTATAAATTAGCACTGTTTTCCTTTCTAATTAATCCTCTACATTCCTCTCTAATTTCCCTCTATTTTACCGTATTAATATCCCTGTACTTTCCACACCAATGTCTCTGTCTCGTTTCTCTTTCTTCTCCATTCTAATTTCCATCCCTTTTGCGGTCTAGTTTCCCTCTATTACCGCTTTAATTTACCTATATTTCCGATATAATTTACATCTTTCTTTCGCTCTAGTTTCCTCTATAGTTCCCGCTATTTTCAGCATTCATTTCCCTATTTCACCCCCTAGTTTCCCTCTGATTTCCACACTAATTTCGTTCTATTTTCCGCTCTAGTGTCCCACCAATTTCTACTCTAATTCTCTCAATTCTGCCCTCTATTGTCCGCCATAATTTGCTTTAAGTTCCGTTCTAATTTCCCTCCATATTTCGCTGCAATTTTCCTCCAATTACAGAAATAACTTTTCTCTACTTTACTTTAAATTGCCGCTCTAATTTCTCTGTATTTTCCGATCTAATTTCTACTTATTTCCGGCTCTATTTTGCACTCTAATATCCCTCCATTTTCCGCTGTAATTCCTCAATACTTTCCACTCTAATTTCCCTTTATTTTCCCCATTAATATCATTCTATTTCCAGCTCCAATTTCTCGACCTGCCTCTATAGTTTCCCTCATTTTCCTTTCTAATTTCCATCTATTTTCGCTCGAATATCACTCTATTTTTCATATAATTTCACTCTATCTTCCCCTCCAATTGTTCTCTATTTTCTGCTTTTGTTTCCCTATATTTTCCGTGTTAATTTGCCTCATTTTCCGGACTAATTTCTCTTTATATGTCGATCTAATTTCTCCATATATTTTTCTCTATTTTGCCCTCTATTTCTTGAATTAATCTCCCACTATTTTCCGTTGAAAATTCTCTCTTTTTTGTGCTGTAATGTTCTTTCTATTTACCGCGCTAGTTTCCCTCTATTTTCCGCAATAATTTCCCTCTATCTTCCGGGCCAGTTTCCCTCTATATTCCCCTCTAGTGTATTTCAATTTTCCGCTCTTTTAATCCTCTAATTTACGCTCTAATTTCACTCTTACTTCCGCTCCAATTTTGCTGCAATTTCCTCTCTAGTTTCGCTCTGTTTTACACTTCCAGCTTCCCTCTATTTCACGTTCTAATTTGCCTTTATTTTATGATCTAGTTTCCCTCTATTATTACTCTGACTTTCCTCTATTTCCGCTCCCGCATACCTCTAATTTCCGCTCATGATTTCCTTCATTTTTCTCTCTTATTTCCCTCTATTTTCGGCACTAATTTGACTCCTTTTTCCGCTCTGGTAGCCCCTACTTTCCGCCCTTGTTCTCTAATTTTCTCTCCAGTTTCCGTTTAATTTCCGCTTAATTTCACCTCCACTTTCCGCTATAATCTCCTATATTTTTCACTCTAATTTGCCTCTATATTCCGCTGTAAAATTTCCCTATTATCCGCAGTAATTTTCCTCTTTTTTCTTATCAATTTTTCCCTCTATATTTACCTCTAATTTGCCTTTATTTTCGGCTCTAGCTTACCTCTCTAATTTTGTTCTATTTTCCTCTCCTACTTCCCTCTATTTTCGTTTTTAATTTCCCCTATATTCCGTACTAACTTACCTCTATTTTCCATTTAATTTTAACACTTGTCCGTTCTGGTTCCCCCTGTTTTCCCCTCTGGTTTCCCTCTAACTTCCGCCCTTACCTCATTCTATCTTCCTCTCTAATTTCCACCTATTTTCGTTCTAATTTCCCTGTGTGTTCCGCTCTAATTCTCCTGAATTTTCGTGACTAATTTTCCTCTATTATTCTCTCTGGTTTACCATTCTTTTCCTTTAATTTTTTCTCTAATTACCCTCCATATCCGCACTATATTCCCTCTACTCTCACCTCTAATGTATCTCTAATTTCCTCTCTAATTTACCATTTTAATCTGGCGTATCCTTAGTATTCACAACATTCTCCACTTAAATTTCTGCGTTTTCTTTGTATTCTCAATTTTCTCCACTTGACTTTCCAAGTTTTCTTTCTATTATCATCGTTTCCTCTACCTTTCCATGTTTTCTTTGTAATCTCAACTTTCTCCACTTAACTTCCCACGTTTTCTATCTATTCCCATCATTCTTCACTTATCTTTCCGAGTTTCTTTGAATTCTTATCATTCTCCACTAACTTCCAGCCTTTCCTTACTAATCTCAATTTCCTCTACTTAACTTTCCGCGTTTTCAGTGTATTCTCATTATTCTCCATTTATCTTTCCGCGTTTCTTTGAAATTTTATCATTCTCCACTTAACTTTCCACATTTTTTTTACCTCATCATTCTCCACTTAACTTTCCACGTTTTCTCTGTATCGTCATCATTCTCCACTTAACTTTCCACGTTTTCTTTGTATCGTCATCATTCTCCACTTAACTTTCCACGTTTTCTTTGTATCGTCATCATTCTCCACTTAACTTTCCGCGTTTTCTTTGTATTCTCATCATTCTCCACTTAACTTTCCCCGTTTTCTTTGTATTCTCATCATTCTCCACTTAACTTTCCGCGTTTTCTTTGTATTCTCATCATTCTCCACTTAACTTTCCCGTTTTCTTTGTATCCTCATCATTCTCCACTTAACTTTCCACGTTTTCTTTGTATCGTCATCATTCTCCACTTAACTTTCCACGTTTTCTTTGTATCGTCATCATTCTCCACTTAACTTTCCACGTTTTCTTTTTGTATCATCATCATTCTCACTTAACTTTTCACCGTTTTTTTGTATTCTCATCATTCTCCACTTAACTTTCCACGTTTTCTTTGTATCGTCATCATTTCCTTAACTTTCCACGTTTTTTCTTTGTATTCTCATCATTCTCCACTTAACTTTCCTCGTTTTCTTTGTATCATTCTCATCATTCTCCACTTAACTTTCCCCGTTTTCTTTGTATCTCATCATTCTCCACTTAACTTTCCCGTTTTCTTTGTATTCTCATCATTCTCCACTTAACTTTCCCGTTTTCTTTGTATTCTCATCATTCTCCACTTAACTTTCCCGTTTTCTTTGTATTTTCATTTCCACTTACTTTACGTTTTCTTTCATCATCCTCCATTCTTAAATTTCCACGTTTTCTTTGTATTCTCATCATTCTCCACTTAACTTTCCCCGTTTTCTTTGTATTCTCATCATTCTCCACTTAACTTTCCACGTTTTCTTTGTATTCTCATCATTCTCCACTTAACTTTCCCGTTTTCTTTGTATTCTCATCATTCTCCACTTCACTTTCCACGTTTTCTTTGTATTCTCATCATTCTCCACTTAACTTTCCACGTTTTCTTTGTATTCTCATCATTCTCCACTTAACTTTCCACGTTTTCGTTTTCTTTGTATTCATCATTCTCCACTTAACTTTCCTCGTTTTCTTTGTATTCTCATCATTCTTCACTTAACTTTCCCCGTTTTCTTTGTATTCTCATCATTCTCCACTTCACTTTCCCTTTTTCTTTGTATTCTCATCATTCTCCACTTAACTTTCCCGTTTTCTTTGTATTCTCATCATTCTCCACTTAACTTTCCGTTTTCTTTTCTTTCATATTTCTCATCATTTCTTTGTATTCTCATCATTCTCCACTTAACTTTCTTCGTTTTCTTTTTATTCTCATCATTCTCCACTTAACGTTTTCCTTTGTTTCATCTTTGTATTCGTTTTCTTTCATTCTCATCATTCTCACTAACTTTCCACGTTTTCTTTGTATTCTCATCATTCTCCACTTAACTTTCCACGTTTTCTTTGTATTCTCATCATTTCTCCACTTTCCACGTTTTCTTTGTATTCTCATCATTCTCCACTTTTTCGTTTTTGTATTCTCATCATTCTCCACTTATTCTCACATTTTCCCCGTTTTCTTTGTATTCTCATCATTCTCACTTAACTTTCCCCGTTTTCTTTGTATTCTCATCATTTCCACTTATATTTCCCGTTTTCTTTGTATTCTCATCATTTCTCCACGTTTTCTTTTATTCTCTTTCCTTTCCACGTTTTCTTTGTATTCTCATCATTTTCCACTTAACTTTCCACGTTTTCTTTGTATTCTCATCATTCTCCACTTAACTTTCCCGTTTTCTTTGTATTCTCATCATTCTCCACTTCACTTTCCACGTTTTCTTTGTATTCTCATCATTCTCCACTTAACTTTCCACGTTTTCTTTGTATCGTCATCATTCTCCACTTAACTTTCCACGTTTTCTTTGTATCCTCATCATTCTCCACTTAACTTTCCACGTTTTCTTTGTATTCTCATCATTCTCCACTTAACTTTCCACGTTTTCTTTGTATTCTCATCATTCTCCACTTAACTTTCCACGTTTTCTTTGTATTCTCATCATTCTCCACTTAACTTTCCACGTTTTCTTTGTGTCCTCATCATTCTCCACTAAACTTTCCCCGTTTTCTTTGTCTTCTCATCATTTTCCTCTTAATTTGCACGTTTTCTTTATATTCTCATCATTATCCACATAACTTTGTCCGTTTTATTTCTATTCTCATCATTCTCCACTAAACTTTCCCTGTTTTCTTTGTCTTCTCATCATTCTCAACTTAACTTTCCGCGGTGTCTTTGTATTCTCACTATTCTCCACTCAATTTTCATCGGTTTCCCTGTATTCTCGTCATTCCCCACTCAACTTTCATCGTTGTCTTTGTATTTTGAACACTCTCCACTTTAATTTCCACATTTCCTTTTTATTCTCATCATTGTCCATTTAATTTTTCATGTTTTCTTTCAATTCTAACCATTCTCCACTTTACTTCCATCTTTTTCTTTGTATTTTCATCATTCTCCACTTATCTTTCTTCGTTTTCTTTGTAGTCTCAATATTCTCCACATAACTTTCCTCGTTTTCTTTGTATTCTCATCATTCTCCACTTAACGTTTGCCATTTCCTTCTACTCTGAATATTCTCCACTAAACTTTCCGCGTTTTTTGTATACTCAGCATTCTCCTCATAACTTTCTGCGTTGTCATTGTCTTCTCATCATTTTCCTCTTAACTTTCCCCGCTTTATTTGTCTTCTCATCATTCTCCACTTAACTTTCACCGTTTTCTTTGTATTCTCATCATTCTCCACTTAACTTTCACCGTTTTATTTGTACTCTCATCGTTATCCACTTATCTTTCGCGTTGTCTTTGTATTCTCATTATTCTCCATTCAAATTTCATCGTTTTCTCTGTATTCTCATCATTCTCCTCTTATCTTTCCGCGTTTTCTTTGTTTTCTCCTTATTCTCCACTTACCTTTCCCCGTTTTCTCTATATTTTCATCATTCTCCACTTAACTTTCACCGTTTTTTGTCTTCTCATCATTCTCCACTAAACTCTCCCCGTTTTCCCTGTCTTCTAATCATTTCCCTCGTAAATTTCCCCGTTTTCTTTATATTCCCAACATTCTCTACATAACTTTCTCCGTTTTGTTTCTATTCTCATCATTCTGCACTAAACTTTTCCCGTTTTCTTTGTCTTCTCATCATTCTCTACTTAACTTTCCCCGGTGTCTTTGTATTCTCATCATTCTCCACTTTACACTCCACGTTTTCTTTGTATTCTCATCATTCTCCACGTTACTTTCCACGATTTCATAGCCTTCTCATCATTTTCCACTTAACTTTCATACTTTTCTCTGTATCCTCATCATTCTCCACTTCACTCTCCCCGTTGTCTTTGTATTCTCATCATTCACCACTTAACTTTCTCTGTTTTCTTTGTCTTCTCATCATGCTTCACTTCACTTTCCATGATTTCTTTGTATTCTCATCATTCTCCACTTCACTTTCCATGATTTCTTTGTATTCTCATCATTCTCCACTTCACTTTCCATGATTTCTTTGTATTCTCGTCATTCTCCACTTCACTTTCCCTGTTTTCTCTGTATTCTCAACATTCTCCACTCAGTTTCCATGATTTCTTTGTATTCTCATCATTCTCGACTTCACTCTCAACGTTTTCTTTGTATCCTCATCATTCTCCACTTAACTTTCCACGTTTTCTTCGTATTCTCATCATTCTCCACTTAACGTTCCCTGTTTTCTTTGTATTCTCATCACTCTCCACTTCACTTTCCACGTTTTCTTTGTATCCTCATCATTCTCCACTTAACTTTCCCCGTTTTCTTTGTATTCTCATCATTCTCCACTTCACTCTCCACGTTTTCTTTGTATTCTCATCCTTCTCCACTTCATTTTCCCCGTTTTCTTTGTATTCTCATCATTCTCCACTTCACTCTCCACGTTTTCTTTGTATTCTCATCATTCTCCACTTTACATTCCCCGTTTTCATTGTATTCTCATTATTCTCCACTTTACATTCCACGTTTTCTTTGTATTCTAATCATTGTCCACTTCACTTTCCCTGTTTTCTTTGTATTCTCACCATTCTCCTCTTAACTTTCCACGTTTTCATTGTGTCCTCATCGTTCTCCACTTAACTTTCCACGTTTTCTTTGTATCCTCATCATTCTCCACTTAACTTTCCTACGTTTTCTTTGTATCCTCATCATTCTCCACTTAAATATCCCCGTTTTCTTTGAATTCTCATCATTCTCCACTTCACTCTCAACGTTTTCTTTGTATCGTCATCATTCTCCACTTGACTTTCCCCTATTCCTTTGTCTTCCCATCATTCTCCACTTAACTTTTCCCGTTTTCTTTGTCTTCTCATCATCCTCCACTTAACCTTCCCCGTTTACTTTCTCTTCTCATCATTTTCCAGATATTTCCCTTTTTCTTTGTATTCTCTACACTCTCCACATAACTTCTCCCGATTTATTTGTCTTTTCACCATTTCCCACTTTAATTTCTCCGTTTTTTTCTATTTGCATCATTCTCCACTTCATTTTCCACGTTTTCTTTGTCTTCTCATCATTTTACACTTCACTTTGTACGTCCTCTTTGTATTCTCATCATTTTCCACTTCATTTCCCCCTTTTTCTTTGTCTTTTCCTCATTCTCCACTTCATTTTCCTCTATTTCTTTGTATTCTCATCATTCTCCACGTATCGTTCCACGTTTTCCTTGTATTCTCATCATTCTCCACTTAACTTTCACCGCTCTCATTGCCTTCTCATCATTCTCCACTTAATTCTTCCCGTTTTCTTTTCTTCTCATCATTTTCAGTTATCTTTCAACATTTTCTTTCTATTCTCATCATTCTCCACTTAACTTTCCCCGTTTTCTTTGTATTCTCATCATTCTCCACTTAACTTTCCCCGTTTTCTTTGTATTCTCATCATTCTCCACTTCTCTTTCGCCGTTTTATTTGTCTTCTCATCATTATCCACTTAACTCTCCCAGTTTTCTTTGTCTTCTCACCACTCTCTACTTAACTTTCCCCGTTTTCTTTGTGTTCTCATCATTCTCATTTCCGCTTAACTTTCCCCGTTTTCTTTTGTTTCTCATCATTTCTCCACTTACCTTCTCCCCTTTCCTGTTTTCTTTGTATTCTCATCATATTCTCCACTTAACTCTCCTCTTTTCCTTTTTAGTGTTATCGTTGTCGACTTATTTTTCCGCGTGTTTCTTTTTGTTCTCATAATTCTTCACACAAATTTCATCGTCTTCTCTGTATTCTCATCTTTCTGAACTTTACTTTCCACGTTTCCTTTGAATTCTCAACAATGTACACTTCACTTTCCACGTTTTCTTTGTACTCTCATCACTCTCCACTTCTCTTTCCCTGTTTTCTTTGGATTCTCTTCATTCTCTACTACACTCTCCCTGTTTTCTTTCTATTCTCATCATTATCCACTTCACTTTAGACGTTTTCTTTGTATTCTCATCATTCTCCACTTCACTTTCCCTGTTCTCTCTGTATTCTCATCATTTTCCAGTTCACTTTCCACGTTTTCCTTGTATTCTCATCATTCTCCACGTAACTCTCTCCGTTTTCTTTCTCATCACTCTCCACTTTACATTCCACGTTTTCTTTGTATTCTGATCATTCTCCACTTCACTTTCCCTGTTCTCTCTGTATTCTCATCATTTTCCAGTCCACTTTCCACGTTTATTTGTATTCTCATCATTCTCCACTTTCTCCCTGGTTCCATTCTATCCTCATCATTCTCCACTACACTCTCCCTGTTTTCTTTGTTTTCTCATCATTCTCCACTTAACTTTCCGCGTTTTCTTTGTGTTCACAACATTCTCCACTTCACTTTCTCTATTTTCCTTGTATTCTCGTCATTCTCCACTTCACTTTCCAATGATTTCTTTGTATTCTCATCAGTCTCCACTTCACTTTCCACTTTTTTTTGTATTCTCATCATCATTCTCCACATAACTTTCCCTGTTTTCTTTGTATTCTCATCATTCTCCACTTCTCTCTCCCTGTTTTCTTTGTATACTCATCATTTCTCCACTTAAATTTCCACGTTTTCTTTGTAATCTCATCATTCTCCACCTCATTTTCCTTGTTTTCTTTGTATTCTCATCATTCTTCACTTAACTCTCCTACGTTTTCTTTGTATTCTCATCATTCTCCAATTCACTTTTCCTGTTTTCTTTGCATTCACATCATCCTCCACTTAACTTTCCACGTTTTGTTTCTATTCTCATCATTCTCCACTTCACTCTCCCTGTTTTCTTTGTATTCTCATCATTCTCCATTTTACTTTCCCTGTTTGCTCTGTATTCTCATCACTCTCCACTTAAATTTCCCGTTTTTTTGTTTCTCATCTTCTCATCATTCTCACTTCATCATTTTCAGGTTTCCAGGTTTTGTATTCTCTATCGTTTCACTTCACTTTTCTTCACTTCATTCTCTCCCTGTTTTCTCTGTCTTCTCATCATTCTCCACTTAACTTTCACCGTTTTCTTTGTCTTCTCATCATTCTCCACATAACTTTCCACGTTTTATTCTTCATTCTCTCATCATTCTCCAGTTTCTTGGTCTTTTCCCCCATTTTTTTTGTCTCATTCTCATTATTCTCCATTTCATTTCCTTGTTTTCTTTGTATTCTCATCATTCTCCACTTAACTTTCCCGTTTTCTTTGTCTTCTCATCTTTCTCCACATAACTTTCCACGTTTTCTTTGTATTCTCATCATTCTCCAGTTCATTTCCCCCTATTCTTGGTCTTCTCATTACTCTCCATTTCATTTCCTTGTTTTCTTTGTATTCTCATCATTCTCCACTTAACTCTCCCTGTTTTCTTTGTATTCTCATGATTCCCCTCTTCACTTTCCCCGTTATTATGTATTCTCATCATTCTCCACTTAACTTTCCCCGCTTTCTTTGTATTCTCATCATTCTCCACTTCACTTTCCACGTTTTCTTAATATTCTCATCATTCTCCACTTCACTTTCCCCGTTTTCTTTGTATTCTCATCATTCTCCACTTCACTTTCCACGTTTTCTTTGTATTCTCATCATTCTCCACTTCACTTTCCCTGTTTTCTTTGTTTTCTCATCATTCTCCACTTAACTTTCTACGTTTTCTTTCTATTCATAATTCTCCACTTCACTTTCCCTATTTTCTTTGTATTCTCATCATTCTCCACTTCACTTTCCCCGATTTCTTTGTATTCTCATCATTCTCCACTTCACGTTCCACGTTTTCATTGTATTCTCATCATTCTCCACTTCACTTTCCCTATTTCTTTGTATTCTCATCATTCTCCACTTCACTTTCCACGTTTTCTTTGTATTCTCATCATTCTCCACTTCACTTTCCACGTTTTCTTTGTATTCTCATCATCCTCCTTTTCACTTTTTACGTTTTCTTTGTATTCTCAGCATTCTCAACTCCACTTTCCCTGTTTTTTTTGCACTGTCATTATCCTCCACTACACTCTCCCTTTTTCTTTGTATTCTCATCATTCTCCACTCACCTTTCCCCGTTTTCTTTGTCTTCTCATCATTCTCCACTTCATTTTCCTTGTTTTCTTTGTATTCTCAACATTTTCCACTTAACTCTCCACGTTTTCTTTGTATTCTCATCGTTCTCTTTCCCTGTTTTCTTTGAATTCTCATCATTCTTTTCTTCACTTTCCACGTTTTCTTTGTATTCTCTTCATTCTCCACTTCACTCTCCACGTTTTCTTTGTATTCTCATCACTCTCTAATTAACTCTCCCCGTTTTCATTGTATTCTCATCATTCTCATCATTTTTCACTTTCCTGTTTTCTTTGTTTTCTCATCATTTTTCGTTTTTTGTATTCTCATCATTCTCACTTCACTTTCCTTGTTTTCTTTTATTCTCATCATTTCATCATCATTCTCCACTTTCCATTTTCTTTGTATTCTCATCATTTCACACTTTCTTTTTCCCGTTTTCTTTCATCATTCTCCACTTTGTTCTCATCACTTGTTTTCTTTGTATTCTCATCATTCTCCACTTCACTTCCCCCATTTTTCTTTGTCTTCTCATCATTCTCCACTTAACTTTCGCCGTTTTCTTTGACTTCTCATCATTCTCTACTTCACTTTTCCTGTTTTCTTTGTATTCTCATCATTTCCACGTTTTCTTTGTATTCTCATCATTCTCCATTTAACTTTCTACGTTTTCTTTGTATTCTCATCATTCTCACTTCACTTTCCCTGTTTTCTTTGTATTCTCATCATATCCACCACTTTCGTTTCATTTCCCTTTTTTCTTTGTATTCTCATCATTCTCCACTCAACTTTTCCCCGTTTTCTTTTCTTCTGTCATTCTCACATTTCATTTTCCTTGTTTTCTTTGTATTCAACATCATTTCTCCATTTAACTTTCCACGTTTTCTTTGTATTCTCATCATTCTCCACTTAACTTTTCCTGTTTTCTTTGTATTCTCATCATTCTCCTCTTAACTTTCCACGTTTTCGTTTTCTTTGTATTCTCATCATTCTCCACTTAACTTTCCCCGTTTTTTGTATTCTCATCATTCTCCATTCTCCTTAACTTCACGTTTTTTCCCGTTTTCTTTGTATTCTCATCATTCTCCACGTTTTTTAATCATTTCCCTAAACTTTCCCTCTTTTTTTTATCATTTTCTCATATTAACTTTCATCGTTTCTTTGTCTTCTCATCATTTATCTTTCACTTATCTTTCATCGTTTCTTTGTGTATTCTCATTATTCTCCATTCAAATTTCATCGTTTTCTCTGTATTCTCATCATTCTCCTCTTATCTTTCCGCGTTTTCTTTGTTTTCTCCTTATTCTCCACTTACCTTTCCCCGTTTTCTCTATATTTTCATCATTCTCCACTTAACTTTCACCGTTTTTTGTCTTCTCATCATTCTCCACTAAACTCTCCCCGTTTTCTTTGTCTTCTAATCATTTCCCTCATAAATTTTCCCGTTTTCTTTGTATTATTCCCATCATTCTCTACATAACTTTCTCCGTTTTGTTTCTATTCTCATCATTCTGCACTAAACTTTTCCCGTTTTCTTTGTCTTCTCATCATTCTCAACTTATCTTTCCCCGGTGTCTTTGTATTCTCATCATTCTCCACTTTACACTCCACGTTTTCTTTGTATTCTCATCATTTTCACTC